>CM076574.1:920636498-920844165 GCA_034641835.2 Pinus albicaulis | reverse complement strand
TAGAAATTAGCCGAATAAATCACTTATTCACTGAAGATTAACCCGATCATACATCAATTTCGAATTGCATGCATAACACATAACCTTCTTCTACAATTAATTGTCACATGCGGAAATAATACAAGCAATCTCACATCAAATCAATCACACATTAACTCAGTATGTATGGGGAAAGCCTATAGCTGAAAACCCCGCAGCTATTGTGTATATTATAATGGAGAAATCATGTAACCAACAAAGTACAATACTCCTCACAAGTACTCAGTACTTTCTCATAAGGTCACACACAATCAAACTCAGTTTTGAACAAGTCTCGGGTTCAAAACTCACTGCTGACTGCCTTGCCTCTATTGCGCAATCATGGCCTGTATATGAAGAGATCCAAGGTTCGAATCCCCTTGGCTTGACTGCGCAATTGTCATGGACAATTCCTCCAAGTGTAATGCAAATCCCATGCAAAACTAATCCTCCAACCGATAGCTTTACTCACCCTTTCATCTACCTCTTCCACTGGTCTCCACTGAACTGATCATGCACTGTAGTGAACTGAAGTGTTCTTGAGTTGACTAATGAGTTAATATTTAGTGAATTAAATATTATTTAATTCACTCCACTCATATCTAGTTGATTAGTTAGTTAACTAATCCCAACTAGTTCAACTAAAACAAACATAACACAACTCCACTATCTGTCCCGTTAACTCCTCCAAAACTCCTGCCACTGAAGTCTAACTGAAGCCAACCATGCAAGATGCCATCAAACCCTAGGAACCACGTGATTCCTTGTGTCAGTTGCATGAGTCACCTCCATGACTCAAACTGAAGTGCGCCAAGAGAGTAACCTGCTGTTTATAGTCAAAATATTATTAAGGGTAAATAATATTTGACTTCCATATTTTTAGGAGATCAGTCTAAAAATAGCCTGGGTCCTAAAAAATAGGGTCTCATCTATTTTTACCGACATGTCGCATACATCAAGAATCTCCAAGTAGAATTCCCAAATTATGCTCCGTATGTCTAAAAATAGACATAGTCTAAAAATAGACTTTGCGCCAGAATTTGCCTGCGAGCCCACTTAGTGAAGGCGACTTCATTTCACTAAGCTCCATCATCTTGCTGCATTATCAACACTCCCTCTCAGCAAGATATGGATTATCTGCAATCCCTATCCTGCCTCTGTGGAATTCGAACTTGCTCCCGGTGAGCGCCTTCGTCAGGATGTCGGCATCCTGATCCTCCGTGGGAACATATGAAAGCATCATGATCCTCCGCTGAACACAATCTCTGATGTGATGATACCGATGCCTGAAGCAGTGCTGCCTCAACTCATCCTCCTGTCTGTACCATGAACCATATCCCGATGTGCCTCTGATATAGCGCAATACATGCTTGCCCGCCTTCCAAAAGAGCTTGGTAGGCTTAACCATAGCTTGCGAAAGTTGGTTAACTGCATAGCATATATCGGGTCGAGTATTGACCAGATACATCAACGACCCCACCAACTGTCGATAGACAGTGGCATCCACTACCTCCTCCGAAGTAGCATCTCCCTTCCTCCATCCACCAGGAAGAGGGGTATCAACAGGCTTGCAGCCTTGCATGTTGAACCTCTCCAGAATCTCCCGAGCATACTTGCCCTGAGAAACAAACAGTCCTCCACTGCGCTGCCAAATCTCCAATCCCAGGAAATAATGAAGTATGCCCAGGTCCTTCATCTCAAACTCTCGTGCAAGATCCTCCTTGCATGAAAGTATCAACTGCTCGTCGCCAGTCAAAATCAGATCATCTACATACAGTACGATGATCAACACCTTCCCCTCCACCACAATCTGGTACAGGTTTGGATCCGCCTCACTCTTGGAGAATCCAAGCCCGGTGAAGTAGCTGTCTATCCGAGTGTACCAAGCACGAGGTGCTTGCCTCAGCCCGTACAGTGCTCTCTTGAGTCGGCACACATGCGACTCACTGCTTAAGATCTCAAAACCTTCAGGCTGCTCTATGTACACCTCTTCCTCAATAACTCCATTGAGGAACGCAGTCTTCACATCCATCTGATGAATGTGCCACCCCATCTGCGCTGAGAGAGCAAGGATCGTCCGTATGGAAGAGTACCTTGCGACAGGTGCAAAAGTCTCCTCATAGTCAATCCCCTCGATCTGTGAGAAGCCACGGGCGACAAATCTCGCCTTGGACTTCTCCACACTCCCGTCAGCCGCCTGCTTCACTTTGTAGATCCATCGCGAACCTACAACTGATTTCCCAACCGGTCTTGGGACAATTTCCCATGCACTGTTCCCGATGATCGAATCATATTCTTCGATCATGGCATCAACCCATGCGGGTTCCTCCACAGCTTCCTCAAAAGAGGATGGCTCTGTCACAACACATTGACTCATAAGAGCCATGTATCCAGTGTACCGATCCGGTGACTGTCTCTGTCTGCGCTGTGCTGTAGGTGGTCCTACAACCTTCCCTGCATCCCGAGCCAGTCGCTCAGCTTCTGTAGTGCGCATGCGCCCTCTGATGGTTGGCGCTGCATGGGTGGTTTCTTCCACCTCCTGAACCTCCTCTTGTGGCTGATCCACATCCGGAAGCTCCTCCTTAGGAACTAACAGCTCCTCATCCGCATGCAAGTGTAGCTCCCTCTCAAGCGAACACTGCATGGCTTTCTCCTCCTGAAATTTTATATCCCGTCGCACAACAGTCTTGCGACTGTCTGGCACATACACTCGATAGTTATGAGGTGTATCAGTGTACCCCACAAATATTCCAACTTCAACAGTTGGATCCAGCTTCCTTCTTGCATCCTTCGTCACATGCATGTAGACAGGAGATCCGAAAATCCGCAAATGGGAAATATCAGGCCTCTTGCCAGAATAAGCCTCCTCTGGTGTACTCATGCCAAGAACCTCGTGAGGACAACGGTTCTGCACATACACTGCTGTATTGCATGCCTCAGCCCACAAGTGAAGGGGTAGGCCCTGATCATGCAACATCGCCCGTGCAGCACCCACGATCGTTCTGTTCTTCCGCTCAGCCACCCCGTTCTGCTGTGGGTTATGGGGTGCGATGAGCTCTCTCCGAATCCCTTCTGCGCTGCAGAACTCCTCGAATTCAGCCGAGATGAATTCACCACCGTTATCACTCCTTAGAGCAATCACCTTCTTCCCCGACTCCTTCTCGACCAGTGCTTTAAACTCACAGAACTTCGCGAATGTATCGCTCTTCTTCTGCATGAAGAAGATCCAGCACTTTCGAGAGAAATCATCAACAAAGATCACATAATACTTGTGCTTTGCTGTCGAAGCAACCGAGAAAGGACCACACACGTCTGTGTGAACTCTCTCAAGGATCGTCGTGGCGCGACTATCCTTCTCGTGAAAGGTGGCTTTCACATACTTCCCTAAAGCACACCCCTTGCACTGATCTGACTGCGCAAGGGTGCCCTTAGGAAGTCCAGTAGAAATCTGCTGCAGAATCTTCAAAGCTCCATGGTGAAGATGGCCCACTCTCCTGTGCCATAGTTCGCCCTCATCATCCCGGCTCACCACTTCTCCCGCCTTGCATGCCATAGCTGCGCAGTCATCTACCTGCAACTGATAAAGGTTCCGAGTTCGAACCCCTATCTTCCGGGTCTCTCCAGTAGTCTTACTGCGCAGGAAGGCTTTTCCTTCGCTGAAGACCACATCATACCCCTTATCCTCCAACATCGCTACTGAAATCAGGTTCTTCTTCAATCCAGGTACATGCATGACATCCTTCAGTACAAAGGGTTTACCAGACTCCCTCTGAAAGGATACGGTACCGATACCAGTCGCACTGTATCTACCGTCATCGCCCATCTCGATGTGCATACCCAAATCCTTGTCCTCCAGATCTGAGAACAACTCCCGATCTCCCGTCATATGAAATGATGCACCGCTGTCCAAGAACCACACCGATCCTATCACACTTGAAACCAAGCATGCAATCAGTGAAAAGTCAAGCTCGAACTGTGAAGCCAAAGCTTCTCCATCTGCAGATCTTCCCGCTTGCTTGTTCTTCTTCTTTGGACAATTGGTAGCATAATGTCCGTGATCATGGCAGTGAAAACACTTCACTTTCGCCATATCCTGCTTCTTGCCCTTAGTTCCAGAATGAGAGGTTTTCTTACCCTTCCCTTTCTTAGCTTTGGACACCAAAGCGCAGTTTTCTTCATCAGCTCCCTTTGATGAAGATCCATCTCGAGTAGTCCTCCTTATCTCCTCCCGCATGAGATCCGCCCAAAGGCGCTCCCATCCCGGCAGCTTCTCCCGACCATTGACACTATCTTGATATGAGTGCCAAGCCTTCGGAAGACCAAGGAGAGCCAGGTTGACCATGTTCTCATCTTCGACAATCACCCCCACACTTCCCAGCTCATCTCTGCATTGAGTGAACTTCGTGAGGTATTTGGCGATACTGTCGCCCTTCTCCATCTTGATGTTCCCGAGCTTATCTTTGAGCGCCAGCTTCCTTTGGTTGCTCTTACTCTGGAATAGATCCGTCAAATATTTCCACATTAAATATGGAGTAGCCTTTCCATGCAGGCTGGATACAATATGATCCTTGACGCCCTCCAACAGGATCCTTCGACATTTCGCGATCTTCTTTTTCCATGCATCGACCAAAGCTGCATCAGTGGGCTTTGGGACATCCGCATCCACGAACTCCTTCAGACCATTATCTTCTAACACTGCTTCCATTCGATCTTTCCATGCAACATAGTTCGAACTGCCTTCAAGAGCATATTCGAGTTGCAAACCATTGAAAGAAGACATCTTTCAACACCGGCACCAAGAAGAACAACCTTCTGCAAAATTCGAATTCCAAACTCCAAGCTCTATCGCTTCCGATCTACACTTGAAAACAAATTATTTCCAAATCAGAGATTGACTGCAAGGGCATTCACCAGATCTTTCACCTTACAAAGAAGGATGAATATTCCGGAGGCTACCTGGCCCGCATGCAGACTCTGTCCAAGGAAATAAGTTTGCAATCACCGTAATAGACTTCGACAATTAATCTCGCTCCGATACCATGTAGAAATTAGCTGAATAAATCACTTATTCAATGGAGATTAACCCGATTACACATCAATTTCGAATTGTATGCATAACACATAATCTCTTCTACAATTAATTGTCACATGCGGAAATAACAGAAGCAATCTCACATCAAATCAATCACACATTAACTCAGTATGTATGGGGAAAGCCTATAGCTGAAAACCCCGCAGCTATTGTGTATATTATAATGGAGAAATCATGCAACCAACAAAGTACAATACTCCTCACAAGTACTCAGTACTTTCTCATAAAGTCACACACAATCTAACTCAGTTTTGAACAAGTCTCGGGTTCAAAACTCACTGTTGACTGCCTTGCCTCTATTGCGCAATCATGGCCTGTATATGAAGAGGTTCAAGGTTCGAATCCCCTTGCCTTGACTGCGCAATTGTCATGGACAATTCCTCCAAGTGTAATGCGAATCTCATGCAAAACAAATCTACCAACTGATAGCTTTACTCACCCTTTCATCTACCTCTTCCACTGGTCTCCACTGAACTGATCATGCACTGTAGTGAACTGAAGTGTTCTTGAGTTGACTAATGAGTTAACATTTAGTAAATTAAATATTATTTAATTTACTCCACTCATATCTAGTTGATTAGTTAGTTAACTAATCCCAACTAGTTCAACTAAAACAAACAGAACACAACTCCAATACTTGTCCCGTTAACTCCTCCAAAACTCCTGCCACTGAAGTCTAACTGAAGCCAACCATGCAAGATGCCATCAAACCCTAGGAACCACGTGATTCCTTGTGTCAGTTGCATGAGCCACCTCCATGACTCAAACTGAAGTGCGCCAAGAGAGTAAACTGCTGCTTATAGTCAAAATATTATTAAGGGTAAATAATATTTGACTTCCATATTTTTAGGAGATCAGTCTAAAAATAGCCTGGGTCCTAAAAATTAGGGTCTCATCTATTTTTACCGACATGTCGCATACATTAAGAATCTCCAAGTAGAATTCCCAAATTATGCTCCGTATGTCTAAAAATAGACTTTGCGCCGACTTGTCTATGCCCACTTAGTGAAGGCGACTTCATTTCACTAAGCTCCATCATCTTGTCGCATTCTCGAAGCACAAGTTGTACATGTAAGTCATTATATGAATCTCATCATTTCAAACCTAAGCAATAATATTTATATATTTGTCTAATATGGGGGTTCCACTGTAGAGGACAAATCAGAGGGAAAATTAAAAGATTGGGAAGAAATAAAGAACTTTCTGAGAAAGGACTAAAAAATGATCAACCCAGTTCAAGTGCCATGAATCATTCATAGTCCTTGTTCAAAATGGAAGTGAAGGTTGATATCAAGCTATACTAAGGTGAGATCAATGCTCTAAATCTATATCACTGGTGGCAACAATTAGAAGTTTATTTCAGTGTCCATCATGTTTATTTCAGCGATATACTTTTTCATTTGTGTATCTAAAATTAGAGGGCCATGCCATCACTTGGTGGGAAAGCCCCACGAAGACCTTGAGGTTGGAGGAGAACCTCCATTGACTGATGGGAGGACTATAAAATACTTGTAAAGCCACAATTTTACCTTATTGGTTATGTAGAGGACCAACGGATTTAATGGTACTACTTCAGGGAAAATCAAGGGCAGAGCATACAAGAGTACACCACAGAGTTTAGAAAGATGGCCATAATGTTTGGAATCTCCCCAAAGAACCCAAATGTACTCCTTTAATATCTAAGGGGTCTACATAGCCATATAAAAATCAAGTGATGTTTTTCAAGCCTAGATCAGTGGATGAGGCTCCTATATAGGAACAATACCTGTAGAACATAGGCCTGAAGAAAGGGAAATCAAGTGGATCCAAGTAGAAGGAGAAACACGGCACTTCTAAGGAGGGGAAGAAGAATTTGAAAGGGGGAAATGTTAAAAAATGACAACCATAACACACCAGTGAAAATATCCTAGCAACCATTGAAATATTAACTTCTATACAAAGGAAAATTGTTGGAAGTTGCATTTAGAAATTATCCCCAAGACCACAATGAAAGAAAATAAGAAGAAGAACCTCATGACCACTGATTCGAGTAACCAAGTTGAAAGAACCTCATACGTGGATGAGAATATTGAATGCACGTCAGTGTAGAAGGAGGTGAATCTAAGTAGCCTTCAACAAAAGGAACAAAAATAAATGACCAAACTCTTCCAGATAAAGATACAAGTCAAGAAGACAAAGATTGATGCTCTATTTGACTCAAGATCATAGATGAATCTCATTGCATCAAACTGGTTGATAAATTAAGATTTCAAGTGCATGATAATCCAAGCCCATATCTAGTGGGATGGGTAAATAAGGATGCAATGTTAAAGGTAACAAAATAGTGAAAAATTAGATTTGCTACTAATGTTGATTTTATTGATGAAGTAGAACAAGATGCAATTCCCCTTTATGTATGCAAAGTGGCTTTTGGAAGTCCCTACATATACATGTGAGATGCAATATTCATGTGGAGATATAAACAATACCATATTATCAAAGATGGAAAACAATTTATCATCAATTCGCACAAAGGCAAGCCAAAAATTTCACTGGTAAGTTCCGACCAAGCCAAGAATTTGATTAGTTCCAACAATAAATATGTTTTACTATTTTTAATAGAAAATTGGTCTGTCGAAGAGTCTGTAAGAGGAAATGAATCTCTGGAAGGGTGTACTAAGAAACATAAAAAAGAATGTAGGAGTTTCTATATGCATATAAGGATGTGTTTCGAGAGTCTAAAGGGTTACCACCAAAGAGGAAGTGAAGCACGAGATCCAACCATTGTCGGACTCCCCATTAGCAAATATTGGGTTGTACATGTAGTTTGTTATAGAATCAAGTGAGGTGAAGAAACAATTGCAACAAATAGGGGATAGGGTGTTGCTTGATCGAATACATCACCATGTGGGTCACCTATCATCATTGTTCCAAAGAAGGACTGGACTTGGCATATGTGTATTGATTATAGGGAAATGAAAAAAATCATGCTCAAGAACAGGAAACCCTTACCCAGGATAAATGGTCTGCTGGATCACTTGCAACAAGTGAAGTACTTAAACCAAGCTGGACTTGAAGTATGGATATCACCAGGTTCGATTCAAAGAAGAAGATACCTAGAAAACCACCTTCAAAACCAGGAAATATTTGTATGAGTGGTTAGTAATTCCATTTTTCCTATGTAATGCACCAACAACATTTATGAGGTTAATGAATGATATAGTATACTATTTTATAGATTCATTTTTTATTGCCTATTTGGATGATATATTGGTATACAATGCTACCTAGGAGGAATACATCTCACATTTGATGCAAGTTTTGGAGACATTAAAGAAGCAAAAACTATTAGCAAATCTCAAGAAGTGTGAGTTTGATCAGTAGTCTTTAGTGTATATTGGTTATGTGATAAGTGATGGAAAGTTGAACATATATAATGCTAAGATGGAGGCCATCATGAAGTTATCGATGCTTAATAATGTTTCTGAGGTTAGGAGTGTGTTGTAGCTGCTACAACACCCTCCAAAATTTCACCCTTTCAAATTTTTGAGCCCCTGAACATTGAAAAATGGATTCAAACCTGAAGTTCGATCCTTCAAAAGCCTTAAGTCGCTAAGTTGCAGAATAAGTCAACTCATCCAATGTGCGACCTTGCGACCTTGCGACCCATCAGGTCGCGAAGTCGCGAAGTTGCATATCACGCACGAAACTAAACATTCGCGACCTTGTGACCCTGTGACCTCGCGACCCCTAGCTCGCAAGGTCGCAGGGTTGTGAGGTCGCACATCTCATCAATACGGCTCCGCTGCGACCTTGCAACCCTCATTTATTTCCCATACGTGTGACCTCTTTATATATAGAAGGGTTGCATAGGTCGCATTCGACCTGCGCGACGAAGAAAGAAAACGCCTCTGAGAAGCCAACTAGAGCACACTTTTCTCGGGTAAGTTGCCTAATCCTCCTGCTGTTTCCTTTTTGACTGATTGTTGCCCTCAGCTCCCTCACCTAGATTATTAAAACCACAACCTACCTACTGTTAGGACCCTGTTGCTGAAGCTTTCACCCCCCCCCCCCTATAGCAGCTTCACTCTGTGTACCTCCTCTAGAAGTCAGGCTACCCAGAATCCCTTGTTAGTCTTTTCCTCATGATTTCTTACCTCTTGATGTGTTACCTTTCCTCCCTTTTCCCTCTGTCACTCTAAGTGAAATAAGGATAAAGGACAGTGTCGCCGTGTAAATTTGTCCGCCCAGCCCTAGCACGACCTGCAACCCCTCGACCTTGCGACCCCCGCGACCTTGCGACCTCGGTCCCTAGTCGCTAAGTTGCCAACTTGCATATTTGTGAAAAGTTGAAGTGCCGCGACTTTGCGACTCAGCGACCTGGTGACCCGGTCGCGAGTCGCTAAGTCGCCAGGTAGCGTTCTCATAGAGAGCTAACCCGACGTGACTCAACGACCTCGCGACCTAGTCGCAAGTTGCCAAGTCACGAGGTCACTTTTCTCTGAGGTTTTAAACCAATGCGACTCAACGACTCAGCGACCCAAAGGAGAGGTCGCTAGGTCACAGGTTTACCCTTTTCCTTGAACTTAGTTGAGCAGAGGTAGAAGCAGTCTAAGTATTTATTAATATGGCATCTGTCTTATCATGGGATTGTTTTATGAACATGCCAGGGAACCTCAAAGCAGAGCTAGAGTGTGTTTCCATCTCCTCAGCCTCGAGTGATATGGGGCCTCCGTCAGTTCGCAGAAAGAAAAAGAGTTCGGAGATAGAAATCTCAGAGGATGAAATACCTATGTCTCCTCCCCCTACCTATGGAGATACCGCATGCATATTCAGCAAAGGAGAGAGCATGAGTTGGTATCAAGTGTACCAAGAATTTGCGAAACCTGAATTTCCAGAAGACCTCCCAGACCGGCATGTATATTTTCAAGTCAAGAGATCAAAGCTTCACTATGCAGGGGCCATCCACCTATATTTCCATGTGCAGAGCTAATCGAATGGATCTTGCAAAAGGTCGACCCCAAGTTCTGGGTGATTCGGGATCATGAAGGGAAAGCATTTGCAAATCCGAAGGGACAGGATGCGGAATTCCATTACACACTTCCCACTCGAGAGTAGAAATTCACCGAGGAATGGGCCACTACTCATGCAGTTCCCATATCTGAAACCTTGAGAGGATGGTGGGAAGAACCAGAAAAGTTCAAGATCAAGAAGGACCAGGAGTATCAGGTAGCAGGTCTTAAGAAGGTCTACAAGCTCGTGGCAGCTATGCTATGTAGGTTGTATGATTGTCCCGATGCCACCACTTTAAATGGCTCTTGGGTTTCTCTTACATACTCTGTCACCGTATACGACACTTGCCTCAATTGGGCCAACTTATTAATAGCAGCCCTCAGATCGAACATATCTTCAGCACTAGCACTCGAGGAAGGGTATGCATCAGAATTTTACATGGCCTCCTATTTGTTGGATGCAGTATGTGCGAGGTGCCATTTTTAGGGGTGGGCACACAACTGGGATCAGGAGCGCGGCCGTCCGATTCATAAGGAGTTTCAAGTATTCTGGGACTCCAAATATAAGCAGGATATGGAGCCGATCTCACACAGTTTCATCCCTACACTCTACGGAAAACTGTTTGGTAAAGATACCCCGTGCATGTCCTGGCGGGCCATGGAAACAATAACCAGGGTGGCACACTAGTTTCCGTTTGTATAAGGCACCTTCATCCGAGTCTTCGGTTCTCTCAAGGCTCCCCATGCACTGCCGTGATTTGTCACTGACAAACTACTACTTCAGGAAACATGTTTCCAAATGTCAGTTGGATTTTCAAAGGTTCTTACTAAGGGCAAGAGGAAGCCATGGCCCACTTTGCCACTCACTATCAGTACTTATACGATCAAGGATTTTAGAGAAGTAGAGGTGGAGGCTGAGCAAATTAGGGGATTCTGTCTGCCTCCCTTGGCCCACCGGATGTACGATCCTGAGAGAATTATCCCTGCTCATTGCAAACAGGAAAAATTTAAATGGAGCTACCAACATACTGAATGCCCAGCTGAAGATGGAGTAAAAAAATGTTACAAATAAGAGAGGGAGATCGCTCCAGAGGAGTTAACCGATCTGGAAGATCAAGACGATCAAACTTTAGAAGAAATAATCCACGAGCTAGGAGGAGCCTCGTCTTCTCAAGCCAAGAAGACCAGAAATGGCACAGGCCATAACTCTTCCGCCCATCGAAAAGAAAGGGAAGAAAAAGCTCAACGAGAAGCTGAGGAGAGAGCAAAACAAGAGGAGGATAAACACAAGAAACAACTGAAGGCAGAACAAAGAAAGAAGTAGGCGGAGGACACCCACAAGAGAAATGAAGAGGAGGAAGAAAAAGAAGAAGTTGAGCGCCAGCTAAAAATAGAGTTAGATAAGGTAGAAGCTAAACGCCAACTAAAAGAAGAACAAGATAGGGTCGAAGCTGAGCGACAGCTGGAGGAGGAAGTAGAGCAAAAGAGAAGGGAGGAAGAAAGTTAAAGGTTGAAGGAAAATTCCTCCAAAGAAGCCAAAGGCAGTAAGACACCTCCTCCTGTGATAGAGATACAGACAGAGATGCCAGCCATCAAAGTGCCTCAAACAAATCCTGCAACCAATATGCATTTTGCGCTCTCGGAATTGGGTAACTTTGAGGAGCAAGAGGAAGAAGTGTTTTATCTGACAAGACTCACCTATGACCAGTTCACACATAAAATCAGGCAGGAGAAGAGAAGATGCTTAGCATAGAATATTGCTGCACCCCTCACAGCCACAACAGAAAAGGATATAGTCTTGGATACTAGGACTAATCCAGTTATGATAGCATCAACTGGCACTGCTTTCGCCGCAGCCATGGAAGAAAATGTGAGCAGAATGAGTAGGGAAATTCTATCCCTACAAAATAGATTACAGGCCTCCAAACAAAAGATAGCTAGATCAGAGCAAGCGAAAAGGGCACTATAAGAAGAAGTTCAACAACTTCAGGTTAGGAACGCCCTTACTAATGAAGTGCCACCCACCATTCAAAGAGAGCTGGTAACCCTGGAAGCCACCATGAGACAAGTATACGAAGAATTTTTTACAATAAAACAGACAGTTGCACCTCTGCTAAGAGCTCAAGCAGAAACCAAGAAGAGGAACGAGCAACTAAGAGAAGCTTCCACAGCCTTGGACAAAAAGCTAAATTGGGTAAACAGGTATCCACAGGTTCTAGATACTTTGCTTAGAAAAGACTAGATTCGCACCCAAAACGACAAGGTTCAAATACGCATGAAGGTGCAGTCCAAGGAGAAGCTATTCAAAGACCTAGAAAAGGTAATGGCCGCTTACGAAAATCTGATTAGTGGCATTGAATCAATGGCTAAAATGCACCACATTCCATCTCTAGGTACATTGGGTGAAGAAAAAACGTGGGAATAGGTGGACCAAGACATTCAGGGATTTCTGCAACCTATCAGGCAAGCCGTTGCTTCTCTAGACCTTCCGGCATCACAGGAAAACTTGGTTCAATTCATCGCGACGCCAATCCGGATTTATACCAAGCTGGCTTCCATGTCTAACCAAATCACGACCAAAATGGAAACTTTGATCCCAAACACTCTCGAATGCTTGCACAGGTTAAGAGAAAATACCCCTCTAATCTCCCCGGTTGCTACCGATTATTGGGCATGGCGAAATTTCCTCAAAGAGCAACAAGTGGATGTTCCCGACCTCATAATCACTCAAATGCTCCCATAATCAGGTCACAGGTCTTAGCCTACAGGAGGATTTGCAGGTCGCAGCCAAGCTCAGGGTCGCAAGTTGCAGTTTCCCTTCAGGTCGCGAAGCATACCAACAGTCAGGAAGATGAAAATTCAGGGCACCCAAGGGTCAATTTTGTCTTATTAATAATCCCTTCGGGAACTTGTTCTGATCTTTTTTTTGGGACACCAAAGGAGAAAAGAGAGTTGTAAAGCATTGAATACACCTTTATGTGAATGAATACAAGCATTTGTTTTAAATCCCCTTTTGGATCTGATGAGAATTAATGTGTTAACACTATGAATATTTTCTCTTATACGTCTGATATCTTATGTTTAACTGATCTGCGTTTTCTGCTTATATCATTTATGCATTTCATCTCACTGAATGTGTTAATGATGGTAGATTGTTTACTTAGGAGATGTTAGCAACTTCATTACTGACATCTATCTTATCTGTGAAACTGCTTAAGGAAGTGAAGGGTGTTCTTATCAGGCAGAACTGTTTCTTCTGTGGTTCGAACAACTTTTTTTACAAGCACGACCCTAATGATGTGCGGCTAACAACATTTCCTTCGGCTGCGTGTTTTAACTCATCTTTCTATTTGTAGTGTTTTATGCTCATTGAGAATCGTCAATAATTTGTCTTGTATCATCAGATAATTGTGTGTTCATAGTTCTGCAAGGCTCATTTGTGTCTGAGAAAAGGAGTATTTAACGGTAGTCGGACCCACACCCTGGACGGGATCCCTATTACAAATGGTTTAGAGTCTAATCGAGACTTTTTACCGGGGAGATCCCTTACTGTTGGCTGGACATTTTCTCCCGTCAACAGAGTGTCATTGGAGAAATACAATACTTGATGAAATTCATAGCCTCGTTTTCAGTTGTAGCAATGCCACTCCACGCCATAAAAACAAGTGGCAAGAGTTTCGACTGGGGAAAGGGTTAGTAGAGGGAATTTGGGAAGTTAAATAAGAATATTAGTCAAGCACTAGTTATGGGATCACCAAACTTGTAGCATCCCTTTGAAGTGGAGACAAATGTGAGTGGGTATGCTATGGGAGTGGTATTGATGTAGGGAGGAAGACATTTATGCTACCATTCTGAAGTATTTCATGGGGCAGTTCTTAACTACCCTAAGTATGACAAGGAGATTTATGCTGTAGTGAAGATATGAAGAAGTGGAACCAATTTCTGATGGTAAAGGAGAAAGTAAGATCAAAACATATTACCAACCAGTATAGTATGTGCAAGACTAGAGTAAGCTACAATAAATTAGGCACTACAAGTGGATGGGTTTTGTACAACAATTTAATTTAGCGATTAAGTGAAAGATATACAACACAAACAAGTTATTGGACATAATTTCAAGGAAATCCACATCAAAGATCAAATATTTGGGAACTATGATGCACATGGATCCATTCACCCATGATACATACAATGAGGCATATTAATAGGATGAGGAATTCAACGATGTATTTCAACAGTTGCAGAATCAGAGTCATGTGCATGATGGAAACAACACCACATTAGAAACTTTTGAGGTCTAAAATTGGCCTCCTAAGAAAAATGTACAAACAAAATGAACTTTATAAGAACCAATAGGATTCAAGATGATGATTTCAACCATGGGGGATGATTCATAATTTTGGGGTAACAAAGTAAAAATATTAAAAAATTAAAAAATAAGAAAACTACCTTTTCAACTTATATTTTTAACTTATCTCCCTAATATTTTACTCAAATTTCGAGCGAGAGTACTTGTTGGATGCAAAATTTAATTCCTCATCCAAGGAGTACCCATGTTGCATACTTTCGATGGACCTTGCTACACAAAAAATGAGAAATACATGAAAAAACGTGATTGCAATCACGTTTTTCATGTATTTATAATTTTTTGTGTAGTAGGGTTCATCGAAAGTATGCAACATGGGTACTCCTTGGATGAGGAATCAAATTATACATCCAACCAGTGTTCCCGCTCGAAATTTGAGTAAACCCATAAGGAGATAAGTTGAAAATATGAGTTGAAAAAGTAGTTTTTTCTTTTTTCCCTCTAAAATTTGATGATGTAATATAATATTATTTTATTATTTCCACTATTATTTTATAATTTTTTTAGGAGTCCCATTTTAGACCTCAAAATTCCCCTAATGATTGACTACCATCTCCAGAATGGGTTACTCTACAGGATAGCTAAGCTATGTGTTCCTAAAAGTGAGTGATTACAATTTATTAAAGAGGATCAAACCTCCAAGGTTGCAGGGAACTTTGGTGTATGAAAGATAGTGGCCAACTTGTACATGTATGTCTATTAGCCTAAGATGCAAGAACATGTAGCTAGGTTCATAAGAGGATGAATGCTTTGTTGTATACAAAATCATAGTAACATGAAACATGGTATATATCATCCCTTACCTATACCCACTTGTCCTTGGGAAATCATTTCCATGGAATTTGTGGGCAGTTTACCAAGAACCAGAAAGGGACATGAATACTTGTTCATTGTAGTTGACGGGTTCATCAAGATGTGTGTTTTGATGCCCTGTGAAAATACCATAAGTGGGAAAGAAGAAATACAATTGTTCTTTGGAAAAGTATAGGTGCACTTTAGGATACAAAGGAGCATCATTTCAGACAGGGATGCAATATTTATTAGTGCGTTTTGGACTACATTGTGGAAGAATGCATACACCAAGTTGAAGAGGTCTACAACATTCCATCCACATATAGATGGGAAGATGGAAGTAGTCAACAATATTTTGGTGAAAATTTTGAAGGGTTATAATCAAAAGCATCTACAAACCTGGGATGAAAATCTAGTATATATAAAAAACTATTATAACAAAGCAATCGACACTTCTACTAATAAGTCCCCATTTGAAACTTGTTTCTATTTTTTCTGCCTTCACCTTTGGATATTGCATATGGGAAGCAAGGACATGTGAGGTAGGATCTTATAGGTGATGCCTTGAAGGCTGGATTTTTTATAGATAAGATTAGAAAGATCCATTTACAAGTACAAGAGACACTATAGAAGTCACAAGGAAAATATAGGGCCACACATGATAAAAAAAGAATAGAGAAATCATTCATGGTAGGAGACAAAGTATGGATACAATTTAAAAAAGAGAGGCTACATGTTCTTGGTAGGAAAATCAAGGCTCTGCGGTATGGTCCTTCAAGATACTATAAAAGGTGGGTGATAATTCCTATTGGCTCAGTCTACCGCCATACATGCACATTTACTTAGTAGTGAATATAGGGAATCTGTATGAGCTTTCCATGCTAGATCAGGAAAAGGAACAAATCCTACCTTCTATTGAGGATTTGGCACTAGATGCTTAGAAAAAGTTGACATAAGATATAATTTTGTAGAAGAGGTCCATAAATACGAGGCAGGGGCAACATGGCCTTTGGAAGAATGCGTTGAAAGGAAAACTTCCAGGAAAATCTAAACGATACACCTGACAGAAGGTGTAGGGAAAATTTCCTCACCTCACTTAGTAGAATATTTTGGGGAGAAAAATCCTCCTAAAATGGGGAGGTTGATCCATATTGGATCATTATATTTATTTTTTTATCAATATTGATGCTTTCATAGTGGAAAAATTGGAGGAATCAACTCACGATACCATGCTTACTGGTATGAACCAATTTGGAAAATTGGGATCCTAAACCTTCTAGGATAATTTTGAGGCGTCAAACGTTGTTTTTTTGAGGCATCAAACCTTTAGTGCACACATTTTTCCTATTCTACACAAAGATACCTTTCCAACTACACAAGAATCACATTAATCAAAATCCATATACAAAATTTATGCCACTCAGAAGTTGACATTCCTCATGTTTTTACCACCATAATTCAAGAGGATGCCACTCGCCTATTCCACCTGGATCAACGTCATCCCACATTATTCATGGAAAAGGGGCTAGCCATGAGATTATGATGAAGAAGAATATAAAAGAGTTCATATTTTAACTCTCGTTAAGAGTTGAGGTAGTCAAACCTAACCACTAGTAGGCTATTGGGTTGCGTTATAAGTGGGATACTAGGGGGAAAAGGGCTTCCATTCTTTTGAGTGCATTTGTTCCATAGATGAGAAAAAATAATGGAGATGGATAGGAGATAAAGCACACAAAGAGTATTTGTGAATCATAGTATCCCATGGTCCATATGCCATACTTCTTTTTACTCGCAACCATTTTCTATTCAGAGAAAGAGAGCAAAGTGACCTCACCTTCCAGTTGGGTTTTCTCCTAAAAGGTTTCCTAGGTCATATCTTATGTCAAATAGTGGTTTGTGATTTTTTATTTATTATTATTATTATTATTTTTTTGTATATTTTAATTTGCGTACATACACAATTAATAATGATCTATAGATCTAAAAATATAAAGAGAAATAAAACCCTAAAATTGTATATTTTAGATTTTTAAATATGGTTTTATCATATCTATTGTGATGTACTGTCCACTGGAATATCCACGGAAATTTATGAGAGGCCATTAGACTAGAATATGGGGTTCTTGGAGACAAAGGATAGATAAAAGGAGAGGAAATTAACTAGAGATTTTGTAAAGTTGTGGCATATAAACCTTCAGCTTCCTAGTCTGACGATGACCAAGGGTGGATTTGTACTATTTCATGAACACCTTGTAAAGCTTTTGCCTATTTTACCTCCCCTTCTGATGACCAATTATTAAATATGTGATTGGTCCTCTCCTTCCATATGTTCCATATAAAAAATCCTTGAATTGGGGCCCAAGATCTATTTGAAATAGGGTTATTTATCATAGAGGATCTCCAAAATTCAATAATTTATATGATTCCATTCCTATTCCTATTTTAATACCTAAATTAATTGAATCTTTGGGACCATAAAGTTAAAAAAAAATGCACATATTGAAAAGTGCTCCATGTCCTCTACATTTGATCAACATAGGAAATAGAGGGAAGGGCCTTTGAATCCTCTGTAATAATTTTATAGCATGAAAGGGATATTTCATATACCAACAACCAAATAAAATGGGAAATTTTTTTCCATAATTTGTAAGCACAAACTTGTTTCCAGATCGATTGATCACCCGTAGCTAGTTGACATGTCTCTTTTATTGTGAACATACCATTTTGGTTAGTCATGTCCCTTGGATAATTGGATCTTTAATTTGTGAAGAGGTCCATAACTATGAGGAAGGGGCAACATGACCTTTGGTAGAATGGGTTAAAAGGAAAACTTATATGAAAATCTAAATGGTACACCTGTCAGAAGGTGTAGGAAAAATTTCCTCACCTCACTTAGTATAAGCTTTTGAGGACCAAAATCCTCCCAAAATGGGGAGGTTTGATACATATTGGACCATTATATTTATTTTTCATCAATATTTATGCTTTAAGAGATGAAAAAGTGGAGGAATCAACACATGAGACCATTCTTTCTGGCAGGACCCAATTTGGAAAATTGGGGTCTGAAACCTTCTAGGTGCATTTTGAGGCATCAAATGATGTTTTTTAGGGTTAATATTTGTTTCTTTCGCGCACACAATTTTCCTATTCTACACACATATACCTTTATAATTACAAAAGAATCACATCAATCAAAATTCATATGCAAAAATTATGCTACTCAGAAGTTGACCTTCCTCATGTTTTTACCACCATAATTCGAGAGGATGCCACCTGCCTATTCCACCTGGATCAATATCATCCCCCATTATTCATGGATCCAAGAGTCCATATTTTAAATCTAGTTAAGAGTTTAGGTAGTCAAACCTAACCACTAGTACGCTATCAGGTTGCATTATAAGTGGGCTACTAGGAGGAAAATGGGTTCCATTCTTTCGAGTGCATTTGTTCCATAGATGAGAAAGTATAGTGGAGAGGGATAGGAGATAAAACACACAAAGAGGATTTATGAATCATAGTAGCCCACGGTCCATATGCCATACTTCTTTTTACTCGCAACCATTTTCTATTCAGAGAAAGAGATAAAAGTGACCTTAAATTCCAGTTGGGTTTTCTCCTAAAAGGGTTTCCTAGGTCATATCTTATGTCAAATCGTGGTTTGTGATTTTTTAATTTGTAGTTCTATATTTTTTGCATAATTTTAATTTGTGTACATACACAATTAACAATAATCTATAGATCCAAAAATCTAAAGATAAATAAAACCCTAATAGTGTATATTTCATATTTTTAAATATGGTTTTATCATATCTGTTGTGATGTACTATCCAGTGGAATATCCATGAAAATTTATAAATTTTTGGATACAAAAAATTCTATATTTCCTTTATATGGTCTATCAAAATTAAGTTTTAAGGAATCTATGGGGAGGAGGACTATGAGAGGCCATACGAATAGAATATGGGCTTCTTGGAGACAAAGGATAGATAAAAGGGGAGGAAAATAAGTAGAGATTGTGTAAAATTGTGGCATCCAAACCTTCGGCTTCCTAGTTTGACGATGAAAAAGGGTGGATTTGTACTATTTTATGAACACCTTGTAATTCTTTTGCCTACTTTACCTCCCCTTCTCATGATCGATTATTAAATATGTGATTGCTTCTCTCCTTCCATATGATCCATATAAAAAATTCTTGAATCAGGACCCAAATTTGCGATAGGGGTCTTTTTCATCTAGGATCTCAAAAATTCAATCATTTTTATGATTCCATTCCTATTCCTACCTGAATATCCATACAAGTTGAATCTTTTGGACCATAAATTTAAAAATAATGCATGTATTGAAAAAGTGCTCCACATCCTTTGCATATGATCTACATAGGAAATAGAGGGAAGGGACTTAGAATCCTTTGTAGATAATTTTATACCATGAAAGGTATCTTTCATATACCAACAACCAAATAAATTGGGAAAATTTGGGCCATAATTTCTAAGAGAAAACTTGTTTCGAGATCGAACGATCATCTGTATCTAGTTGATATTTATCTTTTATTGTGAACATAACCTTTTGGTTATATCCCCGTGAAATTTTGTCATGTCCCTTGGATAATGGGATATTTAACTTGTGAATTTATTCCATTAATGTGTCCATATTGGCTTAATCAACAATTTGAGACCAAATTTCCTTATCTTTCCATTCTTTTCATGAGGTGCTCCCTACTATCTAGTGCCAATAATCTGCTACTATCAAGGGACCTATATATTTGATAAGCTCCTCTATAATAAGTAATTATATTTTTCCACCAATATTTAGATATTGTTGCCATGAGTTTGTTTAGAAAAAGGCATCCTTTCTCTCTTTAACTTCCCAGAAACAATGTTGCTATACAATTAATTTATTAGTGCTTTAACCAAATTCCATAATGAAGATTCTTGAACACGGTTTTGATCTCTCAATTGTTGTTTCCATGATTGAGATGGGTTGTGTTTCCTTCTATGAAGTTTACTCCATAACTCTTTTCCATGTTTAATCCACCTCAACCATAATTCTCCCCCCCTCCAAAACATTATTTATAATTTCTGGATCGTGAATACCAAGAGCTCCTTCCATTTCGGGAAGACATAATTTATCCCAAGCCAAAAGGGCCCATTTTATTTTCCACATAGCCCTCCATAGAGAAAATATCTGTAGATAATTTTTATGGATATAAGAAGTCCTTTGGGCACTATTAACACAAAGAGAATATATATCAGAAGGGCTTGCAAGATTGGTTTTAACAAGACTAATATGCCAACAAAATTTAGAGATCTGTAATTTAGGATATTTTTTGGACTAATTCGCTTCTAGTGAATAGTTCTAAGGAAATTTTCTACCAAAGGCACTCCGAAATATTTATCAAGGAGAGAATTGTGCTAAAATACTAACAATCTGGCTAGGTTACCCTACACTACTAAGTTAGTATTAAATAAATAAAATTGAGATTTAACCACATTAATCGATGTACTTGAGGCCTCCATGAAGTGCTACAAGATTTTTTTTAGATCTCTATATTCTATTACTGTAGAAAATTCCATTAGCATCATATCATCAACAAACTACTGATGGGAGATGGGAATATCATTTCCATAGAGTTTTAATCCTTTTATCTTTTCTTTTGATATTACTTCCTTTATGATGCTAAATAATAATGGTGAGAGAAGGTCACCTTATCAAATTCCACGTGAATACTTGAATTTTGAGGAGGGACATCCATTGAGTATCACCGAGAAGAAATGGGTTGCAACCAAAGCTCCTAACTAATTAACCCAACTACTTTGAAATCTAATAGTTATGATAAATATAAAGAGCTTAAACCAACTAAGTTGTCAAAGACCTCAGAAAAGTCAAACTTAATCAAGATTCCTACCTTTTTGTTTTTTTTTCAATCAATGGAGGACCTCATGAGCTACTAATAGTATATCCAAGAATTTTCTACCCTCTACCCTCCACATAACCGATTCGCTCCATTGAAATTATATTTGGTGGGAGAAACTTTAGACAATTTGAAATGAATTTCAAAATAATATTATATGTTAAGTTGCATAAGGCTATTGCTTTAAAGCTACCAGGATCCTAGGCCTCATCAAACTTGGGTTCTAGTTTTAATAGCATGGAATTCAAGTATGGAAATAAAGAGCATGTATTGCGAGATTACTTCACCATTTCATGGATTTCTTCTCTAGGGAAGTGCCAACAAGCCCGGAAAATGTTTATGGTTAGCCCATCTAGACCTAGCAATTTGTAATTTGGCATGGGAATCATCACCTATTCGAATTTGGCATAGTATACCTCTTGCATTAAGGAAACATTATGATCCAGTTGAACCAATGCTAGGATGTTTTATATTCTATTCTAAATTTGTCTCCACCGACTTTACTTTTGTTCAACTAAAAGTGATCCATAATATGTAAGAAAATATTTTTTCCATCTCTTTATGATTTATGAGTTTTCGCCCTACTTCATCTTTTAGAAAAAAGATCCCATTCTGACGTAAGTGTTTGATCATTTATTTATGAACAAACTTTGTTTTCTTCTCCCCTTATTGAAGCTAGTGGATTGCTGAAATTTTCCTCCATCATATTTCCTCCTGTTTCCTTATGTAATCTATTTTTGTGAGCAGTTCTCCTTATTTTGTATATGAATCCTCATTTCTTCCCTCCATAATTATTTGTTGTTGAAACTCACATATTTTTACCTTCATCTCTTGTTTTTCTTGGAAAATATTTCCAAAATCCTCTTTATTAATTTTTTATTTTTTACTTAAGAATACTAGCCTTTGTTGAAACTTGGGCATATTGGAGGGGCCCTGGACTTGAATATCTTCCCACTACACCTTAAAATTTTCAAGGAAGGATGGATCCTTAAGATATAAACTCTCAAACATGAAAGGATTATTTTTAGGGGAAACTTTGATATCTATTTCTAAAGAGATTGGCCAATGATGTGAACCTATACAAGGAAGAATATATATTTCCAAGAAGACATCCAATTCTAGGAGAGATTTTTAGAATAAAAATCTATCCAAGAGTGAGGCTATTTGGTTCTTGTTGCCATGATTATTGTTCCAGATGAATACTCCAAATTAGGATCAGAGTATAACTTCCACAATATTTTACATCCCAGAGAAATATGTGCAAAAGAGGGGTCTCTGATCTGAAGTCCGCCTTCTAGAATGGGTCGTTTTACCATATCCCAGTTGAAGGAATTAAATTTATTTTGATTTCCCTTTCCACCACACCAGAGGAAGTCTCGGATAAGCTTAGATACCTATTCAGTAATTGACTTAGGGGTCAACAGAAAGGAGGCCTGATAAATTGGCAAGGCTAGAACAAATTTTATGAGGATCGGAATTGGTGAGCCAATGGCCTCCCCAAGAGGCAATTTTTTATTTTAATTTGTAGATGACATCGCCCCACAACACATTCTTATTGATTTTGAGCGTTAAGGGAAGCCCAAGGTATTTTATTTTTTCCCAATTGGCATGTCCAGGGAAGCCCAGGTGAAGCATGATTCTGTGGATGGTTTTATGGTAAGCATTCCAACCATACACCATGCTCTTTATGTCGTTGATGAGAGCACCCGATGCATTAAAAAATCTATGGAGAATATATTTGATGGAAGTTTCGATCCTCATGGAGACACTTCCTAACAGAAGAGAGTCATCTGTGAAGAGAGGATGGTTGATTGGATCTAAACCTTTCAACACTCTTATGCCTGGAACTGTCCCTGCGTGCTTTCCTGCTGAGGGTATCTACCATTAGGATGTATAGGAATGGGGAGAGAGGGCATCCTTTCCTTAATCCCCTTGAAGTTTGAAAGTAATTGGCAGGTCTTCCATTGAAAAGTGAGGAAATCCAAGTCTTATCTGTGTAGGCTTTGATGAGATTGAGGAATTCAGAGGAGAACCCAAAGGTAAGAAGGAATTTATAGAGGAACGAAAGGTTAACCCTGTCAAATGAATTTTCCATATCAAGCTTAATCAACATCCCTTTCTCCTTCCGTTGATGTCTAGAATGCATTGCTTCCTATACCTATATGACATTATCCACGATCTGTCTGCCTTTGAAAAACCCACCTTGAGAGAGGGAGATGAGATTCCCTAGCAATGGCTTGATTCTGTTGGCTAGGAGCTTAGCGAGGATTTTGTATGAAGCATTACAGAGAGAGATGGGCCTAAAAATTTCAAAGGATCCGAGGTTCACCTCTTTAGGTATTAAGGATAAGAAGGTGGAATTGGTGCCACCCCCCACCTTAGATTTATTCTCGAAACCTTTGATAATTCTTAGGAGATCAACTTTGATAACGTCTTAACAAATTATGTAGAAATGGATTCAGAAACCATCAGGCCTAGGGGCCTTGTCTGGTTCCATTGACCATATGACTTTGCAGATTTCTTCATCAGTGAAAGGCTTCATGAGGTTAGTATTTTATTCTGTACTGAAAAGGGAGGGGATGTGAGAGAGGAGGTACTTTGTGTCCTGTTCACTGCCGTCACTCTCTTTTCTATAAATATTTTGGAAGTGATACTCTACCGTTGCTTTGATTTTGTCGAAACCTTTACAGAAAAACCCTTCAGGAGTAGTGATTTATGAGATGTGATTGCGTGAGAGGCGAGCTCCATATTGTCAATGGAAGAAAGGAGTATCCTAGTCTCCAGCTTTTAGCCATAAGCTGCAGGACTTAATCCTCCTATATTATTCTTAAGTACGGAAAGAGTGATAGGAGTTTCTTTGAGCAATATGTTCCTTTTCAAGCTCAGCAGAGGCGCTGTCTCTTTTTTCCATTTCCATTTGTAGGTCTTCCAATAGCTGGACTATTTCTTTTCTCTGTCTGGTTGAGGTATTCGAGAGCTTTCTGATCCACTCTTCCAGTGCATGTTTTTTGGCCTTGAGTTTCTGCTCCCACACATAGCTTGGGGATCTTATGACAGATTTGGACCAAACCAAATGAATAGTGTCGAGAAACCCGTCTCTCTCAATCCAAAGAGGGCTGAACCGGAACGTGATTGGGCCCAAGTTTTCTTCCTCTTCCAAGAGAAGCAGGGTAGGCTTATGATCAAAGGTAAGTTTGGGAAGGATTTTGGAGGAGATTAGCCCCTGTTCCAGCAACAACAAACTCTATACAAGAAACTAGTCAAGGCGAGCAGAGATGTGGTCTTCCCTTACTCTGTTGTTGGACCAAGTGAATAGTCCTATCGTTGGCTTAAAGTCTAGGAGATCCCATTGGAGTACTAGTTCTTCCACCTTGGGGAGCATTTGGTCCCTACTGCAACTTCCTCCTCTCTTTTCTTTCAAGTCCAGAACAATATTTATGTATCCAACTAATATGATGTTCCTGGGAGAGTGAAGGTCTAAAAATTTAGAAAGTGATTGAACAATCTCTTTGTTTCAGCATACAGGATGTGAACATAAATATTAAAAAGAGAAAAGGTTAACTTACTTGTGGAGTGCCTTAGCTCAGTGAAAATCCAGTGCTGGGTCTCAAAGGAGTTCTGTAATTGAATTTGTTCCTCTGACCACATAGTGGAAATTCCACCTGAGGAGCCCCTTGCACTTACAAACTTCCCTGTATTTTTCTTCCATTTCAATTTGATGATGTCAAGAAGGGTGTCCCCTTCGATTTTAGTCTCTTGGATCATGAGGATTTAAGGAGGTTCCATATTTAGTAGATCTTTGATAGCTTCAGCGTTTATAGGGTTCCCCAAGCCTCTGCAATTCCAAGAGACTAATGTCATTATTTACTGTTGGAGGGGTTGGTAGCTCCTCCCTTGGGAGGCCTTGTTCTGGTGTTTCTCCCAAAGGACATTTCGATTGTGGATTGAATTCCTTGAGTTTTTTGCCGTTCTGTTTCTTCTTCCCTGGCTTCTTTATGTGATTTTCTTCCCACTCTTTTCAAAGGCCTCTCAAAGGTTTCATCCTTTGAGGAGCAAGATTTTTCCAATGGTTTCTTTTTGATCATTTTAGCATATGAGGGAGGAGAGGAGGTACCTAGGATTAATCCAGAGGGGGATGTTTTTTCATTACCTTTTCCTAAGGAGGGGGGAGTATTATGCTATTATATGACTTCCAAAGTTGTTGTTGAGGGGCCTCCAAGAGTGTTGAGCTCTTTAATAGGTTTTTCGGCTTCAACTGATGGGGGAACATAGCTTTCTGACCCAAGATTCTACCCTAATGCTGATACTTTGATCCCTTTTGTGACTCCTTTTCCTTTAGCTTTTGTCAGGGCTGATTTCTGGATCAGGGTCCATTGTTATCCTTTTAAATTCTCACTTTCTTCTTCCACCTTCATTATGCAGTGCCTTGCAAAATGGCCATATCCGTGCTAGTGCCTGCATTTAAATGGAAGCTTCTCATAATCCAGCTCCTAGATATGGGTCCAGTAAAAAACCGTTAGTTTGATAGCTTCAGGTAGCCCAACATCCAAATCCACATTGACACATATACGTGCACATGAGTATTGATCTTTTCTCACTACTTGATAAATATACTTTTTGAGGGTATTTCCAATGGTTTGGAGAGACTTCTGGTTCCTGCAATGCAGTGGGAGATGTGGGAGGCGTACCCACTAGAACAGCTGAAGGCACATCTTGAGCAAGATCGAAGTCAAGGGTCCATTTATTTAAGTATAGTCCCTCAGGGCCTATAAAATATGAGCCATTTCTGAAGATGAGGCTTTTGTCCTCCACATTCTCAAAAACAAAAACAAAGTATCCTTTTCCTACGAAGTGGCTTTTGATGCCTTCTGAAACTAAAGGAATCCAGTTCCTCTGCACCCAGTATTCCATAGCTTTGGGAGAGGGCTAGAGGCCAGTAAACTATCCAATAAGCCCTCTTTCAGCCAGGTTCAATGCAAATCTACAAGTTTCTTTGATTGGAAGGGCCACCGAAGGGATGCTATCCAGCTTCTTCACGAACTTTTGCTGAGAGTCTGTCAGAGGGCATTTGCTGCTGACTACTATCAGTTTCTTGAATGCAAGGACTTCTAGAGGAGGAGCAAGGGGAGCCTCGGGCCCCCCTCCTGATGCCATTGCGGCTGGGAGGTTGCAAGTAGGTCAGCTTGCGCTCGACCTGTTCAAAAATGCAGAGTGCAAAAAAAATATAGGTTTTTACCGTGAATAATTTTTACGCATTAAATATTTGAATGTTTTTTGAATCCATCAAACGGGATAATATTAATGCTCCTTCATTATATTCTCGTGATTATTATAGAGAATTTGTTTTATATACTTTTTCCTCAGTTCACTCATACACATCCGTGTTGACTCAAAAGAATAAAGAACAAGTTGAATCTATTGTTGCTTTCTTCAGTTCAACATTACATGGAGGAGAGTTAAATGACTCAGAAGTTGAGAAGAAATATTTTTCAATCTTCAAATCAATCAAACATTTTAGGAATTTTATCTAAAGTCACATACAAAGGTAATTGTACCATTCCCAACTGTTAGAAAATTACAAATTCAAAGAGAGTTAGGAGAAAATAAGGCCGACTGGGTCACAACTTTACAAGAATACAACCTTGAAATTAAACATGCTAAAATTGTTAGAGGACAAGGTTTTTGCAAATTAGTAGTTGGTGCATCTGAGGATACATCTGAAGCTGATATAGGTGAAAATAGTGAAGTTTCAGAGGTATTCATTTTAAACACTGAATCCCAATATGTTGATCTCATATCTATTTAAATATTGGGTATGCACCAGTTGAACTTGATTCTAAAAATAAAAGAGAATTACGACTAAAATAAAACCAATATCAACTTATGAATAGTATTTTATTTCAAAAAAATTATGACTTTGTCTCGCTTAGATGTCTCGAAAATCTAAAGATGAAAAAGTTTTGCAGGAAATGCATGATGGACCAGCTGGTGGAGATATTATTGCTCACAAAATCCTCCATGCTAGATATTACTGACCAACCTTAGTTAAGGATGCACATACATATGTTAGGAAATGTAAAATTTGTCAAATTAATTCAGGGAAAGAAAAGAAGGTAGCCTTACCATTGCAACCAATGAATATTGAACAACCATTTGAGAAATGGGGATTAGACATTACATATGAGATTTTTCCTCACTCATCTAAGCAACATAAATACATTCTCATTGCTACCGATTATTTTACTAAATGGGTGGAGGCAGTTCCTTTAAAAGTGTTCAACTTTGAAGTTGTAATTTGTAGAAATTATACAAAAAGCATGTATATCATGGATTCAATATGATCTGACAATGTACTAAAGTTAAATACTGAATCGCTTCTACAAATCAATTGCGAAATTAAAAACACAATCGCCAATCACATGAAACAAAGAAGAATCAATCAAGCCACAACATAGATAATTTCCTGGGAAAATCTTACTGCTCAAAACCCCACTATCTTCTATTATATATTCAGCATGGATACATGAAATATCTATATACAACTCTTCTCACAAGATCCCTCATGTACTCAGCTAATTGTCTCACACTATCTCGGATAAAACTAGCCAATACTTAGCCAATTTACTGCCTCCAGATAGCCTACCTTGCTTGCGCAATCCTTGATGAATGAAATCCCTATTATTTAGGAATTTTGGCCTTCCTTTACTGTGCAAGTATCATGGGCACTCCAATGGGTGTTTGGTTGCATGGGTGCAAACCAATAATCCTACAACTGATATTCAACTTCCCTTTCACCTAGATCTCAACTGGGTCTCCACTAGAACTGACATGCATGCAACTAATAATAGTAAATCATCAGTTGAATGCGAGATCATTGATTGTGAAGTAATTAATATTTAACTGACTTGATCTCTCACTAGTGTATATAACAGTTACAATTATCACAACTGAGTTTAACTCACTTAAATAAGTTAAATTGATTACAACCTGCATTAACTAATGCACCACTGCACTTCGAATTCTGTTACAACTAGAATTACTCTGCATGTCTCACCAACTACCCTCAACTCAAAATTCATGAGTTAAATAAATTTATCACACTCGGTTAACTATTACAAGTTATTTTGATATTAGATTACATTTTATTGTCCATCTTAATTAATGGATAACTAAAAGAAACATGCACAAAATTTATCCCACACTAGTGTAGGTGCTGCTAAGACCTGTGGTCCCACGCTAGTGTAGGTGCTGCTTGGACCTCCTCGTCCCACACTAGCGTGGGTGCTGAAATTTATTGTTGAACTTCAACACTCCCTCTCAACAATAAAGGGATTATCCTTCACCTCAATCATGTCTCTATGGTATTCGAATTTGCTCCTGGTGAGAGCCTTTGTCAGAATATCTGCATCTCGATCTTCCGTGGGAATGTACTGAAATAAAATTATCCACCTCTGCACAAAATATCTGAGATGGTGGTACCAGATATCTATGTGCTTGGACCTATCATGAAATACAAGATTAATCGAGAGTTTAATGCAACTCTAATTATCACAATGTATCACTGTTGGATCCATATGAGAACCAAACAAAGCAACCAAGATCTTTCTCATCCAGATAGCCTCACATGCAGCTTGACTTGCTACCATGTACTCTGCTTCTGCTGAATTGAGTGTCGCCGATCCCTGCTTCCTGCTATACCAAGAAACTGTTGTCGATCCTATGTTGAAGATCCCTCCTGATGTGATCTTTCTTTCTGATGGATTTCCTTCCCAATCTGCATCCGTGAAGCCTTGAAGCTTCACTTCCTCTTTCCTTCTATGCCATAGACCATACTTTGATGTGCTCCTCAAGTATCTCAAGACATGCTTCCCTGCCTTCAAAAAGATCTTGGTAGGCTTAACCATAGCTTGACTCAGCTAATTAACTGCGTAGCAAATGTCCGGTCTGGTGTTCACTAGATACATCATTGAACCAACTAACTGCCTATAGACAGTAGCATCCACTACCTCTCTAGAAGTAGCATCGTCTTTCTTCCAATTTCCTGGAAGAGGAGTATCCATGGGTTTGCAGCTCTCCATGTGAAACTTACCCAGTATCTCTTTGGCGTACTTACCTTGAGAAACAAAAAGTTCACCATCCTGCTGCCATATTTCCAAACCAAGGAAATAATGAAGGAGTCCCATGTACTTCATTTCGAACTCCCTTGCAAGATCCTCCTTGTAAGAGTGTATAAGCTGCTCATCACCAGTCAAAATTAGATCATCAACATAAATAACAATAATCAATATCTTACCCTCAACCACAATCTGGTACAGGTTTGCATCAACTTGACTTTTGGTGAAGCCCAGTCTGGTGATATAGCTGTCTATCTGAGTGTACCAAGCATGAGGTGCTTTCTTCAACCTATACCGTGCTCTCTTGAGTCGACACACATGCGACTCACTGTTGAAGATCTCGAAACCTTCTGGATGCTCTATGTACACTTCTTCCTCAATGAATCTATTATCACCAAATTGATCTTGATTGGCTGCTCATCAAACAACTCAGTGTAACTGTTTCAAACCACTTCTAACTAAATATTAGCCTCTTCAGTTTGAGAGGGCTCTCTCAAGGGGGGTTTATGATTTTGAATAATGATAGTACGAGATGGATAACTCTACGGAATTATAACTTGTTTTTGGATGATTGCAGGTTTAAAAATGAAGTCTTTCTACCATTGGGATTGTGGAGTCAACAATCAATCATCTTAGTGACAGTGGTTCTTTATATGGAAGTTGAGGCAAATAGAGGTTTTTAGCAAAGATAACTCACATACATAACATAGGAAAACACAATCATTTCACCACTAAAGGAAGTCAGAGCATAATACTTATGAATTCTGAGTAATTGGAAATGAAATCTACTGCAAGTGATTAAACATAAAGATTCAGATCAATAACATATAAAAAAAAACCTCATGAGAATCTCAGGTCTGGAAAGTATAATGTCACTTTGTATTACTGATAATGATAAAAAAACATACAAGCAGAAATGTGGTGCAAATGTTCTCCAACCCTTTGCTTCTTCGATGTTTTGTCTATAAATAGACATTATTTAAAATATGGATTATCTTCCTGGTGGCTAGATCCTCGAACTCTCCTATGACACCTTTCATAATTGAAATTAATAACTTATAACAGAAAACTGACAACTACCTTTTAAAGAAAGCAACTCCTAATAGGACTCTATCTCCTATTTATTACATTCCTCTATCCTATCTATGAAACAGTTACATGATGGTCACAATATCACATGCTTTAAGGACACATGACCAAGTTCACCACCACTTTACATATTTAAAGCACCCCTAGATCTGTGGAACATAACCTTGCCTTTTAGGAATGGATGAACTTCATCTTCAACTCTGTTTTGACTGATGACCTAGTTGCATGGAACTCCCTTTGAGTCATAAATATCTACAAATAAGGTCCTATGACATGCTGGAGGTCTCCAACTGGAAAAAACTGCTTTTAAGATGCTCAAAATCCTTCAACAATTTCTTGCTACAAAAACAAGACAATTTCGTAGCGAGTTTTAGTAGCGTGGGAAAAGTGGCTTTTCCATCCATATTATTCACTTCTTTGCTGTTCCATCATCTTCATCATGTCATGACACCTTAAAATAATGGATCCCTCTCCTTAGAACATGAAAAAACTAAAATTAAATGCAAAAAGGCGCCTATAGGTTTTTTTGTAGCGTATTTCTGGCTTCAAGCTTGAGGTGCGCTATGAAACTGTGCAAAAAACCAGAAATTGCTCCTTTCAAAATTATCTTCAAAACCTGACCCCCAGCTGCAAAATTTGGGTTCTCTGCATGTATTGAACCTCCTAAGGCATATTCCATCTCAAATTATTACTCATGTGGTGTTTCCTCCTCATTTACGATCAATTGAATAATGGGCTCTTCTACCACAGTCATTTTCAATCCTTTCTTTTCCAACTCCTCATGAATCAGATCCAATTAATCTTAAAGATCCTGCACTTTGTCCTTTAATGCCCTGTTCTTGGATTGCAAGTGCAGGTTTATCTTTTTGATGTGTTTGAATTCCCCCCTTAGTGGCTGAGTCCACTTTATCAACCTTTCTGTATTGTCCAAGGTCTTTGAGACACTTGTGACTTGATCTTCCCAAATTTTCCTCATTTTTTCAAACCGAACCTTCTCAGCTCTATGCTTCTTTTCTTGATGACACCTGCAAAGTTTAATTTTTCCAGCAACTTGCTTCGCTCGATGAAGTAGCTCTCTAGAAATCCAATAACATGCAAAGATAAAGCAGAGTATGGAAAAAATACTAATGGGGTAATGTTTTATGGTTTAAATGACAACTCATGCATTAATCATGACACATGCATGCTAAAAGGGGTAATGATGACCTCAGAAATGGCTTTGCACCTTTGAATTAACCCTAATAGACTCGAATGAACTCCACCCTAACTCCTCCATTCATGAACTGACACTTCATATCGAGTTTGACAAGACAGGCAAGAAAACAATTTTTCGTAGCGTGATTAGTTTAACTTATGGCAGTTTCGCTATGAAACTATTAGGCAGTTTCGTAGCGAAAATTGATGTTTTGCTGTATAAAACGCTACAAAAAGTTGAAAAACTGACTTAAGTGCCCTTTTTGAATTTAAATGCTTAGGGAATGAAAAGTGACACTATATGATGACTGATGGGACATGACATGACCTAAATGGAGGTGGCCTTGAACCTTAGGATAGGTCAAACTTATAAAAAATGATTTTTTCCTATACCAACTTGAAAGGCTTAAGGAGACCTTATCCTTTTAATAAATGAACTATATGAGGTAATGTTTCACAATTCTATGAGTGATAACAGTGGCTCCACTTGGGATGGTGTGCCCCTATGGTACACCAAAGAACCTGTAGTTCCAGTGCCATCCATCTTTTTAAAACAAAAAACCTTGAAATTTGCCAAGCCTTATTCAAACTCTAATGGCCTTCACCTCGGGCTCAAGTTTGATGACCAACTTGTATTTATTAGCAGAAAGGCATAATAAAATGGAATATATACAATGGAGTGAAAAATCATTAGAACTTAAGAGGAATAGTGCTTTAGAAACTTGCCATTGACATGCCCTCCAGCACAAGCTTTTCCATCTATCTCCTGCAGTAGATAAGTGTTGTTACCATGGAATGCAGCTGCTATGAATGGTCCTTTCTAGATATTCTCAAACTTACCATGTTTCCAATTTTCTTCAATTTTGGCCTCCCACTTCAACACCACATCTTGAATATGAAAATTTTCTTCTTTGAACTTCCTGTCAAATGTATTCTTTATTTTTTTCTGTGACTGTTGATGACTGTTATAAACCTCCTCCCTTTTTTCTTGCAGAGTTATCAACTGGTTTATCCTCCTCTGAATAGCATTAGGCTCCTCTTGTAGTCCTTGCAACAACTTCATAACGGGCACTCCCAAGGATGTGGTAGAAATGGCTTCAGCTCCATACACTTACTCATAAGGTGAAGTACCAATTGATATTTTTGTGCATATTATATCAACCCATAGAGCATACTTCAACTTCAAATGGCACGATATTTTTGTTTTCCTGCAACACCTTATTAATAATTCTCACAATGCTTTTGTTAGAAGATTCAGCAAGACCATTACCCTGTGGGTAATAAGCAGTAGAGTGTCCAAGTGTAATGTGATACTGATGAAAAAATCTGATCAACCTCTTGGATTTGAAAGCTTGTTCATTTTCAGCGATGATCTTCATAGGACAGCCAAACTTGGACAATATGTTATTCTCTAAGAATTGAATGATGACTGAATAATTTTCCTGCCTTGTTGGGATTGCTTCAATCCACTTGGTGAAATAATCAGTCGCTGTTAGGATCCAACGATGTTGCCCTGAAGACGATGGATGTATTTCACCAATAAAATCTAGCCCCCACTATTGGAAAGGTGCCTCAACATAAATTGTCATCAAGGGTAAAGGAACATGTTTTTTCTTACCATAAAAAATCTGACATTCATGGCAGGCAATTATCTTCTTGTAGACATCCTTGAACATGGTGGGCCAGTAGTTTCCTGATTTGAGAATTTTGTTTGCTGTGGCCTTCCAATAGTGATTTCCTCCACAATATCCTTTATGAAATTCTTCAATCACTTTTTCAGCTTCCTCTTCCAACAAACAATTCAAAAGAATGCCACCAATATCTTTCCAATACATATTTTTATCTATAATGCAGTACCTCAGAGATTTCAAATTCACAAACCTTGCTTTAGATTTAGTCAATTCAGTAGGAGCTCTATGATGATGTAAGACAAAGACAATGTCTGTGTACCAGCCAAGTAGAATGTACTTCTCTTCAATAGGAATCAGTTCTTCATATTCATCTGATAATTCTAAAATTTCTGCAATAAAATTTATATCAAGACAAGTCAAAATTGGACTGTGCCATCAGATTTTCTAGCACCTGTCCTTTCACCAATTTTGTAGGTCTGATTTCTATATCACACTCCAACAAGTTGGCTATCCACTTCCCTCTCTTGTCATCATGATCGGCTTGTGTCAAGATATCCTTCACCACAACGTTAGGTATAAATGCTTTGACATGAGAATGAAGAATATAAATTCTGAAATCTTTAATCGCTTTGATCAAAGAATATGCCTTTTTTTCAAGAATATTGTACTTTATCTATGAGTTAGCAAGGGTTCTACTAAATAATGAAATGGGCTACTCTATACCTTGTTGTCCTTTCTGCAGTAAAACTCCAGTAATTGTGTTTTCTGATGAAAATGTAAAACCAAAAATTATTTTAAAAAATACGGGCTAATCAACACTGGGGCTTGAGTGAGTGCCTTCTTAATTTCCTCAAAAGACTGCTTTGCTTGAACTGTCCATTTAATATCAGCTCCTTTCTTCAGTATCTTGGTTATATCTTTTACAATCTCAGCAAAGTTGGGAATAAACCTTCTAACAAAATTCACTCTCCCAAGGAAAGACTAAATTTCCTTTTTGTTCCCTGGTAAGTCAACTTTCTGAATAGCATTGAATCTATTTGGATTAATATTTATCCCATATTTTGATATAATGTGACCAAGAAACTTTCCAGAAGTTAAGGAAAAAATAATCTTAATGGGAATAAGAGAAATACCAAATCTCCTACACTTCAGCAGAATTCTCTCTAGATGCTTCAAGTGGTCTTCCTCTCTTCTTGAGAATACAGTTATGTCATCCAGATAGACAAATAACAACTTATCCTTCTCCTCAGAAATGGTAATGTCCATTGCTCTTTGGAAGGTCGCTCCTACATTCATCAAACCAAAGGACATCTTGGCATATATGAATGTCCCCCATGGTGTAGTAAAATAAATTCTCCTGATCTTCTAGGTGTACCAATATCTGATTGTATCTTGAAAAACTATCCAGCATAGACATCCTTTGGGAACCAACAATATTCTGCAGAATTTGATCCATCTTAAAGAGAGGGTAATTGTCCTTCAAAGAAGATTTGTTTAAGTTTCTGAATTCAATGCAGATTCTGATCTCTCCACTCTTTTTTCTGATTGGTACCAAGTTAGCAAACCATTTTGAGAATCTAATAAGAACACTAATTTTTGCATCAAAGAGCTTCTTAATTTCCTTCTCAATCAGAGGCATGAGCAGTGGATTAATCCTTCTCAAATTTTGTTTGAAAGGTTTCTCATTTTCATTAATAGGAATGGTATGCTGAATAATAGTAGGATCATACTTATTCAAATCAGCATAACTCCATGCAAAAACATCAATGAACTTTTTCAACATCTCAACATATTTCTGTTTCATCTCTACAGAAAGAAACTTAGAAAGCTTTATCATTTAAGGCATTTCTACTGTACCAATATTACAACTTTCTACCTCTTCATCATCAGCTTGCATCCTAGAGATTTGAACACATCATTTTGGTCAAAAATATTTTCAAGTGGGATAACACCCTTGGGTATACAATTATTCTTCAGCAGCAAAGCTTCAAAATTACCCTTAGTTTCAACAAGCATGTTTTGCTGATCTACTTTTGTGCTTTCAAACTCCTCTTTCAACTCTATGAAATTTTTTACTTGCTGGTCATCTTCAAACACTTGCTAATGGATGATGTTGTCTGGGATAGTAGGTCTACTATTGAACTTGACTCATACTTTTGAATTGGAATAATGGGGATGCTGTCAGACTTGCAGAGGAAATGGCTAGCTTGAGTGAGCTCTTTAGAAGTTTTAAGTCCTAATTTTTCAAAATAAAGGAATATTCTTGAAAATTTTATAACATCTCCATGATCATATTTCTATAACATCTCATTCTTAAATATTTGGTTTGATATACACCTTCAACTTGTTTAATAACCAATTCAGAATCTCCACAAACTGAAATTTTTTGGGCACCCAATCTTTTCAAAATTTCTAAACCCAAAAACAGAGAATCATACTTAGCCATATTATTTGTGAAATCAAAGTTCATTTTGAAAGAATAAAACTTACTTTCATCATCAGGAGTCGCGATCCAAATGCCTACTCCAGCCCCCTCTCTTCTAGCTGATCCATCAAAGTGAAAAAGCCACCAGCCTTCCATTTTTTCTTCTCTGATTTCTTGATTTTCAGGTTGCTGATTTTCAACCTCCTGAATTTCTTCCTTTATTTCATCTTCTACTTCATCAGTTACCTCATTGAAAATAATTGTTGATCCTATTTCAGTTTCAAAAACATAAATTGGGAAATTTTTAGGTTTATCCTTGCTGCTTACCATATAAGCCATCCTTGTCTCTCTGTACAATCTTCTTTTCTCACCAAAAATAGGGATGGTGGCATATGTCAAGTTCGTCTGCATGGTGCCTTTGATTTTATCTGCCCAAGACCTGGATAGAAGCATGCTAAACTTGGGTGGAATGTCTGTTACCACAATGTCCATCACCACTCTCTTAGCAGGGACTTGTGTAAGGCCAACAACAACATCTTTTATCAATCCAATGCATTGAAATTTTTTTGAATCAAAAGAAAAAAAATCCTTATATGGCCTAGTGATTTCCAATCCCTTCCTCTCCATAATCACCTTAGGCATGAGGTTATGAAAGGCCCCTGAATCCAGCATGGCATTATGTAATGTCATGTCATGGATACTAAGGCTGACATAGAAAGGAGGTACTTCTTCCTTTTTCTCATCTTCCAATCTTGGTCCCAAGTAAATGGTAGGATGATCTTCTTGTACATTTAGGATGTCTGCAACTCCTGGCTGAGAATTCATCATTTTTACAATTTTACTTTTGTACTCATTCACCTTAAGAATTTCTCCAAAAGGGACTGGGATCTTGATTTTGGAAATATCATTCTCTAAACTGAAAGAAGAAGTAATATTTTCAATTTATTTGATAGGAGGAGGAGGTGGTGGATATTTTCTAGCCTCAGCTGCTTTAGGAGCATCTTTCTTGGGCTGTGATTTATTTGCAGTAATAGGGAAATTTCTGTTTCTAAGGTTGTATTGCTTCTGCATATCAAAGATTGCATGTTGATAACCCTTAAGGTAATAAGATGGTTCCTCACCCTTGTTTACATCACGATCAGACTCATCATGCTCTTCTTTAGTCAAAAACATTCCAGACAAATTTTTATCTAGGCAGTGGATGGAGTCTTCTGGAATCTCAGGCTGATCTTCTTCATCAACTAAATTTTGTTGAAAAGGAGGCCTTACAGGAGGATCAGGCTGATTTCTGTTTTCCCTTGGTCTCTACTGATTTTGAGGCCTTTTAAATTGTGGCTCATGTTGTGCAGGAGGTGAAAAAGCATTTCCAAGGGCAAGCCTATCCATCAGTTTTACCATTGTTTTCGTCATGGAGTCAAATTTGTCATCTGAGGTGGAAGGCTTATATTCTTCTTTTAGCTTTGTTTTTCCCATCTTGGATATCTTGGCTGTTATCATATTCACTTCCACTTTCACAACATCATTTTGCATTTCTGCTAGTGAAGGGGATTCTATTTCTCTAAGCAAGATAGAGAAGTCATAGTCAAATGCCTCATCATAGCGCAATTGAGCTGCTCTTGGTGGAGGCTTAATATGAGCAGGGATGGAATCATAGAATTTATTAAATATTTTAGAGAAATTTTGGACAGTTTCATCTACAGCTCCTTCAGACTATTGTATTCAGTGAGGGCTTGCACAGGGTTTGTTCTATTTCCCCACTTTCTCAAGAAGCTATCCTCAAACTCATTCCAATTGTGAAAGCTTCCTCGAGCAAGGGTTTTAAACCACTTTCTGACCTCACCAGTAAAACTATGAGAAAATAGCCTCATTTTGATATCCTCATGATCTAAATCCTCCCTATCTATGAATTCATTAAACTGGTCTACATGCTCTTCAGCTTTAATTTCTTCATCACTCCCCCAAGTTTTAATCCTAACAGAACATTTGCTTGGAAGGGCATTAAGGACAGCTGGGAGAACAAGAGGGGCATATCTAGTAGGTGCAACAGCAGGTGGAGGTGGAACATTTCTAGCCATGATGACAGGGACTATGTTATTTTTAGGGACAACAATAGTAGAAGAAGAACTGTTAGGAGGTGGTGTAGTTTGTCTTTGTAGTCCAGTTACAAATGAACTCCAGTCAGGTAAAGGGAAACCATATTTTCTTCTTAGCAAGATTTCAAATGGGTCTAGTTACTTCAAGTTATCCAAAGATTCCCTCATTAACAATAACTCTGATGTGACTGCCCCCCAGAATTCTTATTTATCATTTTAGGTCACTAAGGCTGAGGTATCAATACCTCTTCTTTGCCAGTATAAGACAATCTTAGTCAATTCATTTACATTTTTAGACCTAGACAAGACTTCCTGAATTTTATCATCAAAATTTTTATCTTCAGGACTTCTTAAAACTTCAGAGGACAAAGCTCTTGAATGTGATGGAGTACCTGATTTTGAAGAGCTGCCTTGAATGCCTCTGGAAATTGTGTTTGGATTATCCACTATAGCAGGTGGGTTAGGATATGGATTGCTCCTTGTGTATCTCCTTCTCGAAGCCACCTTTAAGCATGAATTTTTGAAATGGATTCATGAAGGTAGTTGTAGCCTTGAACAGATTCTAAGCTCCTACTACCTCCAATATTTCAGCTTTACTTTTTGCACAAAAACTTCGGGAAATATGTCTTTAGACTCCCGACAGACGCACCAAAATGTTATCACCAAATTGATCTTGATTGGATTCTCATCAAACAACTCAGTGTAATTGTTTCAAACCACTTCTAACTGTTTCAAACCAGTTTGAGAGGGCTCTCTCAAGGGGGGTTTATGATTTTTCATAATGATAGTACTAGATGGCTAATTATATGGAATTATAACTTGTTTTTGTACGATTGCAGGTTGAAAAAAGAAGGCTTGCTACCATTGGGCTTGTGGAGTCAACAATCAGTAATCTTAGTGACAGTGGTTCTTTACATGGAAGCAGAGTATGGCAAAAAGGATAATGGGGTAATGTTTTATGGTTTAAATGAAAACTCATGCATTAATCATGACACGTGCATGCTAAAAAGGGTAATGATGACCTCAGACATGGCTTTATACCTTTGAATTAACCCTAACAGACTAGAATGACCTCCACCCTAACTCCTCCAATCATCAACTGAACTTCATATTGAGTTTGACAAGATAGGCAAGAAAACAGTTTTTCGTAGCGTGATTAGTTTAACTTCTGGCAGTTTCACTCGAAACCATTAGGCAGTTTCGTAGCAAAAAATGTTGTTTTGCTGTATAAAATGCTACGAAAAGTTGAAAAATTGACTTAACACCCTTTTTGAATTTAAAGGCTTAGTGAATGAGAAGTGACACTATATGATGACTGATGGGACATGACATGACCTAAATGGAGGTGGCCTTGAACCTTAAGATAAGTTAAACATAAAAATGAAATTTTCTTATACCAACTTGGAAGGCTTAAGGAGACCTTATCCTTTTGATAAATGAACTGTAAGACCATGTCAAGTAATGTTTCACAATTTTATGAGTGATAACGAAATCCATTGAGAAACACAGTTTTCACATCCATCTAATGAATGCGCCATCCCATTTGCGCTGAGAGTGCAAGGATGGATCTAATGGAAGAGTACCTTGCAACTGGTGCAAAGGTCTCATCATAATCGATCCCCTCGATCTATGAGAATCCCCGGGCCACAAATCTAGCGTTGTATTTCTCCACACCCCCATCAACAGTGTGATTTACCTTGTAGATCCATCTAGATCCAATCACCGATTTTTTGGCCGGTCTTGGGACAATCTCCCATGCACTGTTATTGACAATGGATTCATACTCCTCCACCATTGCATCAACCCAAGTTGGTTGCTGTCACAATACATTTTCTCATAAGAGCCATGTATCCAGTAAACCTGTCTGGAGACTTTGTCTATCTGCATTGTGAAGTAGGGTCTCCTACATTCTCTGTAGCATCAAGTATCAATCTATTAGCTTATGTGGTGTGCCTTCTACCATTTCTGATAGATGGCTCTGCATGAGTGTTTTATGCCACTCCATGATCCTCCTCATGTGACTGCTCCACATCTTGAGGCTCATCCTTGGGAACGAAGATTTCCTCCTCTGCATGCAAGTCCAACTCCCTCTCAAGGGACAATCGCATGGATTTCTCCTCATCAAATTTTATATCCCATCACACAACAATCATTCTACTATTTGGTAAATACACCCGATAGTTGTGGGGTGTTTCAGTGTACCCAAAAAAAATCCCGATCTCAGCTATCGGTTCCATCTTCTTCCTGGTGTCTTTGGTCACATGCACATAAACATATGAGCCAAAAATCTTAAAATGTGAAACACCAAGTTTCTTACTAGTGAAAGCCTCTTCTAGTGTACTCATGCAAAGTATCCTATGACGACAATGGTTTTGCATAAATACCGCAATGTTTCATGCTTCCGCCCACCGATGCATCGGTAGGCCTTAATCATGCAACATCGCTCTTGGTGCACCCACAATAATTATGTTCTTTCTTTCAACAACCCCATTCTTCTATGGGTTATGAGGCGCTATTAGTTCTCTTCAAATTCCGTCTTTGCTGTAGAAGTTCTAGAATTTGTTAGAGATGTACTCACCACCATTATCGCTCCTCAGAGCCTTCACTTTCTTCCCCGTGTCTTTCTACACCAGTGATTTAAACTCAAGAAACTTTGAGAATGTATGATATTTCTTCTGCATGAAGTAGATCTATAAATTACAAGAAAATTCATAAAAAAAATATCACGTAGTACTTACGTTTTGTTGTCAAAGAAACATAGAATGGTCCACACACATCTGTGTGAAATCTCTCAAGGATCCCCGAGGCTTGATTCTCCTTCTCATGAAAGGTGGCCTTTACATATTTTCCCATAGTACATCCCTTGCATGTGTCTGACTGTGCAAGTGTACCCTTGGGAAGACCAGTAGAATTCCGCTGCATGACTTTCAAGGCTCCATGGTGAAGATGACCTAATATCCTGTGCCATAATTCTCCCTCATCCCAGCTCACCACTCTCTCTGCCTTGCCCATCAATGCTACATAACCATATACATCCAGCTTGTAAATATTCTTAACTCGAATCCCTATCTTCTTGGCTTGTCCTGTTGTTTTGTGTCGCAAGAAAGCTTTTCCTTCACTAAAAACAACATCATAGCCTCTATCTTCCAACATTCCAATTGAGACTAAATTTTTCTTCAAACCTGGTACATGCATTAAATATTTTAATTGAAAGGGTTTACCTGACTATCTCTGGAAGGTAATGGTACCAATCATGGTAGCACTATACTGCCCGTCATCACCCATTTCAATATGCATTTGGAGATCCTTCTCCTCCAAGCTACTGAAAAGTTCCTTATCTCCCGTCATGTGAAAGGAAGCACCACTATCCAAATACCACACAGATCCCAATGCACTTGACACCATGCATGAGATCAATGAGAAGTCAAGCTCAAATTGCAAGGCCAAAGCCTCAGCAGTTGTAGATCCTCCAACCTTCTTGTTCTTCTTATTTTGTGGAGAGTTAGTAGCATAATGCCCATGCTCGTGATAGTGAAAACACTTCACCCTGGACATGTCCCTCTTCTTTCCATATTTGGACTCAGATTTGGAATGGAATTTATTCCCCTTCCGCTTCTTTGCCTTGGCAGTCAAATCACAATCTTATTCATCTTCATTCTTAGATGAAGATCCATCTTTGGTGTTCCGTTTGAACTCCTCCTACACCAATCCGACCACAATCGTTCCCAATATGGCAGCTTTTCCCTTCCATTGACAGAGTCTTGATAAATTTTCCAACTCTTGCGAAGTCCTAGGAGAGCTAAAATCACCAAATCATCATCAACGACAGTTATGCCAATGCTCCCTAGTTCATCCTGACATTAGAAAAACTTTGTTAGATATTTTGGCATGGAGTCGCCTTTCTCCATCTTGATCTTCTTGAGTTTATCTTTCAGTGCCAATTTCCTATGGCTACTGCTGCTCTGAAATAGATCTGTCAAAGCCTTCCACATTGCATATGGTGTGGCTTTCCCATGGAGGCTTGAGACAATGTGGTCTCATACTCCCTCCAATAGGATCCTCCTTTCCTTTGCCACTTTCTTTTTCCATGCATCAAGATTTGCAACATCTGTTAATGAATTCAAGGTTTAGGAACATCATCGTTAATGAATTCCTTCAAGCCATTGTCTTCGAGTATTTCCTCCATCCCGTCCTTCCAAGAAATATAGTTTGAGCTTCCCTAGAGTGCATACTCTAACCTCAAGCCATTGAAATCCATTTTGATCCTGAATCAGCTGTAGCACCAAGAAAGTATTTCTGCAAATTTGAATTCTGTCCAGTCACAAACTCAGCTCCTCCTTCACTATTGTGATTTCCTATGCTTTGATACCATGTAGAAATTATACAGCAAGCATGTATATCACAGATTCAATATGATCTAACAATGTACTAAAGTTAAATACTAAATCGCTTCTACAAATCGATTTCTGAATTAAAACCACAATTGCCAATCACATGAAGCAAATAAGAACCAATCAAGCCTCAACATAGATAATTTCCCGAGGAAAAATTGCTTCTCAAAACCCCGCTATCTTATATTGTATATTCAACTTGGATACATGAAACAATTACATACAACTCTTCTCACAAGAGCCCTCCTATACTCAGCTACTTGTCTCACATTGTCTCAGATAAAACTGACCAATACTTAGCCAATTTACTGCCTCTGGACAACCTGCCTTGCTTGCGAAATCCCTGATGAATGCAATCCCTGTTATTTAGAAATTTCGGCCTTCCTTGTCTGTGCAAGTATCATGGGCACTCCGATGGGTGTTTGGTTGCATGGGTGCAACTCAATAATCCTAAAACTGATAGTCAACTTTCCTTTCACCTAAATCTCAACTGGGTCTCCACTGGAACTAACATGCATGCAACTAATAATATAAAATCCTCGGTTGCATGTGTGATAAATGATTGTGAATTAATTAATATTTAATTTACTTGATCTCTCACTAGTGTATCTAACAGTTACAACTATCACAACTGAGTTAAACTGATTAGAATCTGCATTAACTAATGCACCAATGCACTTTGAACTCTGTTACAACTAGAATTACTCTGCATGCCTCACCAACTACCCTCAACTTGAAATTCATGAGTTAACTGAGTTTATCACACTTAGTTAACTATTACAAGTTATTTTGAGATTAAATTACATTTTATTGTCCATCTTAATTAAGGGATAACTAAAATAGTCATGCACCAAATTTAGCCCACACCAGTGTAGGTGCTGCTAAGACCTATGGTCCCACACTAGTGTAGGTGCTGCTTGGACCTCCCGGTCCCACACTAGCGTGGGTGCTGAAATTTCTTGTTGAACTTCAACATAATTGAATTCATTTATTAACATATTATTACTAGGGTTGACCTTCCAAGCACTCTTATGTTTGTTAATGCATCTTATTTTTCTGGCAACTTAGTAATTAAATTTGCGTTAAAAAGTGGATTTAAGATTGAATATTCTGCAAATTATTATCCTCAAGGGAATGGAATAATGGAATCTACAAATAAAAATCTCTTAAGAATCATAAAACGAACCATAGATGAAAATTAAAAAACTGGCATAAAGCTCCGATCTTTGCTCCGTGGGCAGATAGAATAATTCAAAAATTTTCCTTAGGGACTTCCCCTTACTATTTATTTTATGGAAGATAAGTTTTTCTAACTCCCAATGTTGCTTTTCCTTCATTAAATCTAGTTCAATCTATTGAAGAACAATTTTTCTCTTCCATTCAACTAACATTATCACACTTATTAAAATTAGAAGAAGGGAGGGATAAGGCAAAGAAAACCTATGCTAAACATCAAAATAATATTAAATCATGGTTCGATACAAGTTCAAAACACATTTTTTGAAGTTGGCGATCTTGTAATGAAATGGGACAAAGAAAATGAAGAGAAAGGTAAACACAAAAAATTCCCATCTATCCTCATTCTTCAAGATCGCTAGGGAAAGAAATAGTCCCTTCATGTAAATGTGCTCATCTTAATTTTTTTTCTTGAAATTCATGCTATCTTTTGTAAATATGTAAATAATCATATGTGTCAACCATTTTTACTTTTCGTTATTTTATTAAGTTAGTGGAGTGCTACTCTTTGGTCCCGTACTTGGGTATTATGCATTAATATATTCTCTAATCATTTTTATGAAATTCATTTTTAAAAGGAAAATTATTAATAATATGATATCATTATGATATTTTTCAGAATTTCTTAAATATTAGAATCTCTGATGTTGAATTAATGATTTTATTCTTATTATTCTGTAAACTACTCATAACCTAAAAAATTTAAATTGAAAATTTTGTCTCATAACAAGACATAACTTTAAGCAACTACTTAAAATGACAAATACTACAAAAAAGGTTTAGCTTTCTATGACTCTATATGCCATCCTCATATCTTAAGGAATGGATTTACCTCCCCATCCACTAATTAATTATTTTTAGATTGTAATTCAAAAATATAAACTTGAAAGATAGGGGGTCTCATCAAGAGCCAACCTACCATGATCATGGGTAGTAATGGTAGTGTCATTACCAAATTTGGCCACCAAACCAAGGTAATGGCTTACAACCAATAACTGTAAGACAAAAGGTCTCATCACAAATCAAATTTTTCAATATTATTAATACTTGTGAATGTCATTGTCAATATATGGTCACCAAGCTAGGACACTGGCTTTCAAGGAAAAGAAAACAACAAAAAAGTGTGAACAAAATTTCTCTAAAATATTTATTAGTGGATGAGATACTGGTATTTCCTTGGTTAAAAGGTAACCCTGTCGAGGCTATGGACGTCTGCTGGAAGCATTGGCACTACCTGTGACATGAGTTTATCTTTATGTTAAACTCGAAATAGGATTTGCCTCTTCAATATAGATGACATTAATAACTGGTTGTTAGAGATAAATTATTCTTTCATGTAAATAAGTGGTGAATTTTGCAAATGATAGATTTTTCTTTTCATTTTTTAGTGAGTTTTCTATATAAAATCTGAACTTTAGTATTATGATCTTTTCATATTTATTCAATTTATTTTGAGTTTCATTGATTTGTTCATAGATAACTGTTTAACCCAGTGCATCGCCAATTGTTGTGGTAAACAACAATCCCCCATTTTTCTTTTGAGTCATAATAATAATGGGGACCCTTTAGTTTTTATAAATCACCTTAAGTTTCAAAGTTGTTGTCACTATAATTTTTTTTTTTTTAAACATGGCATGTCAAATCTGTTTTGACCATGAATATAAATAGTTTTGAAGTCATTTTTAGTATGGTCAAAGGTATGTCATAGTTTTGGAGGTTAGTGTTTACAATCAAAATTCAAAAAAGTCTTTTTAGGTTCATTCCATAGTTAAAAAGTTCACATTTTTCATTTAAGGGACATCTAAGAAGGTTTTAGGTTGATTTTATGCAATTAGCTACAAATCCACAGTTTCGTAGTGCCGTTAGTTCAAAAAAAGATTTTTTCACTACGAAAGCACTGCTACTTTCGTAGTGCAAATTGTAAAATTTACACTGTGAGCACTACGAAAGCACGGTTTCGTAGCTATCATGTCAAATAAGCCAGGATTTGTCAGTTTCAGTTGGGGAATGACATGATAGGAGTATGGTGAGTTAGTTAGTTAACAGATTTTTTGTACCCACTTGTCATACAGTCATCATATTCATGCTAAGGTATCAATTAAACATCATTTGGTCATGAAGTGACATCTATAATTCGAATTTTTTGCCTAATTGAGTCATTCATGTTTCATTCACCTTCACATATGATGTCCAAGCTCTGAAACAATAAGGATAAGTTTATGGTTGTTCTATCCAAAGACAACTCTCATCAAATCAAGTGAAGATGATTCATCAAATCAAGTGAGGCTGTTCATCTGGTCAAGAGAGGCTGCTTTACAGGTTTTAGAGAAACAAATAGGTTTTCTACAGGAAACATGGCAGAAGAAAAGAAGATCCATAGAGGGGGACATTGTCTAAGATACAAACCTGAGAATGAAAATGTTGTTATGGAGGATCAAATGGTGATGAAGGCTTTTAGCAAGGTTGGCTATCTCAAATTTTGTGAAAAGCTATAGGGCTGCCACACTCAAGTGTCCAAAGAGTTTGCTCTACATTTCAGTGGAACCACTACCAAAGTTGGAATGATAAACATGCCAGTAACACCTCAGGTCATAGCTGCTGTGACAAATATACCAAGGGTACATCAATCTTGGTTTAAAGGTTTTAGGTTTGACATGGAGCCATGCAAGGAGTTTATGAAACCTGAATTTGTAGACATGGATTTGAACAATGCAATACCCAGGAGCTGTATCAAGGATAACTATGCAAAGCTGCTATTCAACATCCAAAGATATTTCACATATGAAGGTAGGTACCATAAATTCTACACTTATCATTTTAAACTGCTTTTTCATTTCATAGGAATGATATCATTAGATTTACCATTTTTCTTGCATAGAAGCCTTTCCAAAATGGCTGAAAAAGTCCAAGCTAAATCTGATGGCTGTGAAACATCTCTGTTTCATCATGGTTTGATTAAGTTACTGGTTTTAAATGAGCTACAGAAGATAAATAGAAATTGGTCTTCCTTTTTATTTATGAGTGGATTTGAAATGGAAGCCCTGACTCCAGCTAGAAACCCTAAGATCAAGGGAAATCCTTCACCACCAGTAGCAGAATCCAGTCAGCTAGTGGTTACCAAAGGTAAGAGGTTTGTAAAGTTGAAACCAAGGAAATAGGTTGAAGATAGAATTAAGAAAGCATCAGTGCTTGTTGCAAAAACCCCATCACCTGCAAAACAGAAAGTAGAAAAGGTCAAAGAAACAAAACAGAAACAGGTGGCCAGTAAGCAGGAGAGCTAGAGAAAAACAAGAAGTCAAGTATCAACATCAAAGGGAAAAGTGGTTGTTTCAATGGCAGAGGATAGTCAAATGATGAAAGGCAACTTGGATGATATATTTCATGTGATAGACATAGAAGAATCACCCATTGTACAGGCAGATTTCATTAAAGTGAATGATCCTAAACAAAGAAAAATCAAATCAACAAAGAAATTGGATTTTGAAGGTGAGAATGCAGCTTTTATTTTTCAAGCTAGGAAACCTCTAACCAGACATGAAAAGAAACTCCAAGAAATCAGTAAAGATACCCAAGTAACTATTGAAGTATCCAAATCCCCTAAAAAGGTGATTGATTTCTCATCTCCTATAGTAGAGCATGCAGTCAACAAGGTAGAGAAGGGAAAAGAACACATGTCAGAGTGTCAACTGCTGGAAGAAAGGTTGAAGCTAGCAAATCAAGAAATGGAAATGATGAGAAAGAGGGCAAGAAAGCATAGCATTGAAAAGACAAAATTCAAGAGGTTGAATGCTGTTTGGGAAGGTCAAACAGTTGCTAGGTCAGAGATCCCAAGCAGTGCCCAACAGTTCTTTACATTGACAGTTCCAGCTATTACAGAAGCAAGGTTTGTTAGAGTGATCAACACTCATTTGAGAGAAAGTAATAGGAAGCTAAGAAGCCAAGTGAAGGATTTGGAGCTATAGTTAAAACAGTCTCAAGATGAACTAAAGAGCAGAGGTACAAAATGACAAATTTAAAACAAACTCTAAATGGAAAATGAGGATCAAATTTTGTGAAGATTATGTTTTTAAGTTCAAATGTCTGATGGTTTTGATGAAGCCAATGATTTTATGAAGCTATGGTACCTTTTTGGTTTAAAATTTTGTGAAAATCTGGTTAAAACTGCTTGCACATCAGTTTCGTAGCGCCTGTAGTGCAAAAAGGGTGAAAAGCGCTATGAAACTACTGTAGCAGCTTTTTCACCCTTTTTATTATCAAATTTTTGAGGGAAGACCAAGAATTTTGATTTGAAATTCCTAAGGGAGATATATCAAGTGAATATCAAAGTAAATCTGAAGGAAAGGAAGTTAAATTTTTAAGGAAAATGGTAAAAAATACCGCACTACGAAACTGTGCTGTTTTCGTAGCGCAGGTTTGTTTTCATGGTTTTGAGAAATCAAGGTGGTTTTGCATAACTGGAATGAAGGGATGACTTGGGAAATATGTCAATCATGTTCCCAACGTCAATTAGCATCAAAGTTATCAGTTGGAAATGATTAGAATATCTCAAGAAACTAAAGGGATCCTAAGCCTAAAAACAGGGGAGCAGTTTCCTAGATTACAAGGAATTAACATCATCAACATTATGGTTATAACAAGTTGAAATTCATCATCAGGATTCGAATGAGTGGAATGATAGGTGGAAAATTATGTATTTAAGTTTAGATAATGATGTTTTGAGTAGAACCAAAAGAGTTCTAATTCTATTTGTAATAGGACTCTATGTTAGTTTTACAACTGTGTTTGTAAAAAATACCATGTTTTATAGTGAGAATAGGTTTCAAAGAATGGGAATTCGATGTATCTAGTTATGGAGAAGCTTATATCATGATGTAAAGGATCTATAAAAGATCAAGAAGTCAAAATAGAAAGGGTTGGACATTTGTTAGCAAAAAGACTCTGTTTTATGTAAGTTACTATTTTCAGCCTAATAGAGAATTTCTACTTTGACAACTCAAGATTCATAAGGAGTTCTTGTATGTTCTTGTTATAATGGAATATTTCTAATATTCTATTGTAGTGGTGTTTGTTTATGTTACTCAAAATTCATCAATGATGCTTTGACTTCCTTCATAAACAAGCTGACTGTGTGTTTTACTGTTCTACATCTTTATTCCTTGACTTGAACTCTGATATGCCTTGACTTCCATGCTAGATTATCTTGGTTTTGCTGAAGCTATCATGACTCCATAAGCCAAATGTACTCTTGCTAATGTGATTTACAACCATTTTACATCATTTATCTGTTTTTATCTCATATAGAGTTAGCCATCTACATATTTATCAAAAATCATAAACCCTTGAGAGAGCCCTCTCAGGTTGAGGAGGCTAAGCCTCAACCAAAAGATTGATTTGAAATAGTTGCACAAGATTGGTTTGATGAGAAGCCTATCAGGTCTGATTTTGTGATAACAAAAGTAATAAGAAAAAGGGGAAAATGAATTTGAAAAGCCTTGAAATATTTTATAAAATAAAATTAAGGAAACAAATCCTTATTGTAAGTTAGGATTAATAGTATCAGACCAGACTTATTGGGACATTTTAATAGAACGTTATGAGATTTTCCTCTTCTAAGTTTCTTCTTCCCAAGATTCCAATATAGTTAAGTCTTGGATTATCAGATTACGAGTCCCGGTTTGTTAAGCCTTGGCTTATCAAAACTTTGCATATCGTAATTTTTATTTAAAAGGCTTACGAGAATGAACCCTTCTGAGAAACTCTTTCATATTAGAACCCTTTCATCTCGGAACTCATTCATATCTCAGAACATTCATATCTTGGAACTTATTTCTTAGGCTTTCACATCTCAGAGCAATAACATATCATAACTTTATTCTAAATTTCCCTCTGATATTTCTATTCTGATGGTTGACATGACGATCTTCACATGTTCCACTATCTATTCATTTAAGTGACTTAATTTTATAATAATAAACCTCGAATGGATAAAAGTATCAGATTAATTAAACTTTGGTTTTCTCAATTTATTTTAAAGGTTTTTACATTGTTTCCAATTATGCCATTGTGAGCCTCTGTAATATAATTTTCCTCTTGTTTTTTGTGTCTGTATTTCTTAGGTAACATTTGAAACTCGATACAGAAAATAAATGAATAAAGGGACTAAATCCAAGAAAAAGAATCCACAACAACAATCCATAGGCCCATTTATTGAAGATGTCGATGACAAAAATCTAGGAGCGGGATAGTTCTTAAATACAGTATATACCATAAATATTGGAATGCCATATTGGGAAATAATTGATAAGCATTTCGAAGAAGAAGAGCCCAAGATATTGTTATAACAATCATGACAGATGATAAAATTCCTGCCTTAGAATCCACTCCAAGGGATGTAACCAACTCTTTTCTTCAAATAATTTGGGCAAGACCATAGTTATTTCCTTATACAAACATGGTCCAATGGGTATTTCAGAATTTGGATATTTACGGGAGATACATTAAAAATAAAAGAGGAACAATTATCGGTTCTTTCACCAATAGGGATCTCCAAAGCATGTATCACCTGCCAAATCCTCAATGTATACATAATAAGGAATTCGACGAGGCATTTATAAAGGAGCATGGAAACATGTTAGTACCAATCCAGGAATGGAGAAAAGACCCAAACAAGCATAAAGTTGAGTAAATTGGTAAGTATTCACTCGATTCCCTCACTTCTCCTTTTTCCAAAGTAGCTTCCGTGTCCTGTCGATTTCATGCACTGCCTAACATGACAAAATTTATCAGAGGACTGGGTACCTTTAATCGATGGTTCTTCTGAGGGTTTTGTTTTTGATTGGGCTACCATTATTTATGATAACTTGGCCTCCCATATTTTAGCTTTTTGGCGTGCTAGTAGTATTTCAAAAGATAATATGCCTCCTTTTTACATGTCTTCTTATGTTATAGATGCCCTGTATTTTTCTATGGATTTTCCTTGCATGGGTTTGAAATGGACTTCTCATGATCCAAAACCTATTCACATTTATCATGAAATCTTATGGGAAACCAAACATTTTGATCATTTCTACCATATTTTTCATAGAGTAATGATTCCAATATATGAGCTCATTTTTGAATCTCGGCCACCCAGGATGTCACAAGAAGCTATGGATGTTCTTTGAAAGGTGGAAAATTGGTTTGGTGAATAATTATTCACTTATATCAGAGTCTGGGGTAGCTTTACTCACCCTCATGTTTTTCCTCTGTTTATCCCATATAAGTTAGTTAGTAGGGAGGTAGCTTATGGTATTACTAAATTGATGAAAGAGTCAAACAAGAGATCATGTACTCTATTTCCTATAATATTCAACATATTTGTATTATCAAAATACTAGCATGCTAAAAAATAAATCCTATCTATTCAATCCCTCAAATTTCCTACTATTCCTAACTGGAAGTATGATTCAAGCTCAGTTGTAAAAAAAAATACAACTTCCCAGGGAAACAAACAGTTTATTCATGGGAAATATAAGTTGGATGAAATGTTTGCACAGTCTTCCTCCGATGCAAGAGTGCTACAACGGGTGAATGGACAATTAATAATGGAATAAAGAACCTAGTTTACTCAGTTTAAAACTTCCAAGATAGCCACTCTTCCACTAGATTTGGTACATCTCACTAGCACATTTGGGCCAATTTCTGATGGACAAAATGTCTCTCTTGCGACACATAGGCATCCCAAGAGCGACACTTTGAGGTTGGGAAAAACATATTTTCCTATCCCGTCGCAATTCTGACACTTCTAATAACTATCGGTACAACGACACAAGACACAACACGTGTCTTCATTTAGTCAATCTTACAATCATGCTGTTTATTATTTCTATTCTGACATCATGTGGAGACGTTGGTATTACGATATCGATGCCCTCCTAGAAGGTGTCACAATACCGACGTCTTGTTGTCGCACATGTCTTCGCACGTTCAAATATATTAGTTTTCTAGTGATGAAACAATCATCTGAAGTGCGATGGAAACAACCGTTGGAAGTGTGACGGAAAAAACCATAAAAATTGCAACGCGACTCCTAGAATTTTTTTTTGGGGGTAGAAGTAACCCTGAGATGATCATCCACTTTAAGAAGGAACTTAAATTTGGCTTATGGCATGATAGCAGTAGTTGATAAAGGAGAAAGGAAGATGTACAACCTCCCAAGTGAGCTAGGATGCAAGAAAACTGTCACAACTGTCTTGCATCCTAGCCTATCTCGCTTGGGAGGTCGCCGATCTTCATTTCTCATGTATCAACTATTGACATCATGCCAAAAGCGAAGGTTGAGTTCCTTCCTAAAGTGGATGATCATCTTAGGCTTAATTCTGCCCCTACGGAGGTATCTCCGATAAGAATTTGGTACCTTTTTATAAGATCAAGGGCATGTTCATTTAACATGCTAGTTCATAGCATGGAAAAATTAAATTTTTCAATGCTTCATTAAAATTAACAACTCTGCCCACTAATTTCATCATGGAAAAGATAAGTTATAGTTGTATGCGAAAATGTACCATGAGGATATTGATCTTCCTTATGCATAACTTCATGTGTTTGATTGTGCTACCTAGTTTAGTTTTGATTTTGATAGAGCCACCCTTAAAGGAAGGCTCTATGAAATAATTATAAAAGGGGAATGCAACAATTTTAGATAGCTTGGGCACTCCTGTATGTCACTCTTATGTATTATGTAGCAATGCATTTACCTTCTATACCAACATGTCAAGCACATCAATGTATACCTTGTAAATGAACCATCAAAAATATAATTGTTTTTGGGGTAACCCACATGCAACTTGTTACAAAGCCAACCTATCATAGTATACACGGAGAAACAAATCTCTCTCTCTCTCTCTCTCTCTCTCTCTCTCTCTCTATATATATATATATATATATATATATATATATATATATATATATATATCTGTGTGTGTGTGTGTGTGCATTGTATCCTAGTGTATCTAACACATTTTGGAGTCTGAAATCCACCATCGATAAGTGTAACTCATTGAGCACAGTGTGTTGTATTTGCCTAGGTAGGAACAATGAGGTAAGGGGTCGAAAAATACGTGACATTCTTAGGTAATTCAACTAATCTGTAGCAGCAGTTAGGAAACGCTTTTTAGCATTACAAGTAGCCTCAGTTTTATGGCAACACATTTTTTCAAATAACATCTAAGAGTATGTTTCGGAATGTTAGGTAAATATCCATAAAAAATCAGTCAAGGTTCTTTATGTTTGCAGGCCAATGAGACACTTATACTAGCATACGAGCATTCAACTGATAGACATATTTGGAAGGCTGTTATAGAGCCATTTTGGAGAGATTTTAACCAGTGCATAAACCTTTATGTATACTGAAAACCTTGAGGTGACCATAATACCCATTCATTACAACATCCACAGTAATTTTATAAGAAATTTTGATAGCTGTAGAAATCTTCCTTCAAACCATATACACACAAATTGAAAAAAATGTGTGAATTAGAACACTTTTCAATGTTAAGGGGACTCTACTGTAACAAAAGAGGAGTTATTGTAGCAACATTTTGAGGGAATTTGTGTGGAATACAATACCTCACAGAAAATTACAATAGAACAACAAGGGATATTGACTAAGGGTTAAGAAGATGTCTCATTTTGGGGCTGCAAACAAAGTGCTCCAACAAAAGGTCACTTTCAACTCAGGATCAACACATATACAGATCGAGTTGGCACAAAACGTGAGGTGACCAAACATGGATTGTTGATTTGGAGACCTATGCACCCACCATTTTTATGGAGTTTTCCCTTGTTTGGGGGGGTTCCTCAAGATGTCTCTTCAACTTTCACCCCACTTGGAGCCCTTTTTCATGGATCTGTGACCTTTGGAAGTGGAAACCAGTTTTGAAGGCTTTGGAAGCCACATATGCTAGCATCATCTCATGAATCATTCACTTGGATAACCTAGTGCCTACTTAACTTAGGGGACCTTGAGGGATTTTTGGTTACTCTTCACATTCCTTGCCTTGTTGATGCCTCTTGGACATGACACATGCATAGTGCCTATTGACCCCAAAAATGCAGTACTCTTGAATTTTTTGAGCAAAATGCATGTTTCATCGAATGGCCCTGGTTGAAACTTGGAACAAATGTTGGTCCACTGACCAATCCATCCCTATCATGCATGTGAGCTATGCCTTGATAAAATATTATATGTTGGCCATTGGTAAAATGTGAATCAGGAAAATAGACTTTCAATAATAATAACAATCAGATTTATGACAGCTCTTGAAGCCCTAAAATAAGAAATGTTGCACCTGAAATGTGCGACTTGATGATTTGAATCCAACCTTAAAACAATGAGCTTGGTTTTATGCAAATGACATTAGAAGCCATTTTTGTGGCCCCATTGAACTAATCTATGATCTCTATTGATAGTAGTAAATTCTGCCTCAACAAGACTCAGTTGTTGAAGGATGAAATTTTCAAGAGTAGAATTGTTTTTGTTACAACCTAAAGGGAATTTTAGCTACAATTTTTAAGGTAGTGTCAATCCAGATTCAGTCACAGGTAGAGAAGAGAATCAAAGATTAAATGAAATGGTTTGTAGTACACTTTTTCCAACAACAATGTTGGGTTTCTAATGCATAACCAGAACAATCGCAAACTAATTGACTTGAGGTATAGTTTGGAGGAAACTGTGCAACATATTCTGACCAAATTTATGACAACAAGGTTAATAATCCTTACAGTGCATTGAAAATGGGTTGAACAACTTGAAACTTACACTATTGTCATGTCAAAAAATCTGGGCAGTGCCCTTTTGGATTGTGGAAAGTAAAGTTGGAGTGTTTTTTGCCTTATTGAGTGTAAGTAAGGATACGTGCAGAACCCACTTTATATAAAAAATATTAGAGGCAATGGGTGGCATAATTTCATGCAATATTTACTCTTGGAAATAATGGTTTGGAAACCTTTATCTAGTAGTGACTACAAGGTAATCCACTTTAGAAATTTGGAAGAATTTTGAGGATCAAAACCAACCAAGAATTTGACATTTGGCACTATACTTTAAAGAAACAACAGAATGAAAATCTTTGACCATTGATTTTGATGAATATATGATAACAAAAAGGCAAAATATCCTACAAAAAGGTTACCCTCCTTAAAGCATGCAAAGGACAACCATTTACCCAGTCATAAACTATACATATTTGTATTGTTAAAGAGCCATATAATAGTAGTTAGGGATTTAAACCAGAAATGCAATTGTTCCCTTGATGCCTTGTTGAAAATTCTAAAATAATACTAAACATTGAACGACATCATGACTAATTTTATGATAGTCCTATCATGTCATCTAGGAACAACAATATAGAAAGGGATAAATTGTGCTCAACTACAGGTTTCCCGCACTAGAATCAATCCCTAAAAAGAAAAAGAGGAAGCCACTTGGTTGAAACTTGGAGATGAAAATGCCAAGTATTTTCATCACTTTGCAAATTAAAAGAAGAGTACTATTTGGGAAATGGAGGATGGGGAGGGTAATTTTGTCAGAAGTTGTATTGAAATAGTTGGTCTAGGGGTGAATCACTTTGATGAGGTTTTTCAAACTTACTATATATTCGCAACTGATTCACTACATCAAAAAATTCTTACACAATCTGGTGAAATATTTCCCTCTTGAGACTGCTAATGTCATCTATAACCTCATCAGAAAAGTCCCCACTACTTGTATCCTTCCTCTTTTTAGAACAAGTGTTTGGTGAGTCACTTATTTCACAAAACTCACATTCGCCTGAGTCATCCTTGAGAATTCTTGGCCCTGTCTGCCACCACATGTTTCCAAATGTTTCTTAGCTCCTATAACCTTATATGCTTGATGAAGTAATCACAGTCTCCATAAGTGATGTCTTTCTGACAACACTAGTATCTCCATTTTTTGACATCACTTTGGACATAATAATCCAAAGTCATACATGGTGTAACATGGCTCAACTAACCAAATTGGTTGCTTCTTAAATTCCTGCATTGGATATACAAAATTAAATGGGAAAAAATCATTTCAAATCGATAAGAGAAAATAGTGGAAAATAACAATTAAAATCCTATTTTGCATAGTCAAACTATCAAGCAATGCTCGGACCATCTTCAATAATAAATCCAACTACCTGGCCAATCTTTTGGTTTGTTCACAAATTTGATGTTTCAAGGTATCTAGTGGGGGTTCCAATGTCATGTTTTGGAAAAAGAAAATCTAATCCGAGAGAGAAGGGAAAAAGTTACTTACTGTAGGAAAATATAGTTCCAATCCGACAATTTCAAGTAGCCTGAACCTATCCTCGTCTGGAAAATAATAAATACACCTTGCACATAACCATATCGTAACCATCTTGGGTGAAAAATAAGGTGGCAATACCAATTATACTCTTGAAAGTTACAAGATAGAGAGATACAAGTAAAATGGAAAAAAAGAGGAACAAAGGGTGAACCCTATAAAATGGAAAAGCACTACTCAACATTAGAAAAGGGTAGATTCTACAAGTTAAAGAAGTACAATTAAAAATAAGAGAAAAAAAGTACAAAAGTGTGATTTAAGAGATGACTGTAGAGGAAGGAGTATGGACATCTATCAAGCAAGGAGTATGGTCATCTCCATCCTCATCAATCACTGTAAAAGAATGTTTACCCATGGCTGATAAAGCCTAGTTGTATGACGTTGGAAAATCCTCGTGACAAATAGTCAAGACTCTCCCAACATATGACGCTGAAGAGAAATATATAATGATGGGTATTTAATTGATTAATCTGGGTTGGAAGGAAACTCTACATTTAAAGTGACTACATCTATGTGGCCTTCATGGAAGTGATTTTCTAGAAACAAAATGAGAAAATGTAGACCATCTCACCAACCTAGTATAATTTTCATCCAATTCTAGGGAGTTTTCATGAGACTTGGCACCTACAACAATTCACAAAAGTTGGAGGAAGAAGGCGATAAAACTAATGGGGCAGAGTCTAGATAAATACAATAATATCTGAGCAAGTGATCCTCTTGAACCATACTATAGACATATATTTCTCCCTCAAAACACATAATATACACGAAAATTAAGATGAAATGCTCCATCTCAAAGAAAGAAAAAAGAACTTCAGGAGGGGATAGGGAGAGATTATCTTTAATTCCTAATTCTATCTTTTTAGTTTCCATTTTGCCACTTGTGGGGAAGTATTCTGCTATCACTTCATATATTTTTATTTGACAACATTAGATTTTTTTAACGGATTTTTAAAAATAAAAAATGAAATTTTAATAATGCAACAAGAAGTCAATATGAAGTTATCTTTGAAAATGGCATAAAACCCATTGATCAATACCATCAAGAAAAAAAACAACCCTCTAGATCTGGAAGCCCCAAAAGTTGAACTTCAATGGAGAGCAAAAAGAAACCTAGGGGAAGGAAGGTCATTTACAGACAAAAAATGTACAATCCTGACGGTTTTCTACAATTTTTGAGGATATGCCTTAAATAAGCAAGCAAGAAGTATAGACACAAATTTTACAATTATTAAGTTTTTATGCAATTTCTGAGGAGCTCATGTTTCAAATAAGACAAATCACCAGACCAACAGACAAATCAACACTAGAAGATCCAAGAGCCAGACTGTCTCCATGTAGAGTAAAACTCTCCAAGTTTGGTTAAGATCCAAATGTTCCATCCAAAATTTCTTAACATCAACCTTGGATGTTAAGGCCCCCCTCTGACCTGGGAAATATGTATTGCATACATAAAGTGGATGTATTTTTAAGTCCCATTGACCTACTTATTATAGTAATTAATTAGACATTAATAAAATTGTCTAATCTTATCTTATCTCCCACAAATTGAATCAATACAGGTCCAATAAAGGAAGTAAGTGACACAAGAGTTATGTGAAGTTGACAACAAATAATTTTTATTCAAGGCAAGAAATTACACCTTGCATTTTCTGATCTTGAAAACTACTTACTGTGGAAAGAAATTGGTCCTGGAAATCCTGCAAGTAGATGGGGTAGATGCCTAAATGCTACTATGTTCACTGTAGAATATACGGGGGAGGAAATCATGAATGCTTATGACAATGTTGGGCAGAGGCTGGAGGAACTTAAGCATATTTCTGGTGTTAATGACAATGAGTTGAAGATGGGATGGAGGTAGTTACATATAAGCTCTAACTACAGTTACATAGGTAGTTATATATCAGATGCTAACTATGCTTTGGAAGAATGATCTGAAACTTGATCTGTCAAGAAGACAAGAGAACAATGAAGCTCTGACTTCACTTATGGCTCCAATGGAAGTCTAAGTTTGAAATTTTAATTACAAGCGTTAACTATATTTCAATCCCTTATTCTTTTGTTTAAGATGTTTCTTGTTCTGTTAGTTAATAGACCCCTATTTAGTAGATTCAATTTTATTGTGACTGCTAGCCTAGAGAATGTTTGATAGCGTCATTATCCTTGGATTTCTAGGTGCTATGTTGGTTTCTTGTACAATGGGGAGAGGTATTAGCAGTGAAGAACTTGGTGGGTAGTATGGATATAATCCTACCATGATGAGGTTATGTATAATGTGCTACTTGGTGGCTGGAAGTTGATTTATAATTCAGATGGTGGATATGGTAGATTGAAAAGTTATCTTTGAAATTCTTCTCGTGCTTAGAGCTATAGTCTTACTTGAGAAAATTAAGTTTGGCAGAGATTCCTTGTTGGCTCTACTTGAACCTATCATAATTGTAGGATTGTCCACACCTACCATTACTTCTATGCACATAACAGAATTACCCTCAAAGAGATTGAGACCCCTATTTAGTTCCCTCCAAAGAGGAAAATATTGAAATTAGAAGTCCCTACAAGGAAGTCAACGGAAATGAATCATCAAAAGGGCTATGTAGCCGCGAATAATGACTCTTCCCAAGGTGGAAAAATAATTTTTGTAGTTATTTTTATTCACAACCTGAACACTTTTCCCAAGGAAATCCTACCTTATATTACAAAAGGAAACTATTTTTATATATATTTATTACACTATCTTCAAATGATAACACTGTGTGTAACCATGCATCATACTTGTGATTATTTACATGAATAGAATCCTTTGTGGAAACATTATTTAATTATCCTACTAAAACTTGAGCTCTATTGAAGGTATGAGTATATTTGAAAGAACATTGGGTAGCCAAACCATAAAACCTATCCAAGAAATCATATCCTCATGGCTTAACCTTACTTACACATGAAACAATCCTCTTAGTAGCTACCTAACTTGTTCACTTGATTTTGATAGTCATTGGTTCCTAGCATATGTGAAATGATCATATCATCCTTCACTATTTGGACTGTAGATTTTATGTCTATGAAATGATGCATAATAGTCACTCCAAACTACGTTATAAATTTACCATGGTAAGAGGAGACTTGTGCTACAAAATGGTCATCATTATTTTCATTTATTTTAAAATAGGGCAAGTTCATGACAATGTATTGTAATGCATTCTCCTTATGTTATATATGACAAGTTCACGACAATGTATTGTAATGCATTCTCCTTATGTTATGTATGAAAAGTTATAAAAGCTAGAACATTGGTATGCCTTATGTTGAGTTCAATATTTACTCATGAATGTGTATTGTAACTTCAACATATTTTTGGAATGTGCGTAAGTGACACATTTGGTCTAAATAGAAATTATTCAGTTGTAGAAAACTGAATACTATTATTTCCAAATGTCCTAGACTAATCAAGGTAAGATTCTATTTACTAATACATATACATATGTCAGAAACACAATATCTATTCATGGTGGTGTATTTTAATTTCAACACCTTTTTGGAATGCATTTTAGTGACAAGTATACCTCAATAGAAACAATTTAGTTATAGGGATTTGCATGATTCTTTTTTAAACAGAACATTCCATGTATTTCAATGAACATGGATTTTAATTTGCATTTTTTCATCCCTTTATACAGTACTAATTATTTTTCTCTTTTGTTTAGATGCTTGGATGAGTTCTTATTTATTTATTTTTTGTTTTCTTTTTTGGGCACATCATGTATAGTTTTTCTTTCAGGTGTCTAGATTTTTGAATGTGTTATGTAATTTCATTTTTCGGTCTCATTCCCCTTTATACTCTTATATATACTCGTATATTTCGGATGTGTTTTTATTATACACATTCTCTCTTTTTATACTGCATATTTCTATTAACTCCTCATATTTATGTTACAAAGAAAATATAGTGTGTTAACTCCTCCTTTAGTCTAGCCAACTATGGGTTTCTTCTTCTTAGAGGCATATCATGAGTGGCTACACTCCCATTATCAACCCCGAACTTACTCTTGGTCATTGTTGGTAATCATTACAATGATGTTCATTTTATTAAGAAATACTCTATTTTGTTTTCTTCCAACTACTGTGGATCAAAGTTCTTAGAGGAGGTCATGCTTTCACATAATGTCCAACTCCCTTGTTGATAAGAGATTTATATAATATATTGTCAATAAAATGAAGAGGAATTTTTTTTGTAAGCTTTTGTAGAAACTCCCTAAATTTACATCATCCAAATCTGTGTGTTCTTCAATTTATTGTTGCCCATAAAAATCTCAACAAATTTTCAACCAATTTGCAGAAATTCATTTGACCTCCATTGATTAGTTTCAAAAGAAAATTTCCATCTTTTATCCTACTATTCATGAGCAAGTACAAGAATATTTCCATCTTTAATCCTATTATTCATGAGAAATTACGTCCACCTGATTTTTTATTTATTTTGGAATTGATTATATAAATCTCTTATGACTTTTTGGAAATAAATCATGCCTTACCTAGTTCAAAGTTCATTGGATTTCTCCTAGCATAATTCTTCAAATAATTATCTAGTCACTAATATCCTTCTCACTCAACATTTGTGGGTGCATTCATTTTTAATAATTGTTGAAGCTCATCATAAGCTGGATCCTCTATCTTTCCATAATAGATACTAGTTGTAATTCATGTTGACCTGTGTAAAAGCTGTATTCTAGTAATTACTAATAAAGTATGGTCCTCTACCTTACCATAACTAATGAACTAGTATGAGTTGTAGTATCCGTAGTAAGAAATATTCAACATGAGTAGTTATCAGTGTGTTAGGTATGTAAGTAAGCTAACTAGTCTGATTGGTGGAGTTAGCATTAAAGAGTCAATGCTAGTGAGACTTAGGGTAGGGTGGAAGGACGAACCGATGGGATTAGATTTGGATAGTGGGGTTCACTCGGTATTTTTAATTCATGGATTTCTAGGTTTCTAGGTTTGCATTATAGCCAAGCCTCTATCTCTATAAGGCCCAATTTTTCCTAGTAGTTGAATCAAATTAACCAACACATACTATTTCAATTTTCAGTTTCCAAGAGATATTAGTTACTAATGCAAGTTGAAATAAATGAGGGAGCTTCCAAGAGATATCAGTTACTAATACAATCTTCGGATCGAGAATATTAGTACTAAATTGGGGGTTACTTCAGTAAATTGGTTAGTTTTTCACAAAGTCTTGGGGTTAGACAGGCACCCAAGACTAGCATATGAAAAACAAGAATAGGTACTAAAATTTATGAGTCAACACAATAAATACCAAGCTCTATGTTGTTCTTATTATCTTTTAAATTTTATTTCTATTGATTCTGCAAGTACCTTTGTGCCTCAATGAATCATTTGAAAACATCAAAAAAACTATTACCCTGATTATTATTAGCCATAAATTATGTATTGCATTCACTATCCAACATGGGATGTCTATCATTTCTAAAAAAGCTAATTTTTATAAGCATTTGAAGACTATGTTCTTATGACTATGCAATGTGTATTCCTATGTTTTATGACTGACCTTCACTAATCATGTATGCCTATATGATTTTATGATAGATGGGAAAGAGTGGGCACCTATATCGTTATGAGCCAGATGGAGCAAATACATTCAAGATTTATGGTGCTGAAGAATTCCCATTTTTCAGCGAAGTACGATGGTTTCCCATCATTAAGCTATTCACCGGGCATAAAATGAAACTCTCTTATGATTTCGTTGATACTTTTTATGGTACCAACACTAAGGTTGAGGGGCTACTGTTTCCTATAACATAGGAAAACATTGCAGAAGCAATGAACATACTAGTTGAGGGAGAGAGGTGGTTCAAAAGGAAGCTAGTACAGGGGGTAAACCTGAATTGTTTCCTAAAAGACAATTATCATGACCCTTGTTCGAGCATTGGGGTCCACTGTAGAATTTTAAAACTAGAGTGGAATAAACCAATGCGAAAAAATAAACTTTATCTGACATGTGATGGCCATTTCTCTAAGGTCTTTTTGTATCACATGATATTTTTGGTACACATGGTTGGGTTCAATAGGATGAATCTCTCTTATTTCCTACATCAAAGCTTAATTAAAGTGGTGGCCTGTGTAAGAAAAAGGAAAATTTTATACCCCTATGATGTCTAACACCATGGCCTCATTCAAATATTTTACCTTCATGCATTAAAGAATCAAACACAACAATTGAGGAAGAGGGTAACGTGACAACCACTTCCTAGAAAACATAAGAAGGAAAGGGCTCTAGCTACAGAGGCCAAGAGAATTCACCAAGCTAATTCAAAAATCACATACATCTCTAACAGGAGGGAAATCCCTAGGCTAAATACCAGGAGGAGTAGAGGGCAACAAACAAAAGTACCCGACAACAACAAAGATGAAACCATTGGAGAATATATAAAGAAGGGTGAATATCTTGGAGAATTTCACCATGTAATAGAATACTCTAGGAGCCCACAAACAAGGTCTACAAAAAAACTGAGGGTGGGGTTGAAAGCTAAAATAAATCCCAAGCAAAGGTAGCACATCTTGCTGAAAACTAAAACATGGGAAGCTTGGAGTTTTATAACTGTCATGGTTTTGGACAATTAAACTTTGTTCACTGGAGTTTTTTAAACATAATGCTAATTTTTATTTAATTATATTGTTATGGGATCTTATTAATGTTATGGATCTTGTAATTCTATATTATTATTCTTGTTATGAATCTATTATGTTAAAAATAGAGAGAATTATCTTAACTTTTACTTAAAAATGCTTCAACAGTTAGGGTATAGATAACAACTATTATAATTGTTTTTCATACAACCTCCAATTTGACCCAACAACATTGTACAGTCGTGGAGAATGATGATTGGTAGGATAAAACTCTTTAGAAAGATAATTGGCAGCGTATGTCCCTCATTAGTCCTCCATTTCACTATGTACAACCGTGGGGATGAAGAATATCCTGTGTAATTTGAACAATTACCAGGTTTAGCAGACTAAATTAAAAAGCTCCACTGAGCTAGAGATCTCCAGACCCTGTAATAGAGTTAACTTCAATATAATTATAAAAAATTATTAAAATACTTTTATAAATGAAAGCACATCCCATAACTCTAAAATTACACCATCACATAACTCTAATTCTAATTATAAATGAAATTGCATCACCTAACTCTAATTACACATAAATCTAAGTTTCTTATAGATGAAACCATATCACATCACTCTAACTTTGGCAGCTCAATCCTAGGTCCTGGGCATTGGTTCCTAGCTCACTTAGTTTTCTTCCTAACTTTTAGCTATAAGTGATTTTTAAATTTTATTTTTTAATCAACATTTGTTTTTATTTTTAGCTAGTAAGTTTCTTTTATTTTCATATTTGGAGATGATCTAATTTGGTAGTGGATGAAAACCAATTTCAATTTTGGTCTATTCTTATTCAATGAAATCCAAGTAGTGATGCCATAACATAATGACACCACAAAAAGAAGTGAGAAGTGCCCAATTTTATTAACATCATTTGCTATTAAGATCAATTGCTTCTAACCATGGAAACCATTCTTTGCATCAAAATCTGTAACCCTGAAATTTTTCATTTCATCAATTATAATTGCTCCATTCCTTTTATCAATAATATATATTGATAACTCTATTTAAGAAAATAATGAGTGCATCACTCTTGCACTTTCTATTACCATGGACAAGGAGTCAATCACATTCTTATATGTCCTTACATTATTACTATAGGAGACTTGATTATTGGTAAGTTGGTTCAATTGGTGGAAGTCATTATTCAAACAAATTGCAATGAATGAAGCATTAGGCCATGCTTGAGGATCTTCTCTACTCTTTTTTGCTTCCAAAAAATAAATACTTTTTTTTTGTGACGTTGGCTTCTTGTGTTTCTACAACTTATTGGAAATTTTTTTCTCTTTTGGATGGAGTTGTAAGCAACTCTTCATCCTCTTTTCTCTTCACTCTCTTCTTAGGGTGAAGCTTTGGAAGAAGTCCCCAACACTTTACTTCCCATTAGCAAGGTCTCATTGTTATTGTCCATCTCTTCCATCCTCTAGTCAATCATTTGGACCTCCAACTTGAAGTGCTTGTTATCTTCTTGAAATTGGACAATGATGGATTTTCAGGCTACCAACTTTTTTATTTATTCATTTATTTATTTTATCCATGTTGATACTATGTTCTCTTCAAAGTTCTAGTAGGTGTGTCATTTCCAAGGATTCTATTTCTCTAATTCCTTATGATCCATAAACACAATAATTATGGTCCACATGCTTCACCAACACAAGGACTTTAATAAGTGTTATGTGTTTTCAAAGCAACTTGCAATACACAATCAAACTCTGAATCTATCTTTGTGGAAGTGTATATAAGGGTCAATTGATTTTCTTATTTCCTTATGGTTCTCCCAATCGCCAGAATTGCTCACAAATATAAGGTGTATGGTTGATGAGTATAATTCATGTTGGCCATTGGATAATCCAATGGTCTGAGTGTGTTTCTCGAGGAGAAAAATCTCGTAGGTGTTGTAAAATGATTTTCCATCACCTACAGGAAGCATTGGAAAATTTTTTCCAACACCTATAGGATTGTATCCTAAGTTAGAAACATGTTCAATGATAGGGGATTAATGTGTAATGAAAAACTCAAGGAAAGGCCAAAGAAGAGACTTCCAAATGCAAGGAAACAAGAGAATATTTATGACCAAAGCCAAGAAGATAGGAGACACTTGGTCTGCCAGAGGAGCAGTAGAGGAAGCTATGGCAATTGGCTTAAGAGTTTTTCAATTTTGAAAATATTATAAGAGAGAAATATTGCAGGCTATAATGCTGCAGTTCCAACCTCACACATGGAGCTAGGTAGGCTGCCAGGTGAAGTCTTGGCTAACAAGGGCTTGACAATTTTTAAATTAGCTGTAAACAAAATACAAGTTATTTATGTCAATATTCAATTGAGGACCCTCATAGGGAAATTAAATTGAGGAATTTTTCGAACTTGTGTTATAGAAAACTATCTTTCTGGAAGGATGTGGCTGGGGATTCTCTTGGAAGTTAAAAGTAAGGATTCTTTACTAATATGTTCGAGGACAAAAGTGACTTAAAAATGTGCTAAAAACAGGTCTTCCTTTTCCAAAAATAGCAGTTTGTTTTTAAGAGATGGACACTTACGTTATGCTCAGGCTATTGAAGGCGCCTTTATGGGTTAACTTCGTTATCTTAGGGCAAGAATGAAGAGAATAACAAAAATCCGATTTATTTTCAAATAGTATTAAAAAATTATAATGGAACCAGTGTTCCACCATTTTTCAAGGATTCAGGCCTACATTTCGGTAAACATCATAAGGGAACCAAGGTCACTAAAATGGGAATATCCATAATCTAATTTGTTATTACATAATTGAAAATTGTTATTCAAAATTGTAATATTGATTCATTGTCATTGTAATATACTTATTCCAATAATGCAACATAATGATACATTATATAATTATGTCCATCACCATTTTAAATGGCAAATACCCAACATTATCATAGCAGAAAAATGATTAAAAAAAAACAAGGGGGAATGAGGTTCAAATCTCATCCTCTACAATTATGTGCCATATTAAACTATTAACATATCGATCAAATTGTGAAGAAAACTATTTATTTGTTTAAATCTAAGAGATGTTCTAACTTCCCAACCATAGAAAATAAAAATGATTAATGTTTATTGACCATGTATTTACCAAGAGAATTCTTGTTGGACCTAAAATGCACTCATGGTCTCTATTTTGTTCTCCTGTGTCTCTATTTTTCTCACCTATGTCTCTTTTTTGTGTTGTGTCTCAGTGTCGCAATAGGAAATATCCCGCACTCAATTAGGATTTGGATTGGTTTCTAACATCTGTGGGAGATTTGGATCACATTTATTGCAGTAGGCGAATTGGGGTGGCAGAGGGGAGCGAGCAAGAGTGGTCGTGGGGTGGCGGAGGGGAGCGAGTGGGAGTGGTCATGGGGGAGCAGAGGGGAGAAGGGTATCGGAGTCAGGGGTTGCAGCGGAAAGCGGGGTCCACCAGCGGGTAGAGGGTTCGGTTGGGGGTCGTCGGACGGGCCCAAAGCTCTCCCTCCATCGCCGAAGATTCTTCCATTTCGTAAAATGGAAGGCACTTCCATTTTTAAAATGGAATGTACCCACTTAAATGTAAAAAAAAAATTATTGATATTAATTTTGAATTAGGGCTTTAAAATATAAAATTAGTTGAGATAAAGGTTTTAAAATATAATATTAGTTTTAAATAATGTAGCTTGTTGGTAATGTGAAAAGAGTGTATATTGATTTATGTTTTAATTATATTATATTTTGGAGATTTTTATAGGATATATTTTTGGTTAATTTTGTTCAAAAGTTGATAGATATTAGTTAAAATTAGCACTCTTATATAAATTAAATAGCTATTAAATTCTGGTAAACATCAGTCCGTAATAAGTATCAAAACACTTACTTCATCATACATTAAATTAACTAAATTATAACATAATAAGTATCAAAACATTTACTTCATCATACATTAAATTAACTAAATTATAACTTTATTGTGAGGTAAAGCTAGCAATTGCACCATATGTTGCAAAGGTAATGCCCTAAGGCCATAAAATATAGCACTAATTAATGCTTCTTTGACAACTATTGAAAGACAGAAAAATATCAACAAAAGGAAAGGTCCGTGCTACAATGAAATCTTACTGCTGCTTCCTTGAGCCTTACAAATCATGAGGCCTATGTTCAAGTTAAATACCTTGTCTAATTATGCCAACATGAATGCCTCATAAATAAAGAAATTTATCGTGATTTGTTACACATGAATGCCTCATAAATAAAGAAATTGATCATGATTTGGTACCTTCCAAATCAGAGGTTGTTTTGGTACAATTCCTCCATATTTCTTCTTGAAATGGGTGTGATTGTGCTCTAGATTTCCTTGTTGTGAGTTGGCTAGGATACAAAATAAAACAATTAATTTTATCGATTACTTAATTAATAACAAATTTTAACATATTTCATAATACAAATTTCCATGGAAACATGATTTGTATGGAATTACAATTAAAATATAAATGATGTGAGGGCTTCCTTAAATCTTCAATACAATAAAATTGCTAATTGTTTCAGCCATCACTTGACCTTTTCTCATTTATTGTGCATGCATGAGTCTGTTAAGTTGTCTGATCATTTTGTTATATTCCATACACTATGGTTTGGCATTATGTTTGTTGCAAGTGCTTCATTGTCCCCTTGGTATGCATATGCATGATTCACAACCTTAAGAGTCATTGTAGCTCTTGTGTGATCTTTAAATATAACTAATGCATTATTGGCATTCAAACACACTAGCTCACACTCACCTCCAAACCTAAATATTACTGAATCCATGTTTGCATTGCATGGTAAATAAAATAGGAAAAAGGAAAATATCATATCCATAATAGATATGATTTGAAAGGTAAAGGACACACCTTCCCTATTGCAGGAATTGAGTCCCTAGAATTTATGCTACTACATAGAGTCGCTTTTGATTTTTGTGTAGCTTGTACAATTAAAAAACATGTTGGATCCCTTCCTGCAAAATATACATAGAGCTTGCATCTTTCTACAATAAGCTTTAAGGTATCCCTTTTCTCCTTGGGCATTGCACATAAAACATGCAAATGAATGCCTTTTGTTTTAGACAAAACTAATAATCTAAACCTTTCCTCAACATCCAAGACCCATCCCGGCTCTTTGGTTATCAAATCTGAAATCTATGAATTCACCCATGATAGATTAGCCTTTGTGGTGTCGAGGCCAAAGGAATACGTCTTTAACTTGGCACACTCATGATTACAGACAAGTGGTCTTTGCCCAATAGGCACTCTTCTTAAATGTGGTTGTAATGGTTGAAGAGGAGCAGGTAATTTGTGTATAAAAGCTTCAAAAACTAGATTTGTTTTCATATTGTTACCTCCAGCATCACATGGCACCTGTGATGTTAATCTACCATAAGAACATAATATTTGTATTGGAGATTTTCATCTTGTATTTGGACATGAAGTATATGGGTGACATGGAGCTTAGAAATTGTGTTTTCGATCTCTCCTTGGAGATCCACAAATTTTTCAACATGAAATTCTAATAGATGATGATGAGATTGAGTAACAGGGAGGTGAATGACAGGTCCTAGTACAGACATGGATTCCAAATTTCCTTGTTTTACCGCAAGGCCATGTTTCATAAAATATCATGAGAACCACATGGGAAATCCTTCACAAATGTTTTCTACAAGGAAGAGCCTTTTCACATATCTCTAAGTAGGTTGGCATAGGATTCGTGCATCTTTCCTCTGGTTATTTTGCAGATGGGTTTTACCATAGGAACAAGAATTAATCTTCTTTGGTAACCTTTCACATACTCCACACTCTCCAGGATGACATCTCTGGCTACACTTATGATTCTAACATGAAAGCATCTTCATACACACATTATCAAATTGAAACACACCATTATTCGAATCTAATTCACCCAAGATCTCCATGTCCCCTCAAATTAACTTCTCCTACTTTTTCCCAAAAAATCATGGAGCATCATTTATCAAAATCTTGCAAGAATCACAAGGGCCTTCATGTTTGTAATAGCTCTGGTGAAAAATCCATGTAATAAAAGTTAAAAATAATAACCACGGTTGATGGGACACATAGTCCAAGCTGAATGTTGGGAAAAATATCCTAGTGGGTGTTCATTTCGGTTATTATGGCTGAGGAAATTGGCAAAGGAAAAGGAAAAGGCTTTGGAAAGGCAAAATGGCATATTTGGCATTTATTTATGAAAATAATGGAAATTAGGAGAAAAGGAAGGTGAAAGGTCATAGGTTGCATGTGAAGAGGAAAATTAAGGAAAATAATGGAAAATTGAAGAAAATAAAGGCCTCATTAATAAAAAGGCTTATGAGGATCAGTGGGTAAGCTTTTGGGCTCAAACCTTTTTGTCAGTTTAGTTTTGGAGATCTCATTATTCTCTCTCTCTCTTTCTTACTCTTGTATACTTAAAGTTTTCTTGGAGCACTCTTGCAGAGTGTGGATACTTGGTGATTTGGATAAAGAAGGAAAAGGAAGATCAGGAAAGTGAAATTGGTCATTGGGATCATCAACTACAGTGGGTTTTGATTGCAGGTAACGAGTTGCATGTATGTTTTCATCACTAGTTTTGGTATGCATGGTGTATGCATTTGGATTTTCCTAGCCTTTCCATTTCCTAGATAGCCACAGTGTTGTGAGTTTATTTCCCATTGATTGTTTTTTGGTTGGTTCTCATGATTCGTTTAGTTGTTGGGTTGATTTATTAGTTCCTGGAGCCTTAGTTGGATAAACACTCTGGAGCCTGATGTACAACTATTGGGTTGAGTTACTAGTCATGGAACCTTGGTTGGAAAAACACTTTGGAGCCCTAGATGGGTTGAGTTACTAGTTCTAGAGCCTTGGTTCGACAAACGCTCTGGAGCCCGAAAACAACTGGGGTTGACCTACTAGTCTAGGAGCCTTGGTTGGAACAAACACTCTAGAGCCTTGGAGCAGCTTGGATAGAGACCAATTTGTGATGGTTGTGATGTCTGACTGTGAGGTAGAATCATTGGTTTATGGTTGAGGTATTTTGGCCTCTGGAAGCCCTGGATTGATTTTGATTGATGTGTTTGATGAGGTCCCATATTCATTCCTGGAATATGGCACGAGGGTGATTGTCTGAAGTGAGATTTGGCTCAAACAATCTATGGCGAGTGGAACATGTAAGTCCCATCTCCTTTTGATTTCTACATTCATTAATGAGAAATTCATTCCCTTGGTATATGGTATATCAATGGACTGATTTATATGTGGATTCTATTGTTGTTGTATCCTTTGTATATATGTTGTTATTATGGTGGTTATGAGCATGTATTTTTATAGTGATGATACTTGTAAATGCATGTGCAATGTATCTATGCTCAAATAGATGGTATTGAAGTTAATGATGTAGGGGAGCAATTCTTCTTGACGCTTCTTAGATAAGTATGAGACCCCTATGCTTAAATCTGTTGTTTACACTTGTAGATTCAATGTTTGTGACATGTTTGACAAAATGCTTCTCATGGATAGGAGGGGCCCAAATGATTTCTTATTGATGTGATTGCTTCCATATCATTTTCCTATTGTTATTTATTATCCCTTAAGTTTTCATGAAGTTATGGGTAGAGACCTAGGCTCTGGGCCTTAAAAGGTGGCTCAAATCCCGGAGTCGCAAGCACATAATTGAGGTTTTGGGGCCCTAGCATCATGAATACTGAGTTATGCCTGTGTATATGGCTCAAAGAGGCGAAAATGCCAGTGTGACCTAGGGGTAAGAGGCTTGAAAGGTTAGCGTAGCACTTGGGGGTGTCATTTATGATGGACAAAGTATGTATCTTGTGTTTCTATTAGTTCCACTTCCTTAAGGTCACCTAGGAGGTTGAATCCCATATAGTATCCTATCGTCACATGTTTAACCTGGTTGGTCAGTTTCTTGGGTAGATGTGGGAAGAGGGTGTTACAAAGTGGTATCAGAGCATGGTTCAACCCTAAGACTGGATGGCTAGTGTGTCGATCATGCAATTATACTGATTTCATATGTGTTTAGTATGCTTTTGGTCTATATGTGCTTGTTTCATCTGTGTTGTGTTGGGCATGGTAGCAGTGGTCCCCATGGAAGTGTTGATGGTGTTGTTGTCAACATGTTGTCATGAGCGTATGACGTGTTATGTGTTGCTCATGTTTTTTTTCTTTTTCGTGCACACTTGCTTACATATTGTTACATATTGTGCATGCATTTCTTGCTTATGCTAGGGTTACATATTGGTCATGCTTCAATGTAATCCATGTATTCTTGCTTGTGTGATGTCATATTTTTAACTTGCATTGATCATTTATGATTGGTTATACATGTCAAGTGGGTGCATATGGTAAATTTTGCATTGGTTTGATTGATTTTGTTGTGCATAAGGTCATTGTATGTAATTAGGTAATTATGAGGATATTGGTATGTTAAGATGCTAATGTGTTGGCTAAGATAGAGTAGGAGATGCAGATCATTAAAGTGGAGTTGCAACAATGGAATTTGGGGTAAGAGCATGTCATCATACAAGTTTGGATGCTGGGCATGTAGGTATGTAGTTTAAGGATTGTTATATGCATTGTGCTTATGAGTATTCCTTTCATTCTATTGATGTTATGGTTACATACATGATAGATGATAATTGATTAGTGTAGTTATATGTACATGTGTCAGATAGTCATGAATGATAGTAACCTATGGTGGTATGCATTAATATTGTTGTTCTATGTTAGATAACTTAATGTTGTTGATGAGTATGTTATACGTTAACTTGTTGTTGATAGTTAGCTTGATGATTAGGTTACATTTTGTTGATGAGCATGATATATAACTTGTTGTTGTTATATGCTAGTGACTTGATGATTAGGGTTATTTCATTAATATCTTGACGTTATATGTATCATGCTAAATTGGATTGGCGTATGCAAATGGTTAGGGTTATGACCTTCAAGTATGGGTCGACTTATTGTGATATTATGTCATACTAATCTAGGTTGACTATGCATCTGCGATTGTTATGCATGAGTACCAATTGTTTATGAGCTTATGATGTGAACATGCTAGCTAGTTATTTTTATGAAGATCATGATATTATATGTGTTTGAGCTGATGTGTTGTGAATTCATATCATGCTAATCTAGATTTATTTTGCAGACAAGATAGCCTCCTCTGAGGTACATTAAGGTATGAGTTTTCTTATGTCTTATACTTGGTGCTTGACTGTTTGATTATGTCATTTATTTGGTGCTTGAGTGTTTGGTGTCTATTATTTCATCTAGTTGATTTATTTAGAATGGTATATTTGTGAGTTTCTTAAGTGTTTGATTAATTGCATGAGCATGCGTCTATAATATTGCATGAAGTAATGGTTTTTTGAATATGATTGTACTAACACACGTGTTGAGATAGTTGATGCGTACTTGAGTGTAAGTAGGTGATAGTTGTAGCATTATGCATTATGACTTATGAATGTGAGTTGATTGTTGATTATGGCATGGTTGTTAGTCTTGGTAAAGGTTGGTTTCAAATTAATAGATATGTTGTCTTGATCTTTGGAACATGTGGCTAACATGTGTGTTCAGTTACAAGGCAGCATGTTTGGCTCAACAAGGTGAGGTTATGGTATATTGATATATTTATTTATGCACTAACAATTATGTGGTTATGGAATTATGATGCAGGGGATTGCATGGAAAGAGACTGCCATGAAAACTTGGAGAAGGATTAGGTTGATCTTTCCATAGGAACCATGGGATTGAGTCATGGTGTTTGTTGCTAGTCTTGTGCTTTTGGTATTTTGTGATTTGTTGACCTTGATTTGCGGTTTTGTTTATGTTTGGTGTAAGGCCTTGCCACTTTGTTGTGGTGTCATATTTATTTTGGTTTCTCATGGTATTCTTCTTTTTTGTTTTTATTCTTGTGTTTTATGTTTGAGTGTCTTGGGAATTGGTTGGGAAAGAGGAAGTAAATGAGGCTTGGGGAGAGATTTGTGGTACCCAACAGGTAATGAAAGACTTGGATGAAGCTCAATGCATGATTAAGAAAAACAAAAGGTAAGAATATGAAATTTAGTTGGACTGGTTGGGTCCATTGTGGTAAATGGATGGTGGCAGTATAGACATGATAAAGGCAACAAAAAAGGTAAATAAAGTGGATCTTAGGTGTTATATTCCTTGGCTGTGTTGGGAACGGTTGTTCTTAATGTTGTGCATGTTGTGCAAAGATAAAGGAAGATATCTTAACCTTTACCTTATGATATCTAGAAATTGTGTTGTGATCATGATTATGTTGATGTTTATATATGGATACATGTATATATGTATGTCGTGTTTGACAAGGTCATTATGGATCATGATTGTTTAAATGCTAGTCTTTATATGTATATGTGTGTGTGTCATTGCCTGACATGATCATGATTGGTTTATGCTAATGATTATATATATGTACGTATGTATGTATCTATGTCACTGTTTGACAGGGTTTTCAAGGATCATTCTTATGGAGGAATGATTGCTTATATAGGTGAATTTCATGAAGAGGTTCCTAGCTATGAGGAATCAAGTGGTAGAGTAGATTTGACAAATATATGAGCTCAGTATCATAAGGATATGATTTAATGTTATATGTTTGTACTATTCCTATGTTTATGTTATGTACAAGTAATGTTGAGGGGTACATCATAGAAGTGAAAGTAGTGTGCCTGCGACAATCTAGGATAAGCATGGAGTGTGGAAATACACTAGAAGCAAGGTTGTTTGTGGGGTCAATGTGTGGTATATGGATATGCAATACTAATATTGTGTATATGTTGTGTGTGTTGTATATTCAGTGATTGTACCTATGGTGATGTGTACATGTAACATATGTAGTATTGTGTACATATGATGTTTTATGCTTGTTGTATATATGATGTTTTGTATGTATTTCATATGTAGTGCTAGGTATAGATGGTGGTATGGACATGTTGGATATGTGGTGCAATGTACATGTTGTACTGTGCGCATGCTGGATATGTGGTGTTGTGTGCATATGGTGTTGTACGCATGTTGGATATGTGGTGTTGTGTACATATGGTGTAATGTACATGTTGTATTTGTAGTGCTATGTACATATGGTGTTGTGTGCATGATTGTACATGTGGTGTTGTGTGCATGTGGTGTCATGTACATGTTATACATGTGGTGTCATGTGCAGGTGGTGCAGTGTACATGTCGTGCATGTGGCGCTGTGTACATGTGGTGTCGTGTACATGTGGTGCATGTGGTGTTGTGTATATGTGGTATTGTATACACATTGTATAGGTGGTGCGGTGTAACTTTGGCATTGTGTACATGTTGTGCAAGTGGTGCCGTGTACATGTGATGTTGTACACATGTTGTGCAGGTAGTTTTGTGTAATGGTAGTATTGTGTACAAGTTGCGCATATGGTACTGGTATACATGTGGTATTGTGTGCATGTCGTACATGTTGTGTTGCGGGCATGCAGTACTATGTATGTGCATGGTGTAGTCATGGTATCATGACATGTGTGTTCATTGTGTTGTAATTTGTATATGTATATGTATTGTGTTGTATTCTCGATGTAGATTATGATCATGTCTTTTCTCTGTTATGACATATAGATAATTCAATATTGTTGGTCAGATTAGAGAATCGATTGGCCCTTCTATACTTAGGAGAAAATGATTGCCTTTTTGGTTGTTGTCTTCTTTTCTCCTTATTGACCACTTCAGGTTTTTCATTGTTATCTTTTTTATTCTTTTCACTAGCTTGCAAACTAGATTATCCTTTAACAGTTTCATTAAAACCAAGACCAATTTTAATAAAAGGAGACCTCTGACTACTTAGAATATTATCTAGAATCTTAGTATTATCTTGAAATCTTAAATGTTTATATTTTTCTTCTAATTTACATTTTAAAATGTTTACCTCAACCTCCATTCTTCAGCACTATGTTTCCTTTTCAAGATACTGCTTCTTCATACCTTCTTTGACCCTTTTTCCTTCTTCTACTTGCTCTTTTAGTTTGAGAATCTATGCTTTCATACCATTTCCCTGTTCTTCAAATGTTTGAAGTAGTCATTCATTTCACTTATTGGATTTTTCAAGATCTGATTTGTGAGAGATTATTTCTAATTCAAGTCCTTGATTGGTTCTTTCTTTAAGATCCTTATTTCTGAGTGATGTTACTTCAGCTTGCAACCTTTGACATGTGTCTATATTTTCTTTATTCATCTTCTCAATTGAGTTTCTTTCTTGCAACTAATTGTTCAATCTAGTAATGACATATTTATAGATACATTTCCTTTCATTAAATAGAATTTGTTGATCTTCAATTTCATCTTTGAGATTTTTAACTTCGGCTTCTAGATCCATTACATTACTTTCACTTTCATATTCACTATCTTCAATATTGCATGAAAAAGGAAGTGGGTGACAAGAAAAAAAATCAGTACCTGTTTTATCTTCTTCATTCATTGCTAGACATGTTCTCTGATATTTTTCTTCTTACTTTGAGTAGCCTTCTTCCTTTTCTTCCTTCCCAATGTGATAGCTCTCCTTCAAGCAATCAAGCTTCTTCAGAAGGACCTGCTCTAATACCAATTGTTGTGAAAAATAATGAGAAGAGTTTGGCGGGGAGGGGGGCTAAATCAGTATTTTAAAACTCACTTAAACATTTACTTTTCTTTTTCTTATTTATGTACGCGACTTGATTGAAGCAAACTAGCATATGTATGCGACTATTATTCAGGAAACTAGTGTATATCCATTAAGCCTATACTTTAGATAAACCTTCATTTGCTTAACATAAACCAGTGCATCATTTATTCATTAGAAATTTAATTAGTAAACATGTGCAGTAAGAACATATTAAAACATCACACATAAGCAACACACAAGAACGCTAGGATTTAAGGTGGAAACAAAATGTGGGAGAAAACCACCGCTGCTATTGTCTCTGTCTTGAATATTTACTATCTAGAAAACTTCTTAAAATATTGTACTAGTGCATAATCATACTAGTACATAGGAACCCACATACAGAACGTTACAACCTTGACTCATTCTCCAACGCCCACTAGAATGGAACTCCAACCCCTTGATCTCATTTACCAGCACCCACTGGAAGGGAGCTAGGACCCCCTGATCTCATTTACTAGCACTCACTGGAAGGGAGCTACGACCCCCTCATTGATGGCTTGAACCCTGACACCATCCGTGGACCACGTTTCATAAATTTTCTCACTAGATCCACTTGCTTCAACACATTACAACTTGTAGGCCACTTTTCATCATATTTTCATAATAGACCCACTACGCTCATTTAAGCCCAATACCATACATCAAAACTGTAACATATCACTATACCAATTCATTCAACCAATCACTGAATCACTAATCAACCAACCAATCACTAATATAAACCTAACATCATCATCAATACTCAAACAACCTAGATCTATATGAAGACTTCATTGATAGACATATGAAGGAAAACAGTATTCTTGTTATACGAAGGAATCCCTCTTGCAGACAAGAGTGATCTCCCTAGTATCCTAAGGATATCTAGAAACAAACAGACATATGTAGACCATTTTATCTAGACTATTTTGCTTAAGAATTACTCATTAACTATGGATAGATACTCCTACCTGAAGTCCAATGCTTGCTTGGTCTTCAATCCAGTCGCTCCAGAAGTTATCGATCCAGCATATAAGATCTGCAATCAAAGACAGGAAAACCAGATCAAAAGCATCTGCAAAATATGATAATTCAAAAGCAATAATCTATCTTAGTGATCAAGGAATCCAAGAATTAAATTATTCAAAAGATAGATGAACAACTCAATGAGAAAATAGAATCCATTTGTATTAACTTTGAATAAAAGAAGAAACCTTACAACCTTAACGCCTTGATGTTTGTACAGGTTCTTCCAAGGTCCCGAACAGTCGTTTTCCTTAGTTTGACAAGACTCCAACTCTCTGAATCAACATAAGGCTATGGCCATGAGTATGTAATCTCTCTCATTCCAATGATGCCAAAAGTGGAGAGTATAATTTCTTCAACAATTCTCTTCTACAAGCTAAGAAGTAAGTACCCTTGAGACTGAAACATGGTCTCAATTTATAGCTGAAGGAAGGTATTTTTGGTTCCAAAAAGGAAGGGATAAAGCCCTCTCATCATGGGATTTCAGCTCCAAAAACCAAGGGATTACTCCATTTATTAAGGGATAAAGGTTTATGAATGGAATGGGAAAAGCTCGACCATATAACACTTCTAGAAGGCCCCAACTGGGAGAATATTCGACCAGTTGGGATTCTAGAACTTACTTTTCTCTTTATTTTACCTTTTACAGGGGTCCGCAGTTTTAATGAGCTTTACGTGTGGGATGTACCACAGTTTTTATAGTAATTAGCCATGGTACCATAGGGAATGACTAGGAAAAGTGCAGAGTTAGGCTTTTTAGGATTTTTAAGAGCTTTTCTCCAGTTCCAAGACTTGGTTTAGGAACTTTATGTTTTTATACTTCTAAGGAAGCAATAAATAGGTAATGATGAACCCATATAGATAGCTCAATGTCATGGTGACAAATTTTAGTGTAACAGATTGCCCCCTAAAGTGTGAAGTCTGAAGAGTTCTGAAGAGTTATGAAGAGTGAAGTACTTTATCATTCTGAGGATTGAGCTGCAGGCACACCGGTTGAAACCGTGAAAAAAAATTCAATGCAAGCATATATATATATGTATATCATCACTGAGGTAGGCATTCCCATACTCAGATCAAAACTAACTACATGTTCTGATACAAAAATGATTTTAGAATTACATGAAGTAGTAGACATAGCATGTACACAACCATTTGTTATGAATAGTCCACTGTATGATGAATAATAAAATTCCTCGCAGCCTGGATGGTGTAAACTAGATCTAGGGTCTTGATTCCTGCTTCTTGAACTAGTATGATTCTATCCATGCAATTTATTGTGTCGAAATCGAACATGGTAGAAACCACTTGATTACCAGTCAATAATGTGAACTGTTAACATGTGTGAGAGAAACCACCAATAATGCAAAAGGTTCTCAAATTACTTAGTACAATCTATGAAATGTGAATTTGTGATCTAAAGTCGAACATTTCACAAAATCATTCGATCGAAGGTCAATGATCCAACTTATCATCAAAGGCAAGAAACCTACCATTAGGGCATGCAGATTCCAAGGTACTGTTAGGATTATAGATCAACTTTCTCGATGATGAGCTATTGTCGATAGAAAGCGATCTGTCATAGGAAAGCCTATGACACGAAACCATTAGATCAAGTTTTGAAGAAATTTTAAGCAAGGACTGACTCAGGGATGATCAACGCGAATGGAGACAAATGTTTGCAATGAATGATTTATTAAAATGATCTCTTGAACACATAACGACAATGCAGATGGTGATGATTGACCTAAAGCTAATACCCAGAAACCAGTTGAAGACTTTCAATGTGGTTTGATTAACTGTTTGGCCAAATTTTTTCCCAACCCAGACATGAATGTGACAAAGGTGTCATGTTCAAGAGTGGTATACAACTTTTTAAAACAAAGTGTGACAACTAGATTCATTTTCTCTCTTTTCCCTCACCATTTCTGGCAAGTACCTCTTTATTTTTGACAAGCTTGAGGAGGATAACAGTTGCTTGTTATATAATCTCATCCTTCGGATAAGTCCAACTTAGTATTAAAATCAAACCCTAAGAAGGAGTGGTTTGTTCCTATTTATAATTGACAAGTCCTTTACTGTTAGGCAAAACTCTGTGTTTTTTAGTTTTAGGGAGTCAGAAGAAAAACTTAAGAAAACTCTGTGGGTGTACTTTTTCATAAATTTAGTCTCTCAAGCTCGAAAAAGGATAAAATAATGCAGGAGATAACTCTATTGACCATGATTAGTCAATGCATACCTTTTTCGTAAATAGTCCATTTTAGTCTGGAAAAGGGATAAACTTATATTGAAGGGACGACTATTCATTTCCTTTAACGAGTTCGAATATTCAAGTACTCAGCAATATTTTCATGTTTAGAGAGTCTGAAAATGACTTAAAAGAGAACTCGATGGATTCGCTTTTTCTGTAAGTTTTAACGAGTTCAAAAATGTGATAAAAAATGTACTCATATGGTGTCACTTTTTCTGTAAGTTTTAACGAGTTCAAAAAAGTGACAAAAAACGTACTCATTTCCAAAATGATTAATTCACTCGATAATCCTGTATTCTGCACAAAAACCCAAAAAATTAAACATACTTGTTTTAGATAAGAAAAAAATATTTGAAAAACAACCTTTCAAAGTGGAAAATAAATAAAATATTATTTTATTTATTCAAAAAATATTATAAAAATTAGTTCAACCAATTCATTTTTACCATTTGTATCCAGAGTGAAAGTTGAAAGCTTTTGGTAGAAAAAGTTCCGAAGGAGATAACAGAAAAACTGACCATTTGAATCCACAACCGTCGAATCTAGGTAATCCACAACACATTTCTCTTCATTTTTATCCATTTACATTCTCTTTTTAGCCTTTAAAATCAATTTTTAAGAGAAAAATAGGTTCAAAAAATCGCTCTCGGGGTACTGCAAGTAATACACACAGTACCCACAAACCTCGATAGTTTTTCAAATGAAAATTATCGGGGTCCCGCACTTTTTGTGTATAACGTGTGCAGTAGCTCACATTGTCTTAGTGAAAAAAGTGCAGAGGTGCCATGAACAAAACAAAAATATGATTTCTCTCAAATTAAGCCAAATTTTTCCATTCTAATTGGATCTAATATTTCAATGTGTCTATTGCAGAGTATCCACAATGCTTGAATGGAGAGAACGTGAACATGAGGTAGTAGATGAGGCAGCCATCAGAAGTTTACCCACATTGTGCGTGTTAAAAAACTGTGGATTAAATAAATATTGGGTAATGCATGGCATGAGGGCTCAAGTAGAGTTATTGACATGGTTAGTGAATAGGTGGGATGTTCAAGAACAGTGTTTCATTATCGATGATCACCGGCTCAAAATTGAGTTGGAGGATATATACTTCCTTACAGGTTTGTCCAAAAGAGGAGAACCTATTTCCTTGTTTGGGGCTAGGCAAAGTGGCCAGTCTATAGCTAGCTATCAACAAGAATTTTGTAACGAAGAGGCTGATCCAAAAGAAAACCGCATTGATATAAAAACCATTATCTGTCTTGAACTCAAAGTAGTTGCGTTCAAAGTGGCTACATTGTGTGGGAGTGCAGCTCCACACATGGCTACTAAATCCCAGATGCAGACAGTGGTTGAATGCTATAGAGGCACCATATTCAATTAGTGTGAAGGAGTATTGGCTAATGTAAAAGGCCAATTGACCAGAGCTAAGAACGCAAAGTTGAAAAACTTTGGATATGGAGCTATCGTAGTTTCTTTTACTTTGGAGAGGATTCCATCTCTTGCCCCCACGCTTATCTCGCTTGATGCTGGTGGAATCAGAAATCCTCGAATGGCCCGCTAGGTATAAGTGATGGCCCTTCATGGAGAGGGTTTTGAGATAGTTCGATTTACACCCACGTACTTTGATTGGCTACAGAACCAGATATTTGCCATTGAATATTTTCCGTATGCAGTGATAGATTTCCGCGGTGACCCTGATATGCCTCTTCCTCCAGGAACAAAATGGGACGAGTCAGGTAAATGAATCATTTTTATGTGTTTTTAACTCTAATTTTTTTTTTTCAATCATCTAGTACTGATGACAAAAATTTAAATGCAAATGTTGGTCCACGAAGACCAGCCAATCTCTGCTGCTTCGAGAGGAAGCGAACAAATGCTATTGCACCGCCAGAGAACCAGGCAGTAGAGATTCTCACTAATTTAGAGTAGAACTTGGAGAGGTTGACCAGAGACATACCAGAGACTAGTATGGATGATATTCCTCTATGCCTCCAGAGGCATGTTGCTAGCATTCTTGGCCAGTTTCGGAGATATCTATGTAGAGTGGGATGAGCAATAGTGTATTACCATGATCATCACCACAGATAGTGGATGATTATCGTAGACCATTGTATTTTTTATTTTTGTATCACTACCTTTTGGATCATAAAGTGTCTTAAACCTATGATCCTAGACGATGTAATATTTTTTGAACACAAACTCTATCTAGGATATGACTACTTTCGACGAATATCTTGTTCAACACTTATCGAATGTTGTTTTAACTTACCGTTTAATGTCACAAATGTCTATTTATAACATTATTAGCTAATGCATCAACCAATGTATTTAAATTTCTCAGAAAGTGTTGATAATCAATGTAATCAAACTTCCTTTCCAAGAGACAAACCTTCAAGAATAATCTCAGTAACACTAGATTTTTAATTGTGTATACTTTGTTTAAGTGTAATACAATGAGTTATGAATCTAACCTAAAGATAAAACGCTGAATGCCAAATGAAATGGCATCAAATAATAACTCAATCACTGCACTATATTCTGCAACATCATTCATTGTTTGACCAAGGCTTACCCCATGCATAGAAACTAACTCATCGATGGTGTTGGTCACTTTAATTGCTTATTAATTTAAACAATCAAGTGTTACATAAATTGTCAACCCATGGAAGTCTGTTTATTTCAAAGGAAATCACACACTGTATATGCTCAATCTCAAAAGCAATAAAAAGTTGTAGTAAAAATTACACCAATCACACCTTGCTTCAAACGGACTGAAGTTCTACTTTGAATTACAGCAAAAGCAATCTCTCTATTGCAGAAAATTATTAGAAGAATCCTGGATTATATTAAGAAAACAACAATCTAGGAAAAGAAACCAATCTGCAGAAGAAAATACCAATTATGCTATAACAGAGAACAGGACCCTATTCCTCAAGTAGGAATTTTTAGCACCTGCTTCTGACTACCACGCTTTCACAAAATTATTCTGTAAACAAGATTACCAATTAAAATAATCAACGATTACCTAGGAATGAATTATATGAAAACAATGTAACAATCAATGGAAACAGAGTTTCAGGAATAGATAACAGAGTTCCAATAATGCATAAATAATTTCAGCAAAACAGAGTTTTAACAAGGCGTGAATGAAAATTACGATTAACACACTACAGAAATTAATGGGTGAATCTTGTGAGGAAGGTGGGCCCTTTCTTTCTCACAATATTCCCCAGAAAAAGGAATTAAGAAGAAATGCTCTGAACAATCTTTTATTCATCTGTCAAATGTAACATATTAAAAAAATATCCACATTTCTTCTCTGTAATTCCCTTCGAACTAAACCTTGTGTAGTCCCCCTCTAATGCTGATGTCTCCTCTATTTAAAGAGGAGACATCTATTACAAATTTGATTACATCATGCAAATCCTATTCTTAACTTGATCTGATCTTCTATGCTGGAATAGGATATTTTGTTCTTCGATAGCAAAAATGTTGTTACAATGGTTGTGATGGTGCTGGCTTTGAGGTACAGTTGTTGCGGCTAGTGTAACAACTTCCTTAATTATCTTTTCTTGTTGTTGTCGTACCTAAAATACTGTTTCAGCATCGCAAACCATAGATTGTTTCAGCAACGGGATTTGCGTATTGTTTTGACTGTTTCGGCAACGTGGTCCTCAGACAACAACGATGAATTAACTGCAGTATTCAAACTGTTTTAGCAACTATATATTTCTGATTAATGGCTAAGTATGAACGTAATGTAAAATTACATGTAAAACAAGTTAAACATATAGTAAAGAGAAGAAACATTATATACCTTTGGAAGAATAGATTAAAGTGATAATATAGGCTTTAAATATGGACTGGAAAATGATGGAATGATAGCAAAATGTATGAGAAAAAAGGTACATTACAGGGTCCTAACATCCCCCCCAACTAAAACGGTTGCATGTCCTCAGGAAACTTCAATCTGAATCAGAATCCAGATACTGGCTCTTGGCGTGCAAGTTACTTATGCAGTAGCTATAGAAGGTACTGTTTGTTGAAGCTCTGAACCCTTGCACATTTTATAGCCTTTGTTAGGCTGTTTCTTCATCCTTCTTGGCCAACCTATGATGAGCATGATATTCCTCTGCTGGCATCCACAGAATAGGAAAATGGAAGTGATACCCTATCCACTTTTCAACGCATTGCTGGACACATTTGATGTAATCGGGTACCCTAGAGATTGTTGTTTCAAGATTAGTAGGACTGAAAGGATTGTGCTCTTGCTTTTCCTTAGAATATTGTTGCCAAAACATGTTATTTTCTTTTAAGGCAGGGTTCTATGGTTCTGGCTGAATCCAGAACTGATGGTTATCTTCATTATGCCTGGTCGCTAGAAAAGCAGTCTGTCATGTAATCTGGTTGGCAAGGAAAGAGGCAAATGCCCAGATCTGGATGTCGCCAACAAGAGGGTTAATATTAAGCTTTCTGTTTTCAAGAATGGTTTCATTATGAAGATATAATTCACACAGTAAATGCTGGTAATTGGTAGAGGCTTCTACAAAAGTTCGCACAAACTGTTCGGATTTAAACACCTCATGGGGTCTTCCATCTTTGATTGCTTTTATCTGAAAGAATGCAAGGCGTTCTGTAAGGAAAAGAGAGTAATTTAAAGATGGTTTCATGGCAACCAATAATTTTTGTACCAAATCAAACATCAGGAGTAGTTTTCTTTTTAGCTCTTTATTCTGGTTCTTATGAGCGCGAGATTGTTGGAGTATTTGCTCCAAAGCCTCCTAGTTTGAATATATGTGGTTCTGCTAAAGTAATTTGTGCTCCTGCAAGATTTTGTCTTGTGAAATGGCATACTCTTTCTTCCACTTGTTCATTATTTCCTGCTCATCCCATGGTTCAATTTTTTTCAGCATTGCAAGTGGTAGGCTGAGGTATAGTCTGAGTAGAAATAAAAACAGGAACTTCATATTTAACAGTTACAGTAGGTCAGGGTACTTGTAAATTAGCTTCTTTTTTTGGAATTTTTGAAGGCCCTATTGGTTCTTGTGTAATAGTAGGGTGTTCCTCTTTGACTGCAGAAGACGTAGATGCTCCCAGCATTGGGATTTGAACTACTTTATATCTCACTTGATGATAAATATTCCCACATTGGCTGCACATGTATTCTTTATATTGATCATTTTCTGTGTTTTTCTCTGCCATGAATGTTGCATGAGCTAAGGTATACAAATTAATCTCCTTGTCATAGGCTTCCCTTTCCATTACCAATTATTGCTTGTAGGCTTCCAGTTCTGATCTTAGAAACTCATTTTCTTGTAAGAGGGAAGCTAGGGTGACTGGGCTTTGTGTAACAGTCACAATCTCAGTAGCTGGTTCTCGTGTTTCAGCTATAGCTGGTTCTTGTGTAGCAACTAAAGCTAGTTCTTGTGTGGAAGCTACTGAATGAGTAGTTGGTTCTTGTGTAACAGCTACATGATGTACAACATCCTGGGCATCTAGTTCTTGTACATAAGAAGCTGGTTCTTGTGTTTCAGTTGTAGCTGGTTCTTGTGTAGTAGCTATAGCTGGTTCTTGTGTGACAGCTATTGAATGAGTAGTTGGCTCTTGTGTGAAATCTACTTGTTCTGAAGAAAATAATGTCGCAATACCCTAGGCATCTGGTTCTTGTGTTTCAGTGCCCCTGGGTGAGACAGGTAAATATTCCAGGATTTGGGAGGGTGGTGGTGTATGGGATTTTAGAAAAATGGTTTTAGGGTCTAGGGTAGTGGCAATGGGTTGTACTTGGGATTAGCGCCTCATTAGTCTTCTAGGTAAAAAGTGAGGAAAATGACAGTTTTTCTTTTTATTTGTGATTTTCACAGGGAAGAGTATGAGGTGAAATGAGCATTGCAGTTTGGGGCCTGTTCGTCTTTTGGTGAAAGGGCGTGTGTTCTTCCTTTTGCGAGTAGAGGGAGAGAGACTATCACAGCAAGAATCATCACCAAGGATATGGGCTGGTGGGAATAAAATAATTAAATGAAATTGTGGGATGGATGACCTTAGTGAGGGAAGATTAGTGCCTTCAATTCAATTGTGGGTGGAATTTGCGGAGGGTCGGGGGATGTTGTAGTTAGTATGTGAGGACACACAGGATGTGTAAAGAAAATTTCCTAAGGATTTTCAGCAGCTTGCTTAGGGTTTATGGATGGGTTATTTGAGAGGACATTGAGCAAAACCATTTTGGATAAGTAACTGGACGAAGATGGTGATGGGTGAGGGAAAGGAGGGGGAATTTTACTTACGATAAGCTGTTTCAGGGCATCGAGAGAGTAAATAATAAAGACTATTAAATCTACCATGTAGTAAATTGTTGTGAAAAATATCTTTGGTAAACTACAGTATCGGCCTTCATGAGGTGAGATATTACAACATTGAGTCTGTGACTTTCGACGGTGGCCAGCAGGGTTGAGTCAAACACCACAGGCAGCACAGGCTCAACTTGTTCTCCTGGAAGGAAAGGGCTCTATTATTGCATTAGAATGATATGTTTCGGCTGAACAAAATAGGTGGCAGGAAGCCGAAACTTTGTGTGCTATGTCACCCTTTGGAAGCTGAATAGGACTCCTTGAACAAATGAGAATGATATTTCCTTAAGATTAAGTGAAAATTAAAGAACACCGGCAACGGATAAAATTCACTGCAGAAGCCTGCGAAAATAACTTTCTAGGCCTACCTGGTAAGTATACCTGCGGGTATAATTAGATAAGAACTATAAATGGCAGGACTATATGAATACTTGGTCCTCCCATGTCATCATTTGGTAAATACAGGGTAGAAACTAGGTCCACATAAAATGAAATTAATTTTGTGAGACAAAGGCATGGATAGTTAGCAAGAAAGAGACGAGGTAATGGGTAAGAAAAATAGTGATGATAAACATGCAACTGAAATGATGGCATAAAGTTTGATGTTCTAACTACGGCTGAAATAATGACTTTAAATATGTCAGGGATTGTGGCCTTAACCAGGTAAATCTTTTCATTTTAACATAGTTGGTGTATACATATAAAATTTACATACCTCATATTTACCTTTCATTAATAGCTATTAAAATATAGTGCTTGCTCATAATAGATGTTAAAACAGTAGTCATGGAAGAAACTTTGGAAGCTTTTGAAACATGGAGGAGATTATGTTAGATGTTTGTTTAATCAGGAGAAAATGAGGTGAAAGAAGCCGGGGATTAGCATGAGAAATAAGAGAAGTGAGAATGAAAGAAGCAGAGAACAGTTTTCATATGAAGAAATGTTGCATGGTCATGTCACTTTTGAAAAAATAGGTGTTTTGACAACGGGGAAAAATGGGTAAAGTGTTCTTTGAAGAGTGGTGGCTAAGCAATGGAAAATGGAAGAGTGTTCTTTGAGGGCGGTATTTACAATGGAAAAATAGGGAAAATGTTCTTGAAGAGTGTTGTTTCGATGGCGGAAAGATGAGAAAAATATTTGTAAAGAGTGTTGTTTCGGCAATGGGAAAAATGAGAAAAGCAAACTTTGAAAAGGGAAAACAAATGAGGGGGACCAAATGATGGAAACGTTGAAAAGAAAAGCGGAAGATACAGGGAACGAAATATTGAATGGGTTGAAGTAAGAGGAGCGATGCTTCACAAAATGAAGCTTGGATATGCTTCATAGTGAGATTGTCCTTTCTTGGTAATGCCTAAAATGAGGAATTTGCCAAAATAACCAATTGTAACTTATGCAGTGACAGCAAGGATTATTAGTTGAAAGTCTAATTCTAATGTTAAAAATACAATTCGGAAAAATTAAATACAGTGAGGGCGAGGGAGGCTCCATAAAAAGATATTAGATCTGCCATGCTGATGACATAAAATCTTCTTGAAATGGGAGCCTTTGGTATGGTGAGGCCCGAAGTAGCCATTTACTAATAATGATATTGAAATTTATCAAATTATTGAAACCTTACTGTTCATTGGGAAAAACAATTAGCTATTATTAGATCCTAGCCATCTTGTGATAATACCCTTAAAAAATTTCAAGCGAGAATCATACAATAAAGCCCAGTTACCTTTTGGAATTGCTTATGCTTGATGATTTTTATCATACCATTTGTTCTTTGTTTTTGAATCATGAATTGTGACAAATAGCATCTAATCTTTTTCATTATAATTAACATTGTGCAACTGTTGTACCTTGCATGGACAAATCAAGATTGTGACTAAAGCGGTCCTTAGTTTTGTTCGAATTCCACAGGGGAAAAACAACACTTTTATATGAGCAATTCATAGGGGGGGGAAATGCGTGTGGCTGTTTCTCCCGAGTGATTACGTAAGCCCATAGCGCTTCGGGGGCCTTTAAGACCAATCCTTGAGGTTTTCCTTCTTGTTTTTGTTAGAATGAAAACACATTACTTTGTTTGCTTAACACAATAGGTAGGCTTGGGGATGGTATGGTGTAGTCATTCTATGATGAATATGATATTTTTTGAACGTTGGCTTTAAAACATGAAGCTCAGAAAAGGTCCTCCCATCATATTCAGCCTACAAATGCTCCAAATCTAACAAAGATCTCTTCAAATAGGAAGCTAGGACAACTTCTTCTAGGCTGGCTAAAGAGTGCTTTAGCCTCCACCCATTTAGTCATATGTCATACAAGATAATATATAACTCTTTGGTTGGATGGAGGATTAATGGGTCACAAAGTCTAAGAACCCATCTTTCAAATAGATTTGAAGTATTACAGGGGTTTAATGGAATTTCATCTCTTATGATTGGGTTGACCCATTCTCGTGACTATCAAGGCCTAGATGTAAGCTGCATCTTTAAAGTGAGACAATAATAACCATCACTAAAATTTTTAGCCTTGTCGTTCTCTTAGCAACAAAATGCCTCACAAGGGCCATCATGACAAGCTTTTAGTGCCATCATAAACCTCATATTCTCTAATTCATCTTGTAGTTTCATGAATAAATCCTGTGTGAAAAGACACCCACTTATGTCTGGGCTATCTGCAAGGCACTTTGTGGAATGATTTTCTTTTCTCTCGATGGGATAGGTGTGGTATTAACTTCTGCAACTAGATAATTGGCAACTCCTCATATGGCAAATGAACACAATGAGATCTTTTAAATAAATATTCATCAGGAAAGAATCATCTCTGGAGTATTTATCATCAACTTTTAGCAGAAAGAAAATCAACAACTACATTTTCTTTTATATATAGGTGATCTGGTTGTAATATCAAATTCTTGTAATAACATTGTTATCCAGTAAATGAAGCAGCCATGATTTTCTGATAATTACTTAATAGCTTGGGTATTAGGTATGGAAAAAATAGAAACAACAGATAATATAATAATGAAAATTTATTAATAGCGTAAATAATTTGCTTTCAAAAATTCCTTTTGGGTAACTATGTGAGTGGCTGGAGAAAAATTAATAAATGCTAATGGAAGTAGATAGCATAAGGAAGATGGTTTTCTCTTGTCCAAAGTGATAAATGAATATACGAAGCATCATGGGATATGTAGAAGGAAGTGCCCAGGTAATTTCCCCTTAAAATATGATTATAGATAAGCACGTGCTTGAGTTCAACAAGTAGCTTCCTGGAGAAAGATTAGTCCACTTGAATTCAAAATTTTCATAAGTAACACAAACAAAGGCTATTTTGAATTTTTTTAATAAATCTCTTGTCATCTCTTGGATGTCCTAAAGAAACTTCTCACGTCTGTTGTGTTGTAGGGAACCAGGAAGGTTCTAAATGACTTGCTCAACACTGGATGGATCTACTAAGTTATTAAGATTAAATAAAATATCCGATACTATCATTATCATCATCATATGACGTTTTACAGTGCTTGGGAGAGGTGGCAGCACTTTTCGTTTAAGTACTTTCTCGGGTCTGTAATGCATCCTCAAAAGACACACCATAAGGGGGTAAAGTCATCCATAAATATTTCCCATGTAAGTCATTAAGCATATGGAAAATATTTATTCTATAAATATGTAAGGATAGTAGGTATTACATGATCCAAATGGGAGAACTCTATAAGCAAAAAGTTCCTGAGACTACTAAAATGATCTTATCACAGAATATGGGTGCAATTTTGGTTGGTCCTTGTGTCGACCCATCTAAAAAGGAAAGACTGTACACGTGAAATATCTAAACACAAATGATGAATGAGCAATGGTGATCTTGGAAATGTTTATTTAAAAAGACTCATAATCTGCACACTCTCATTCCCATTTTTCTTGAACCATATACAACAGAAACCATTTCTTCCTTTCCGGATATTATAAACCACCACGTGCAACAAATTTTGAAGTTCTCTTTAAATTTCATAAATAAATTTAATTAATAAAACAAAGGTTGGTATATGGTGTTCAACATAGCAATGTGAATCTACAGTGTTTATGATGGGAGAATTTTCCTTCTTTCTCTGTGTCCCATCTGAATATATATGAAAATAATAATAATTTGTTGTTTTAATAGCTTGCTGAGATTTGAGTTTTATTCCCAGTCAGCACATTGATTTAATTTCTACGAAGTATACTTTTAGAATGGTTGATGTTTGAGAATGAATCTTGGATTGGATTTTCTTTGAGTATCTTGGGTATTTCAGTACGTATTCCAGTTATGTGTTCTGAGTCAGGAGGAAAGTTACAAATAAAGGTATTAAATACACTCATCCTCGGTGTTCTTCAAGGAAATAAAGCTTTAAATATTCAGATAGGTAGGTATGGTGATCATGTGATCATCCCATACGGAATTATCATTATTAATCATGGGTGTAGCATAGGAGTGAAACAAGTACTTGGGCTGTATCCTTCAGGAAATTTTCATTGAACAGAATCTATGATGAGTAAAGACATTCATTGTACAGCTGTGAGTTCCCAAAGTCTGAAGGATGTCCCCCAACTTTGTTTTGGTAGGATAATTAGGTATTCAATAATATTCCTTCGATTTTGGTTGCAGAGCAGCAGAGAATCTGAGTGATTTGGTGTATCTCTGGATGTGGTTCTTTAAGTATGTGGTTGAAGTTTCAAGAATATGTCTTTTATATAGCAGCATAATCTCACAGTGGGGAATAATTGTTTTCCTATTATATGTGGTGGAATGGCTTGAATCTTATGTTGGTAGGAGGAGCTTTGCGGATGTGTGCGGATAGATCACCATAACATGGTAACGCCAGGGGATGCTGGCTTTCCTAGTTCTGCTGATATATGTGCAGCATAAATTTTATACATCCTTGATGTGTATAAAGGTAATTTTATTTATAAGATTCTCATAAGTGAAGACCCCAAATACAGGTGGCTGGGGGTGATTAGGAAAACAAACACTGGGGGAATGGTGGTTCTTTATTTGGGGTACATAATAAAAGATGGTGCCTCTTCCTTGCAAATCTGTGTTTTATGTCTCTTATGGAAATAAGAAAATGTGTGATAATGGGTTCAACTATTTTCCTAGAGGGCGTAAATGAATATATTGCAGTATATGAGAGAAATGAGACATAGTGGGTCAGATATCTAATAACACATAAAAGAAACTTTGTATTGAGACAGGGTTTGTGGTTGTATGGTGGTACAGGTTTTCATGTTTGATTGACAGAACATTTTAGTCAAGCCAGAGGAAGTGATTACCAGAATAGAGAAATTGGATTTGACAGAGTTATTAGTACCTCCAATTTTGGATTCCATTGGTTAAAGCTAACGAATTGTTCATGAAGCAGAGAATAACATGTGAGTCAAAGGGAGGATTTGTTTATTTAGCAGGCTTGATAATTCATTTGGGTGAAAGTACAGATTGTGATTAAGGGAGAATGTAATTTCTTATTAAAAAAGAAGGATAATTGTTCAAATGGATGAGGGATATAAATGCAGCATATTAGAGTTCCTTTTATATATGGCAGGTGCAAACATACATCAACAGATAGAAGCATGTTCTTAACACAATTGGTGCAGTACTTTTATTCTTCAGTAAAGAGGAGGCATTGTTCACATTCATGATCCTTTACAAAGATGCAATTGGCACCTTGGCATAAGTGAGCATTCATAATGGGTGTTTATCTCACCATTTGGGGCAAAAAACTGGAACAGGCAATACTATGACATTTCTTATAACTGTGGAATGTCTCAATACATGAAAACAAAATAACATGGTACATTCAATTGCCTCAAGTAAATAAACTATTTAGCTAAATTGCTCCTCATTGTACAGTTTTGAACTCTTGAATATATGGTATCACTGCCATTTGATCTGTTCTTAAATCTCTTGGTGTCTTTTAGGAGGTTAACAATTTTCATGTGTAAATTTATTTCAGAATATATACATACAGAAGGTATATTTAGTATATCTAACAATCAACTCACATCACTCCTTTCAATAATATTGTTTAAAATATATACTTACATGGGATAAGTTGGATCTGTGCAATTGTAATGATATTATAGGGTATAGGGATTTTCCATATATACCTTTGTCTTAAATAGATATATATAATAGGTAGTGTGATATTTGGGCAGAAATTTATGTTTCATATGATCCCATGTTGTGATTACATGGCCTCCAGAAGCTCATGAACCACCTTAATGCAGCTTTCACCAATATTGTTGAATAAGCTTCAATTTTTGGAAGGCATTGCTAATATGGTGTAAAGTGCATAACTATATCAGGCTAGAAAAGACCCACTTCGGGATCTTGTAGATGCAAACATACCATGAAGATTGAACAAAGGCACAGAAATGGGATATTCTTTGTGGGAGTTTACTCTCTGAGAGCTATCACAATAAGGACTGAGAGTAGAGAAGACCCTGTTTCTTCCATCTCCTTTAGGATCTACCATTCTCCATGGAAGAATTCTTCATTGTTCTCTCATTCTTGTTCTCTGTGCTTGCTCGATCCTCGATATTTTTTGTTGGCTTCTCAGCTGTTTTAGAGCTCACAATTTCTTCCTCTTGTTTATGGAGTTCGGTTGGGGTATGAGCTTTGCTTCAGAGCTTGGCCTGCGAGAGGGTGGAATTTGAACCATGATATCGTCAATAAAGGTCTTTCTGCCTCATATACCACCCCACCTGCCTTTAAAATTTAGTTTTCATAGGACTAAATATAATAAAATGCATAGAAAAACGTAAACAATTTTTAAAACTTTACAAATGCCTTCCACAATGACTGGGTAACCACTTTAGTGCTGTATTTAAACAAATAAATGCTACTAATTATCAATATTAAAGAATTTTATTTATTTAGAAAACCAATCCCCTTTATGTATCAAATATAAAAGAAATGAAAAGTTGTGGTAAAAGTGCACATAATCACCACCACTTCAAGCAGATTGAAATTATTTTGGAGCAACAAAAACGACTCTGTGGAACGTGTAGGAAAGTCTTGATTTGTGAAAACAACAATCTGAGAAAAAACCAGTACGTAGAAAGAAAATTCCAATTGTGCTATGTTTGAAGGAAGAAACATGACCCTGTTCTGACAGAATCTTAGAAGGCACCTATTTAAGCTACTGCCACCTTTTCTGACTCATTCTAAACAAGATTACCGGTCAAAACAATCAACGAGTTATCTGGGAATAAATTATATTAAACAAACTATGACAACAATAAATAGAGACAAAGTTTAAATAATGAATATGATTCGATAATGCATAAATAATTTTAGCAAAATAGAGTTTTAACAGGGGGCGTAAGAATGAAAATAATGATTAACACTCACAATTATTGAGTGAATCTTGTGAGGAAGGTGGGCCATATAACTGGAAAGATTCCCCGGAAAAAAAGATTAAGAAGAAATATAGGAATAATCTTTTATTCATCTGTCAAATGTAACATATTTCGAATCCACTTCCTTTCTGGTCCCTTGAACTAAACATACATGGTCCCCCTCTAATCAAGTGTCTCTGTTGACAGGGAGACATCTGTGCATTTGAACCCATCGTACGAATCCTATTTACAGCTTTAAATACAGAATCTTCACGATGGAATAAGACAATTTGCATTATTATATAAAAATGTTGTTACAATGGTTGTGATGAGTGCGGCTTTGAGGTACGATTGTTGCGGCCCGTTCTTGACTTTCTTGAGTATCTTTTCTTGTTATGCATGGTGAAATCTGTTCAACATTGAAAATCCAGACATTTCGTAGCAGAGTTTTACTTGTCTTTGTTTTGGCTTTATTTCGACACGTGGTCCTCGAATGACAACGATGAATTATTTTAGGTCTTCAAATTGTTTAGCAACTATATATTTAGAATTAATAGCTTTAAATGTGATAATATAGATACATGAAAACTTAATTAGCTGCCTGGTAAAGAAGAAAAACGATGCTGGAAGAATAGTTAAAGAAGTGATAATATGAGCTTTTAAATGTGGATTGGAAAAGGATGAACAACAACAAAATATATGAGAGAAAAGAACATACCCGGGGTCCTAACGGATGGGTGAATAGATAACCGGACGCGAGAAGAGATATTCCATGTACTACGACGGACACCATCGACAAAACCAGTATCGCTTGAAGGGACAGTGGCCTTGCAACTCAAAATATTCGGACAGAAAACAAGAATAATAGTCAACGTAAACTTAAACTATACACACTATTAAATCTCGGCTTGTCTAATGTAGAAAAATAACTAATATTCTGAGATAGGATCTTCTGCAGGTAAGCATAATATCTCTTTAGATAAGAATCATTTAAAGTTTATAAAGAGACCTCGTCATAATCAATCAGTACATAAGCCCCTTTTTATGACATTCGCTTGACAATATAAGGACCATGCCACATAGGTTAAGTTTACATTCTAATTTATAGTTGACAGAATGTATATGATACTAGGTCATAGAAAAAACACGGTGTAACATAGATAAACTACTAAAGCTTTAAATACATTTTTTTATGAGCTTGAGATGCTAATGAAGCAGTGCGGCAAGTCTCATTAATTGTGCTAAGTGCAAAAGGTATTTTCCTCCTCGAGTGTTTGGTAGTAACTCTGTAATATGGAATGCTGATAGTATTTGCATTAATGGGTAACACAACTTCTAAGCAATAGGTGGGTTTGAAAATTGGGCTTTGTTTGCATTTTTCTTTGAGGTTCGAATATACCAAAATGTTGAAAAAAGCATAATATGCAAATTTCGAGTTTATGAATTAGGTTATCCTTTAATGTAGTGATTGAAGACATTGACGGCTTCAACTAACCATTAACTTTGCATGTAATATGGAGTATAGTATGTGGTGCGGTAAAGTTAGTTGGAAAAGTTCGAGGTCATCATGGCATTTAGAAAATGACTCCATGACCGATGTGATAGCTTAAGTTACACCAGTGAGTAATCACGACGATTCAATAAATGTATTGCAGTTTTTCCATACACGCAAATACAAAAAGTTCCCCCTATGGCTTTGTTGGTAAAATAATCTGCGAGAATAATATACCCATGCCCCAGTGAGTGAGATACATATAATGAAATCAATGCCCCATTTTGCAAAAGGGTGACAACAATTATGGGGTGAAGGGTACAGTGGTGCACGCATTTTTTCTGATCAAAAATTTGACAAAATGGCATTTTCGGACCTCGAGAATAAAATATTTAAATAACGAAGATAAAATAACCGGTAGTGCAATATTTTGGGTGCCTCTTTCCGGACATATAGTGCCACATGCTCCCTGGTAGATAATTTCAAAATAATGGGCTATTAGCGGTCAAACAACGACAGAGAATATAGAATACGCACCACGACAATAAAGTGTATATAACGATATATTCTTGGGATTGGTAAACGGATCTTTCGTCGATGTAGATATAAAATTAATGAAAATTTGGGTAAGAAGGACAAATGATGATATCCCTTTTAAGAATCTAACATCATGATAATAAATAGAGATTCATGGTGATCAAATGCTCCCAGGTTACATCTCATTAACGTGGAAGTCTACACATAGATTAATGGCTGACGATGGTTCTTCAGTTGGATTTTCAAATTATAAATAAAACTCTGAAAGGTCTGTTCTCATTTGAGTATTTTCCCACGAGAAATTTTTTAGTAAAAAATGTGCATCATCGAATTTAATTAGAAATCTAGTTATTTTCATAACAAATGTAATAGCGAAAACATTGGGTGACTTGAACTATTGCCAAGAGAATTTCTCTTGTAGGTATTTAATCTCTATTGGATTGAGATTGAATGAGATAGTAAATCACATGTTCATTTGTGTAGATTCATCTTCACGAACTAATATAAATTTCCAATATTCGATTAAGTGTAGAAACAAAAGTAATCCTGGTTGTAATTTGGTGGATGCGATGACAATGCATGGTTAACATATTTTAAACGTAAAGATAGTCAGCAAATCTCATCTAAATAGAGGAATATTCTATTTCAGAAAACACGGCAAAACCTTTGGTTAACAACATGGTCTCGATAAATCCATAAAGGTATACCCGCAGACTTTGGAGTTGTTAAAGTGAGAGGTCGGTGTACGTAACCTCAACCTTGAAGGAGTCGACATCAGGCTCACATGCTGGGGAAAAACCCAGGCAACTACGGATTGTGCAGGAAAACACCGTAGCAGATTCAAACGAATCTTATAATGCCAGCAACATCAAATGACCTGGTAGGTAGGGTGATCTTCTGTGTAATGAATAGGCAGAATAAATCATCGAGATAAAGGTGCCCATGATGTATTTAAATATGTTGAAAAGAAAAACATAAAGACATGTAGCACGGATACTACAATAATGCTAATGTGAAAGGTAATTCCCGGTAAGCAAATATTTGGTTAAAATGAATGTTCTTGTTTTTGGTTGATCGGCGAAATGTATTGTACAGTTGTATGTGGAAAATCCATCCTTGAATACGAATACATTTCATTGCTTTAATCGTCAACCAATTTGGTGATATAAGTAGTTGGATAAATGCTCTTTAAGGTGAGTTGTTAATATATTATAAATCAACTTTTATAATATTGTTCACTTGTTTTCGTATGTGAGGTATGATATTAGATACCCAATCAGATAGCAGGATCGGATAAATAAAACTTTGCTCTTAGTAATTTCTCAACTTGTTTAATGGTAGTGACAACACAGTGGATTTTATCGGATGTAATCATTGTTTGGCTTGAGGACACTGGCATCAAAATGGTCTGTTTATCGAATGACAATATTGGGATCAATTCTGTTCTTCATAAGACTAGGCAAATATATTTGAAGTTAAAATAAGGATTTATGTAGATATTTCCGCATCGACATACACGAGGCACCTATGTGAATGTTTTGATAATTTAGGGTTTCACCATGTATAAAACAGGAATAGTGAAGAAGTATTCCCCAAAACACATAGAATCCCAAATTTGTGATGAGATTGGACTCTCGCTTCCTCCAACATAGTAAGCTATAAAAATAGAGGAAAAATTGTTTTTGAATTTTATCAGCTCGGAATAAAAATAAATGAACCTGATGCAAGTTCATCCATGATTCATCTGGAGACAAGAATTCATGAATGCTTTGTGATACCAAAACCTTGTTGAAAGGATAAGGGTGATGTTGTAGCGAGAAGCTTGATGTTGAAAATGATTCTTCGTTGATCACATTCAATGGATGTCATCGATTTGATAAAGTTGAAGAAACAATACAGCCACTGCTGATATCACTATCACAAAGGGACTCAAAGGCATCCTTTCATTAGATAGATCAGTTTGATTTAAAGAAGCACTATCAGGATCAACAAATGAACAAAAATTGCTTGATATAATCATATTGATATTAAAAATATTATGTTAATGCATTAAGGTGGAGGCATGAAAAAATTCCCATTAAATGAATCTTTTGAATTAAAACCTACTCCTACATCCTCTAAGGGATAGTTGTTTTTCAACGTATTGAATATTATCGATGGGGAAAGTGGAGTCGAGATATGAATAATACGAGTAGTCAAATTTTAAATAACTTTGTATACAGTAGAAACATAATTGTCAAAATATGGTGCAACAATAAATAACAACATAAGATACAATAAAATTTGACAAAGGTTGTAATATGAAGGGCATCAACTACTTCCACATCTAAATTAATGGTTTTCCTTCGACCTCTATGGTGGAATATATAAAATTACAAATGGATAGAATCTCTTAAATCTGAAAACTTTGATTGTGATGACATTTTAAAATTGAAACCAAGTGATTTAACGAGTTTAACAACATGATACAGCAGATGCTATTATTGATAATGTAAGCTGTTTGTTGATAATATGAGATTTGAAAAGCCATTTTGATGGGGAGACGAGGTGTAAGGGGATTTCTAAATTAGAAAGGCAATTTGAATCTTCGAATATCTGCAACTCGATTAACGAAAATAAAATGTTCCTTTGTGCTAAACATGATTGCAACATGGTGGCATTACGAAGGAGATGTTGCTAGATATCACGATGTTATCGGTACGAGCGTACATGTGGATTAGAAAGTTGGTACACTTCAAGTACATATTTAGCGAATGGTTAATTTGATTACTAAATGAGTTGACGGTTTCTTGATAGGTGGATGGGCAGAAGAATAATTTTGAGCCATTCTAGAATTTTCTACTTCTTCACTAGCAAGAGGGTTTTACTACTAAAATATGATGTAGAATGTGAAACATCAAAATATATGCTAATGCATTAGAGGAAAGATCGATGTTCTATCTTGTGGAAAAGGATCCTTCAGCTCTGTGAGGTGGATGAACCTTTGGTCTTGTTGGGCTCTACCTCGGCCTATACGGACATTCCTTGGTGGTCCTCCTCGTCACGGATAAGACAAGATGTGAGATTCTGTTATGTGAATAGTTCATTTTATGATTTTTCTTGGAGATAGTCATTGTCACTTTTCACCCCCTTTCTTCTTGTTGTACAGTTTTACAACTTTTAATGAATGGATACAATACCAGATATGGTGAGAAGTCTCTGAGGAGACCTATTTGGTGAACCAAGAAAAATTTTAATAGAAATGTTCTTGAGGATGTTCTTCTCTTAGTTGCACTAAGCTGAGCAAGTTCCCCCTTGTGGTAGAAAGCTTGGGGACCCTAAAAGGTTGTTATTTGAATAGGACGGTAAATAAATGAAATTTTGTGGCAAAGTACCTAGCTGGGTGTATACGGAATCAGATGAAACAGAAAATAAATTTTTCTGTGTTTAACTCCTCCTTTGGCTACATGTAGCGTTTTGGTAGCAGCGTTTTCGCTTGACAAATGTCCAAATGTTGATCTGAATAAAAACTTTTACCAAACCATATACATCTCACATTCCATGTAAATAAATATACTTATAAGACATAATTCTGGCACAATGAGATAATAGTCCAGCACTTGGTACTATGTCTGGGTAGCAAAGATTTAAATAGGTAAAAGCATATGGGAGCACAGGTGGTAAACCAGGCCTTGTGGTAGTTCATGTGCCACTTGACATTCAATCTCTTTCACGTTTCTATGTGAAAAGTCTAAGTCAAATGGAATGTTGAATAATAGGTTGGATGCACAGAGTGGTAAAATCATGGCAACAATTGGAAGCAAATCCTCTCACAGTTTTCCTTCAACTTGGGACTCCTCATTGGAAAATTATACGGCATGAGGTTTAATACGGATGAGCAATAAAATAGGATCATTGTGGCCAGGAATGTTGGGTAAATCTAAATTTTTATGAATATGATAAGCTAAGCAGAGTAGGGTCTTGTTGACATAACATGAGACTAAGCAGTCTGAGAGAGATACGCTTGAGGATACTCCGGGAATAACATCATGCATTGGGAGATAAGGACCCTCATGGTGGCAGAGATATGGGTTCTCTTCCAAAGGTTAAATAGGAAGGTGTCTAACATGTATACCAAAGGTATAGTTGTTGTGATAAGTGGATTTTAAATAGGTCCCTGTTGATATGACATAATCTGGACAAATAATCTAAACTGGGGTGCTTTTCCCAGCCTCCTTCATGCTTGTGCAGATTATCACTATGAAACACTCTCAACAGTATTCTGAATTATGGGTCTGAGACTTTTCTGGAACAGAACTTGAGAATCACCATGACACAGAGAGGGAAGTGACAGATTATAGATGCCTCTGTGGAGCTGAGTGTATTAGGATTGAACATAAGTACGAAATAGCAGTGGGGGACAGAATAATGATGCTGCTGGACAGAGGTAGCAAACAGACTTAGAGGACTCTGGGTGTTGGAGTAATAATTCAGACTTGAAGTTAGTGAGGTTGGTCTCAGCAACATTTGTGAAACAATCAACAAATACTTACATATTTGGTTATAATTCTCACCAGAATTTGAACAGGTCCCATAGCCAAGAGATATGAAGGTCAAGAATAAAGGTTGTACATAAGATGGTGTAACTTGGTTGAATATGGTGAAATAATTGAGCTGAATAATTTCTGCCTCCTTGTAACATTTTATTAGCGTTTTGGATAAATGTTTGTCTCGAGAGTTTCAGTCATCGGAGTAGAGTCATGCAACGCCAGGGTTGATAAACAGGCACTGGGAGGCACGTCTCGGCCTTGGGGGAGCATATACGAATAAGGGCTGACCTTGGGGTGTCTGCAACACATCTTGGGACCGTCTCTTGGCCTGAGGCCTGCTTCTCACTGAGAGTTTCCCAGAAGGCTGTATTTAAATATTTTAGGAGGTTTTCTGGGCAGTCAAGTCCTACACAACAAAGGAAGCCCAGGATTTTGGATGACACTACAGGACATCATATAAAATTTACTCAGTATTCAAGATTAATGTTTGATTCATTGTTCAGGATAGTGACGATGGTTTGTTAGGAAGAAAGTGCTCTTGAGAATATGTAGGGACAGGCAATAGCTTGAAAACAGATGAATACCATACAAAAATGTTCGCGTTGGGTAAACATAGATGACTCATGAACATGTTTAAATGGAGATTATTATTCTCTTAGTGTGGGGAAAAAGAGATAGGTGGCAAAAATCCGAAGACTACGTTTTATGAAAATATGTTAATGAAGAATATGACATCTTGTCGAACTGCAAAAGTGATTCACGTTCTCCTAAGTTCTAAAGATTGTGCAGGTTGAAGGAAGAAAATCTAACACACTTTATCATTCAATTTCTTGACATAATAGACAGAAGGAAGATCTTCTGTAATCTGATTTCATATAGGTGAATCGAGGATAATTGGAAGTTGGAGTAGAATTCTAAAGTAGGGTTAAAATGTGACAATTGAATTTCTGGTTAGAGAGCACGAAGTTCTGGGTGATAATTACTTATTGTAAAGCAACCAGTTAGACAGTGTTATTTGTGGAGGTATGTTTTATTGTTCGAGTTGGTCTAGCATTGGGACGGACAGAATAATTATGGATGAATTCCTCTCGCCACATTAATCCAATCTGAAATAAGACTGATAACAAGACTGATATTCTAGTTGGCTTGGTATATATAAGGAAGTTCTACAAAGTTCTAATAAATCATCTGATAAATAATGAATTAAAATTATTTATTGAAAATAAATAAAATTAAAACAAACCTAATTATTAAGGAAACAATAGACAGAATCACCTTTTATAAAATCTAAGGTCAAATACTTTAGTGACGGTCATACTTAAAAACATTTGAATTAGTGATGAAATCCAACATCTGTAATTTTAATACGGGAACGGGTTGAAACGATTTTAAGCTGAGAAACACCAGCAATGAAAGCAGAGGCAGGTACAGTTTCTCCCGCCAAACCATCTCGAGTTAAGATAACCCTCTGGAGAGTCCAAGTGAGTCTAGCGAGTGTCTGCTCTGGAATGAGGTAAGACCCTGTCTCTGCCACGGAAAGAATCCTAAAATTTTATGACATAAAGGACTTATGAGGAACATATGCAAGAGATGTGGTGCGTCTCTGACGGGGGCGAATATGAGCTCAATCCCTTGAGAAACAAAACATAGTGTCTCCAAGTTTAAAACAGGCAACCTGAGCTCTTGATGGTCTATCAGGGTTCCCCCTTTTCCATCATGCCACTCTTCTATACCAATGAGATGGTACCAGTCTGCTCACCGTTGGATATGATCTATAGTACTTGGAATCCTTTGGAGAACTTAGAGCATATTTTTCGTTATGGGTTCTCTCCATAAGGATAAACTACTTATTGTTTTCTTGTCTTGGAAATTCGCTAAACAATTCAGAACCACCAGCACTACTTCTATTGGTGGAAAAGACTCTGAAAATATGAAATTTCTGGAATTGATTTTAAGTCAGCGTTACTTTTAATTTTAGCGGGTTTTAAGGACAAATAATTGCGAGCAAAACTTTGATAGATATTTTAACAAGCACGACTCAAGTTTCTCTATAATGCATCTATATGATAACAATTGTTTTCGCACTGGTAGAAATATATTGAAGAAGAATTGAGAGGTTTTAAAAAACATTCAAAATATCGATTCTTTCATTTTCTATATGAAGAAAATTTGAAGAACAAATGGAGGAATTGGTTTTAAAGATCTTTTGCTCAAAATTAAATTCCTACTGTTAAGGTAGAAGCAAAAACAAACCACCAAAGAAAACAAAAGAATACAAAACTACAAAATTCAAAACTAAAAAATATCAGGTATGAACTCATCTAGTTATGAGATCATTTAAAACACAACGTAAATAGGTAAAGACATACGCTTGTTCGGCGAAAATGGTATCAAAAATGGTACAGAATGAAATTCAGTTATATAATCAAGTTTCCTAGTTTATGAGCAAAATAGAATAAATTTCATAAGAACAACAATTTACATCCAAGTTAGATGGCTAAACTTTGAAACGATGAAAAATAAATGCGCTAGGTATGCAAAGTTTGCAGTTGGAGCAATGAGAACACAAAGCAACATTTACTCATAAAAACCAAATTATTGAAGATCATTTCAATACTTGGAATTGATACAGAAATTTCTGGAAAGTCTTGCTTTTGACAAACAAGACAAATTGAAATGGCATTCAAAATAAATGGGATGGAAAATGGGAATTTCTATTTTTTCTAAATTTCAGAAGATATGGTTTTCTTTGTCCCTGAATAGGTGTGGTACTTATATTACTAATGAAGTCCCACTCACTTCAGAAAAATGGTGACGGAAGAAATAGAAAAAATAAAATAAAGATACTAGATGAGGATCTCAATAAGTTCCACAATCAGAATTTTGAACCTAATCTGGTCAAAGAAATCAAATAAATATAAAAAATGAAAAATAAATGAAAACACTAAATTGAATAATTTCTTTTGGTAGAATACTTATTTTTAATATGAATTATGATCCCACTACAGATAAAGAAGCGATCTCCCTAATCACAAGGATATCTAAGCAATGGAACCACCTACTGGTGTTCTCTGTGAACTATTTTTGGCAAGAATTGTTCATTTAACTATGGATGAATGCTCTCTATGAAAATTAACAGCATACCTTAGGTCTTCAGTCAAAACCATCAGGAGGAATTATGGATCCAGTATATAAGGTCACAATCGAGAAACAGAATGAACGGAATAGAAAACATACAAAAATATGACAATTCAAAAATGACAAATTATACAATGATCAAAGGTCCAAGAAGAATTAATTAAAAGATAGATGGTGTCAATGAAGAAAATGAATCCATTGTAATAGCACAGACAAAGAAAAACATAGGCCAGCATGAGTGTTTGTCACAGGGTTCTGAGGTCCAGACAACAATTTTCATAATTTGACAAGGACTCAACTCTGGGTCAGCAAGCTCTGTGGCCATGATATATAATCTCTCATGTAATTTTAAAATGTGATGAAGGTACACAATTAATTCTCTTTAGGAAGCTACACAATGCAAACACATGAGGCCAGCTTGGTCTGGAGTTGCCATTGAAGGAAGGTATTTGGTTCCAAAGGAAGAATCAAACTTGCCTCTCATCATGAGGTTTTCAGCTCCCAAAAACCGAGGATTACTCTGACTGCAGAGGATGGTTGTGGTGGAAGGGCAGAAAGCTCAGGCTGGTCACAGCATGGAAGGGCATTGCTCTGGGAGAATACGTAGGCGGTGCAGGCACCCCAGAACAAATTTCTCTTTATTTTTACCTTTTAACGGTGGGTTTTCAGCAAACTACATGAAATCCTTTCATTTATAAAGAATGGCATGATCTGCAGAGGGTAACTGAGAAGGAAGTCTGAAAATTCAGATTTCAGGGCTTTTCTTTTGTTTTCTCAGTTAGGGCTTAAATTGGGGGAAATTTGTATTTTTAAGGACTTAGGAAGAAATAAATAAATGATGAATACATAGTGACTCAATGTCATGATAGCTTAATTTTAAAATATAACAGATACATATAAGTAGGTAGTATCTTCTTGACAGAAGAACCTAATTATATATTCTTTCATAAAAAATTTAACATCATATACGCATTTACCCAGGAATAATATATGTAATGAGTTTATTGTAATTAAAACATACAATCCTTCTCCTTATATAGTTTGAGCTAAGTGTGCAGTCAAAAACCACACTAGTGCTGGTATTATAATATTGGTGGATCAAATACTAATTACCCACTAATATTTGGTTATTAGTAACAGAACCATAGCTATTTAATAATCATCGTCCATGTGCCAAATGTGCGCACATGGCACAATAATACTCGTGTACATATGGTTTGTTTTAATTGATATACACTATTCCTTTGTCAAACCTAAATACCTTTAAGAAAACAACAGCAACAGACACACCTCCCGCATTTCTCTTAATCAAACTGTATAACACACATGAATTTTCTTCAACGAACTTGCATATGTTTCTAGGTACACAGCAAGTTCCTCTAGGTATTTAGTGTTTCTTTCTCTGTCAATGTGTTCCCAAGTGAGTTTTGCTGCATCAAGGACATGCATACATCATAATGTAACAGTGATGGAATGTGAAGGTCATATATAAACAGAATCTGAACAGGGGGTCCAAGTCACACGAGGGGCATGTGAAAGTCACCCCCTTTTGGTTATAAATACATCCTCTGTAACTCTTGTAAAGGGATTTTGTGAGCCAATTTTTTGGCTAAGCCAACTTAGAAAATGTTTAGGTGCATAACTTGGCCTTGGCAGGTAAGAAGGTGCTGTTGGGAGGGGAGAAAGTATTATTTGGCTTTTAGTTCCCCTTTATTAGAGTAAAGTAATTAAATATTATTATATCTGTATAAATGGAACTTACTTTAATAAAATGAAGTGACATATGTTCATACATGTATTGTAAATATATTTTGACTATTCTTACTATATTTGTGATATGTGGCTGTTTTTAACTACCGCATATGCTTATGAATTATTTAATTTGAATATGTGTGAATCTTGATGAATGTGGGTTTATTTTGAAGCTTATGCCTTTGGTATGGACTTTTGTGCTTATTCTAGCTTGTGAATTTCTTTTAAAAACATGTGTTCCTTTTCAGTTGCATACTATTAGAGGCTTCAAGGAGAACATTCCTTTCTTTAATGCCGCGCTGGGAGCTTCTCTTGCCTGTGTGGCTGTGAGAGTCCACGTGCCTGCTTCCCCACCCAAAGACACCTTTTGCCTCTGTAGGCACTGGGGCTCAAGGCATCTTAGAAGTCTGTGATTTGGACTCTCACTCCAGCAATTGTAAGTCTGGTCTGAGGACTTACATCTCCAGAATCCCTAAATGTTGGTGGGTCCTTTTATCAATAAATATCTGAATATTTTAGATGAAAAATATCCCTTGGATCTGTTATCATTCATGAATATGAATATGATTCTGTGTTTATATACAAAGAAAACATTAAGTTTAGGAAGTATTTTGAGTGTTTAATATGTTAGGATGCTAAATATTTCAATATGTTGGTTAGTTATACTTATCCCAAACAATGGAATTTGTTCTAATCTTTTTGATTTCTTTATGATGGTTGGTGATACAATTGGTTATCACAACTATTCCTTTAAATATGTACCTTATTATTGGAAATAGTAGATTTTGGAGTGAGGTGCTCACTGATATCCTTGATATCCAATGGATATGTTCTCATATCACCTTTATTTTCTCTAATTTGGTCTAGTGGCGACCTCCTAATCCAGTTTACTATCTCTCATTGTCTTGGTTATCTATTCAATAACACTTTGTTGGATTCTAGAGTTAATATCTGGAATCTTTGTTGAATATCAATTTTGGGATATATTCTTTTAGAATCAAACAATGGAAATACCAACGTTGATTCTGTTTGTATGTGTGTTTTCATAGTATCTTCTGGTTGAAGGGCATTGAATGCTTATAATAAAAGACTATGTAATCTCTGTCCTGCCTCATAGGATTGCAATTCTTTCCTCCCTACCGTCTAGTTGGTCATTTCAGTCTAAATACGAATCTCACCTACTCTAGCACCTTTTTTCTCCAAATTGTACTCTCAGCTGACTTCACTGAATCTGTTCTTGAGTCTTTATTTTCTACAATTTTTTTCATTATTACTTTTATTCAAATAACATTACTACACTCAATCTTGTGGGATAATACATAGTAAAGACATAAGTATTTAATAATCATAGTGCCCCAAATGCATACCTTTTCTTCTTCATTCTCACGTAGATAATAGTGAATTTCTACCCAAACTTAGACATACACTACTTTGCTTTATCAAACACACTGTACGTGAATTAATGCAAAACCTCAGTATAGATACTCTCTTCATCAAACACATGTACATGAGTTTGCTTCATTGAACACATATAATTCACCAAAACTTTACCTTTATGAGTTCTCATCACTAGCAGTATTTATTTCCATATCATTCCAATGTGTTCCATCAAGGACAACACATACATCACAATTACAACAAAATCCCCCTTTGTTGAAGGCAACATGTTGGCGTTTGATCATACCAACATGAACAAAAACATGAATGTAAAATTTCAAAAACGTATATTTCATAGAACTTTACCTTCACTTGTGATTCTCTTGTCTTGATACCAGGCGGCTATTCTCTTGTCCTCTATTCAAGAATGGGTTTTAATAAAAGGACAACATACATCATAATGTAAAAAATATCCCCTTTGGACTTGATGGCAACCTTGTTAGTTTCGGTCACACCATAACATGAATGCAAAAACATATCGGTCCATAAAATTCAAACATATATTTTTAAGAAACTTTACCTTCATGATTCCTTTGTCTTTAGCTGTTGTTGTTTCTCTCCTCTATTTCAAGTGAGTTCATTAAGGATAACACATACATGTAATTGTGATCTCTTGTAGGACTTGATGGAAATAGTGTTGGTGTTTGATCACCATAACACCTTGAATGCATAAACATATCGTTCTAACAAATTCATTAGTTATCACTTTTAAATAAAAGGAAAGGAAGGTGGTATAATCAAGGTTTCTATTTCCTCCTTTAATTTTGCATTTGTCCTTGAAAATATTTGCATTTGTCAAGCAAATAATTGATTGAAGGGCGGGTATTGAATTTGGTTAAAAGGAGAAGGTAATTTTCTTGACTAAAAAGAGGGATAATTGTTCCAATGATTAGAAATCTCAAATAACTGTTAAGTTCATACCTTATCTCATGATTTCATTACCTTCTATAATAATAAGCAGATAGACCGCTTGACTTCTTCTTTGGTTGGGTACAAGTAACTACTTTTATTCTGCGTAAAGAAAAGGCATTGATTTCTGTGATCTTCTCAAAGAACTGGGTGGCACCTGTAATGATGTTAACTGATGGGTGTTTATCTCTGCATTTGGGCAATGGAACAAACCATGCTGCTTGACTTGTTTCTTGTAACATATGATCCTCTAGGTATTAAAGGCTAAAAGAACCTAACATTTTAGTTTTAAATTCCTCAAGTAAATTACCTATGACTCTTGTTGCTCCTCCGCGGCTGATTTTTGAACCTCTTGAATATGTGGTATCCTATTATTTGATCTGTTCATAGGCTCCTCTTGAACATCGTTTACGAGAGGTTAACAATTTCATCGTGTAATTCTTTAGATATCCCCTTTATAAACATATTGTACATATCTAAACGGTCATCCCTCATGTCACTACTTACATTGTCCAGAACAAGTTGGATCTATAAGTGTAATACAATCTTTCCTGGTCTCAAGTTTTATCCTCATACTTTCCATCTGTTCGTTCTCTCTCTTTGTTCTCTCGTCGGCGATGGTCTTGATATTTTGAGCAGAAATTTGGCTGTGTAAAATCTTGTATTTGTGATTACGAGCTCAAAATTTCATGAACCCTTAATGCATTTCCTTTTAATGTTTAAAAAATAGTTCAATTTTTGGGCATTTCTAATGTAATCGTAACTTCGCATAATATATCAAGCTAGAAAAGAAATTCATCGGGATCTTCATAAGATAAACATAGAATTAATTAGCTGAAAACAGGATATTCTTCATGGGAGTTTCTCCTCTAAGAATATCACCGATAAAAACCCCAGTGGAAAATTCCTCATTTTCTTCCATCTCCTTGGGGATCTACATTCTCATGGAATAATTCTTCATTTTTCCTACTCTATTGCTTGTTCTCCTACTGACAGCATAGGTCTCGGTATTTGTTGGCTTCTCCATTTGTTCGGGGCTCTGAGAATTTCTTCCTGTCTGGCTTCCCATGGGTTCGGTTGGAAGGAATGTTGAGGCTTTGGCTTTCAGAAACTTGGCCTCAAGAAAGGTCCATGTTTAATATGATATAAATGACGAAATTCTTTCTTCATCCTTCCTGCTTCTTTTTTTTAGCAGTTAATTTCTTGAGAGCTCCGTCCTCCCTCATACGGTCACATAAGAGAAAAACATCAATTCTTTGGAAAACATAATTTTATTTAAAATGAATGACTTCAAGGCCCAATCACTTTAATTGCTTGTCATTTAATAATCAAGTGCTACATAAATTTATGTTCAATTTGTTGCTAAAAACCCAATCCCACCCAACACTTTGTATGTGCTCAATGCGAAAGAAATGAAATTTGTAGTAAAAATTACACCAATCACCTTGTGGCTTCAAATGAATTAGGTTCTACTTTGAATTACAACAAAGAAATCTCTTATTGCGAACAAATGGAAGAATCCTGGATTATAGACAGAAAACAACTCTAGGAAAAAAGCAAATATAGAAGAAAAGACCCGATTATGTGTGCCATGGAAAACATGACCACCATTACGAGAATGAGAATCTTGACACCTATTTAAACCACACTTTTAAAACTCATGTAACGAGATTATGAAATTAAAATAAACAACGTTATACGAATGAATTATATGAAAACAATGCAATAATAAATGAACATTTAGAAAACATTAGTCAACAGAGTTAAATAATGCATAAATAATTTTAACAAGTGAATTTAACAAGGCATGAATTAAATAATTCTTTTCTCCTAGAAATTAATGGGTGAATCTTGTGATGAGCCTTTCCTTTATAGAAGTTTCCCAGAAGAACAAGAAAAGCACTGGAGCAAATGTGGCTATACATCAGATGTAACATATTACAAAGATCCATGCTACTTCTCTCATTCCCTTAAATAAACCTTCCGTAAGTAACCTCCATCTTTGATGTCTCCTCTGTTGAGGAGACATCATCACAACATTCCTTCACATCATGCAATCCTATTCTTAACCAGTGCGGTCTTCTATGTTGAACGGATATTTTGTTCTTCCATAGCAAAATGTTGTTGCAATAGTTTGTGATGGTGTTTTAAATACTGTTAAAACAGTGTGTTGCTAGGTATCTTTTGTTGTTCTGTGGCTAAAATATTTGTTCAACATTGGCTCTTGAACAACTGTTCCTTCAGGTTCTGGCATCTTCATTTTGTTGTTTACTTAGCATGAATATAGAACAACGAACAAAATAATGAATCTTCAAACTGCTTTAGCAACTATGTTCTGAATGGCAATAAGTATGAAAGCAATATAAGATTACATATGTTCAAGTTACAAGCATATAGTAAAGAAAAAGAAAAAGTTATATACCATTGGAAGAATAGATTAAAGTGATAATATAGAAACTTTAATGTGGACAGAAAGAGGGACAGAATGATAACAAAATATGAGAAAAAATATACATTACGGGGTCCTACCGGACAGATAAATAAACAGAGCGCGAGAAGAGATATTCCATGTACTACGATAGACACCATGAGCAAACAATATACTTGAAAGGACAGTGGCGTACGTATGGAAATAAACAAACTCGACGAAATAGTGATAAACGTAAACTTAAACTATACACACTCATCCAATCTAAGAAAGCATCTAATCTGAAAAATAACTAATCTCTGAGATGGGATCTTAGGACAAAAATAAGCATAATGTCTCTTTGAATAAGGTATTTGGGTTTGTCTCGGGGAACAATCTTAATCCTAAATAGAACCCAGCAAGCCCTTTTGCAAGCACTCACTTCCACAAACCATAAGACTTACTTTGCCACTTAGTTCTGCGTTTTCCGGCTCTAGTTTGCTCAATGGCTGAAAGTAGCATACAATACTGAGTGCCTTGGCATACGAGGTGTAACACTTGATCGTGCCTAGCTTTAATGCATTTTTATGAGCTTCGGATGCCAATACAGCAGTGTAAAGTCTCATCTAATTGTGCTAAGTACACAAAAAGTGTTTTTCCTCCTCAAAGGTAGGAGAATATGTGACGTACGCGGGTGATGGTGTTTTGCATTCAATCGGTAACACAACTAAACGTGACAGTTTTAAAAGGGGTGAGCTTTGTTGCGATTTTCTTTGCAGGATAGGTATGTAGAAAGTATTGAAAAACATAGTATACCCGATTTCAGTTTATGAACCACGATTGTCCATTTAATCATATTAGTTAAACTTTAATGGCAGCCCAGCACAACAATAGCACCTTGTAATATGGAGCATAGCTGTCATGGTGTAGGCCAAGTTGGGGTGGGGAACACACGATAATATGTTGAAAATGACTCCCATGACGACAAACAACAGTGCCACACCAAATCAAGTGTCCTTTGGTTCAGCCTGCATTGTGGCTGAGATTTTCCATCACTGATGTGAGATTACCTCGGCATTTGTAAAATAATATTAAAGAATAATATACCTTTTGATAAGTAGAGGGTTACATGTAATGAAATGATGCCCCATTTTGCAAAAGGAGTGACAATAATTATGGGACGAAGAGGAGAGTGCCGGTGGTGCCATTTCCCGATCAAAAAATTTGACGGTGGCATTTTTGGACCTCAAGAATAAATATTTAAATAACAAAATAAAAAATATTATTGTATGACTCCTTTGGGTTGTCACATACTCGGACATACCAATGCCATGCATATAATGGCGGTCATTGACTTTATGTAGCCTCTTCATGAGTCAAACAACATAAAATATAGAATCACTGCAAAACGATAAAGTATATAACAATAATGTATTGCGGGATTGGTAACGGATCTTTTAATAAAATGTGAATGTGAAAATTCAAGCAAGAAAAGTTTGGAGTCACGAGACAAATGATGATATCCACATGCAAAGGATCCTCGCAACAAATGAAAACAAAGTTGTGGCGACAGTGCACCTATTTTTACAATTTGTCTTAGTGATAGGAAGTCACATAAGACCAAAATAGAACCTTTAGTGATTTATTTGATTTGGATTTTAAAATTATAAATCAAACTCACAGGAAGAATAACCTCAGCTGAAATGTATTTGCCCAGAAATTTTTAGTAAAAATACCACATCACTGGAGATGAGTAGAAATCATGGGTTGTTTAATAACAAAATGTTATGTGAAAAAATTGGATAAACTTCATTGTGCCAAGAAAATTTCTCCATATGAATATTAGCTCTATTTGGATTGAGATTACGAATGAGATAGTAAATCACATGTTCGTTGTGGAATTAATATTCTGAACTAATACCATTCCAATATTCGAATTAGAAATTTTACTTAAAGTATAAAAGTAATCCTGGGCGTAATTTGGTGGATGCGATAATAGTACATGGGTTAACACATGTTTTCAAAAGCATCAAAGATCGATTAGCAGTCTCATCCCAAATAGAAAGAATAATGCCATTTTAAAAATCCTGGTAAAACCTTTGGTTAACTCGACATAATTCTAAACAAATCTCATAAGCATTTTTGCTTTCTACTTGTCGAACTTTGGGTTGGTGAAGTGAGAAGGAGGAGGTAGGTAATAGCCTCAACCTTCGGAAGATGCATTGTAGATATGCCGAAAAGGAAAATCCCGACCTTTACAGATTTTGCAGAAAACACACTTGTGTGGATTCAAATGAATCTTTATAATACCTACATCAAAATAAACGCAAAGTGATGGGATGATCTTCACTGTGTAATGAATGAGCGGAGGTAAATCATCGAGACAAAGAAATTTGCCACAATGTGTTGTCTCTTGTGAAAAGCATAAGAAATTTCCCCTTTGAAAATTTTCCCCATTATTCTTTAATACGAAAGGTAATTTACGATTAAGCAAATGTTCCCCGAGGACAAATGAATGTTGTTTTTGATTTGATCGACGAGGGAGTATGTTGATACGATTGTATGTGGAAAATCATCATGAATGAACTCCATTTCATTCAGGCTTTAGTAATAATTAAATACATTGGTGATATAAGGAGTTGGATAATTGTCTTTGGGATGGACATTCAACTATCCCTATAGTCAACACATACAACATTGTTCCTTGTTTTTAAGCAACATGAGCAAATGTGAATACCAAGGCTAACGGATAAGTTCATTCGACTTTGCTCTCGATGGGTAATTTCTCCTTCGGCTTTAATGGCAATGATTTTATAGATATGAATATAATCATTGTTGCTTCGAGTTTATCCCAAAATAAAATCTTATTTCATGGTGTGATATGAGTTCGATTCTAACATTTTATTATAGAACCCCGACAATATATGAAATTCTTGAAATAGGGCTTTATGTAACAAAGATTTCATACGACATACACAAGAAGCACCTATGAATAACAATAATTTCGGGTTTCACTAATATATAGCTTAGAATATGATGAAGAAATATTCCCAAATTTAACAGAATCCCAATTTGTAGTCGAGATTAGACTCTAAACTTCCCTCGACATAGTCGGTACAAAAATGAGGAAAAATTGTTTTCTGAGATTTATCGAAGCTGGAATAAAAATGAGGAAAGTGACTTATGATGAAATTCATCCATGTTAATTACACAACCTACGGACAAGGTGTGAATGCTTTCATCGTCTGGGCTCCTTGCATTGAAAAGACAAGGAATGAGTATTTATGTTGAGCTCGGATATTGAGGCAAATTCTGGTTGATCCGGTAAGCCAGATCATGTCGATTGGCGATACAGACGGAGAGAGCAAGCGCCTTTCGCCCGGTGCCGCTATCTCAAAGACTGAAAACGTCATGCCATTCAACGTAGATCAGGTTCACGCAGTTCAGGCCGCTATCTGAATCAACAGATGAATAAATCGCCGTTAATCCGCAGCAATCTTCAGCTATATTGAGTACGTTAGGTGGAGGCATGAAAAATTCCATTAAATTGAATCTTGATTGAAGCTACTCCTACATCGGGGATGAACCGTTTTCCGGCGTAATGGATACCTACAGGTGGGGCGGAATTGATCAGAACTCATCCGGTGGATGAACTGCCGGTATTCGCGATGAAACGCCATTATTAGTCTGGTTCTTACGACAATGGTCATAACGCAAAGACAGCTCAAACCCGATGAGGGATGCGCCAATATGGAAAGGCATCAACTACTTCCATCTAAATTAATGGTTTTCGTACGAACACTACGCATAGGTAGATCCCCATAAAATTCCAAATGGATGGATCCTCTTAAATCAAAGCTTTGAGGACCATGGTATTGAATGAAGTTGAGCCGTCATTTCAGGTTCGCTGTTATGATACATCACGAATGATCCCTTCATTAATATGGTATAAAGCTGTTGTTTTGTTTAGCGCTCAGGATTTTAAAAATACGTTTGATGAGGGAGACAAGTCGGGAATTTTCTAATTGAAGAGATGAGTTTGAATCTTGAATATCTACAACTCCAGGTTGCTGACAAAATCATTCCTTTATAGTGGATATTATTCCAGCGCCCAAGGCCGACATTGGGGAGATATTGCTAAATCTCCCAAATATTGTAATTAAGCAGGCTCTATGTAGGACAAGTTGATTTGTGAAATACATAACATAAGCAATTAGTTTAGTTACTAATCGAGTTCGGTTTCTTGATATGCGGTGGATTAAGACAGGAAGGTGTAGGCTGATGAAACCCAGGTGCTATAACGCATAACAGGTTTTACTACAATCGCAGTCTGATATAAACGTAAATACTGTGCGTGGGGAAAATTAATCCTTTTCCTCTTAACGGAAAAGGATCCTTAGCTGTGAGGACAGATGAACAACGAATAATTTAGATACTAAGCCCTATACGGACATTCCTTGGTGAGAATATGCGTCACGGACCAAGACAAGGATAACGAGTTTTACATTTTTATCAATAAATTAATTCCATTTTATAAATTTTCATGCAGAGACAGAAATCTACTTCCTTCTTTTTATCCCTTTCTTCTTGCTTATAGGATTTGACACCAATGCTGTGGATCTGGTACGATCTCAACAGAAGTCTCCAAGGAAGATTCTCATGGTGAGGCCAGGGAAAAGTTATAATAAAGGTAATCTTGAGAATCCTATGTCTCGGTGCACTAGGCAGAGCACGATTACCCTTGACAGGACCTAAAGGGTTGTTTGTTGTTGTTTAGGATACGTGCGTCGGGAGTTTTCTTGTACAAAGTGCCCTACATTGGGTATACAGAAAATCAGAATATTTGAGCTTGAAAATAAGTTACATATTACTGTTAAAAAACTATAATAAGCACTACATCTTTAAATAGTTTTTAGTGTAGCAAATAATTTGTCATCCCATTTTGCTAATATTTGATGAGATAAAACTTTTACCAAATATACTTCTACATCTCAAACATCATGCTGTATTACTTTGATGTATTTATGTAAAATAATTGTTGTGTTCTGGGGTCTATGGTGCCTGGCCATGATGGTATATCATTTTAATTAGAAAATAGTTGAAAGCATGTCTTACGAGGGCCTAGATAGGTAAGTAGGCATGGTAATTCAATGTACTGTAAAAGGGCTAATCCTATTAACATTCTATTGAAAAGTCTAAAATGTAGAATGAATGTTGATTAATAGGTTGGATGCACACAAGGTAGTAAGTCTGAGCATGAATTGAAATTATATCTCCCAGATTTTCCTTTAAAAATTAAGGATATATTGGAAAATTCTCCAGCATATGGGTTCCAATACGGACAATAATTGAGATCATTCATAAAAGTAGGAATAAATAGATAAATCTAAGTTTGACAGATAAACAATGGTGGTGAGGTCTTGTTTAATGTATGTAAGACCTAAGCAGATAGGAGGAGGTGTGGGGACTCTCCAAGAATAACATTGCATTTGGGAGGTAGAATACCCTCTACAGGTAACCGGGGGATAACGGATATCTGGGAGTTGACAGGTGTCGGGCTCATCTCTCCCTTGAGGTCACAGTTCTGCAATGGTCGGCTGGATTTCCAAATACGGTCCTGTCGCCCGACCCTTGGCCACTGAAATACAGACAATCGTCGGCGGTTGGCTGCTGCTCGCCTGCCATGCCGAGTTATCATGCTGACGTGCGACAGTCAATGCAGATTGTAGGTCCAGACTACGGAACAGAGACTTGAAGAGTCTGTCACAATGTTTGAAGCCCAGTGGCCGGAGTTACAGACACTCCGAATGGGTGTGGTGGGTTGGCTTGTCGTCCCACGGCGATGAACTGAGATTGCAGGTGCGTGGGTGTACTGGTTTGGGGCAGTGAAGCAGGACAGGATACGGGTGTTGAATAAACAGGGTTGGATGAGTTGGTGGATTTGATTATAACCAACTTGACATCTGACCAGTAACAGAGTGCCATAGCTGGTTATAAGTCTGTGGAGATTGGATGGACTACACAATGAGATATGGAGAATGAATAAAGGACTGCCATAAGACAGTGCTAATAGGATGAATCATATACAATGATAATTGACCTGAATAATTTCTTTATCATAACATTTGTTTTTGAATCAGGCCAACATCCCTGAGAGTTCAATCCCTTGGATACAGAGTCTGCCCTTGGGGTTGATGTTAATAACACTGGGTATCTGTGACGAGAACATATAGGTCCAAAGGCAGTAACCACGAGTGTATCTGCTGTAATCTTAGTTGATCTTGGCTACTGAGGTATGGTACTGTGAGTTCCCAGTTGTCTGTTGACTATTTTGGGTGCCCCCAGTGATAATTACATCTGGAGCGGGGTTTGTAAGTGTTTCTGAACATCATATAATTTATCATTGTTCAAGATTAGTATTTGGTTCATTGTTCAGGACGATGACGATGGTTTGTTGGAGAGAGTGCTAAGACACGAGCGACAACCTACGAGGAACGGATGGACCCATATTAAAAAATGTTGGCGATTGGGTAAACACTTGGGTAGCTCACTGAACATGTTTGGTAGGTATAACACAGGTATAGGAAAAAGGAACCTAAGAATTGCTTGAAATGCACACTAAGACCTAAGTTTTTTGAAAATCAATAATGAAATGGTGCTCTTGTCTAAGTTTAAAAGATGGATGCATTCTCTTGAGTTCTAAGGACTGTGGGTTGAAGAAGAACAAATCATTGCTATATTGAACAGTTTTCTTCAATACTAATGGACAGGAGAGGTCTTATGATACGATTCCTCCTCTGGGCAATCAGGATATTCTGGAAATTAGGTAATTAAAATAGGACCACGATCATAAGCAAGTTTGATTTCCAGGGTTTCAGAAATTTTAGGTTCTTGGGTGATGATGCTTGTTGAAGCAACTTGGGATTGGTCCAGTGAGGTGTGCATAATTATGTTTTCTTTCTTGTCATTGAATCTACATAAGAATAGGACAGGTGGTCTCTGGATAATTATATGTTTTATTAATCAGATCTTATAGATAAAATTTGTATGAAGTTTAAGAAGTCTTTCTAGTTTGCTTGTGGTATTGTTATTATGGGGGGGTTTCCCACCAGGTTCTACGACAAATAATCTCGTGAAACCAACCATGATTAAAAAATTTTAACACATATAAATAAATAAGAGAATTAAACAAACCTAAATTCATTAAGGTAACGATAAATAGATGCAACATATGTAAAAATCTGAGATCAATTTTTAAATAGTAGATTCCCGCACTAAAAACGCACTAGTTTGGTGATGAAATCATCTTGGGTGCAAAATAAGAAGCAATACAGTTTGAAACGATTGCACGACATTGCTTATTAAATAGAATGAGGTAAATTCTCCACTTAGAAAAAATACTCTCAGAATTAGATACAAGCCTACAGAGTCCAAAATAGGTCTAGCGGAAGTGACCTGCTCCAGTGGGTGGAACGTCCCTCCTTGTCACCTTGGGAAGAAATCCTGAATTTTATGGCCATAAGGACATGGCAGGCACATATGCAGGGGCTGATCTGGTCTGATATACATGGGAAGGTTAACAGCTCAATCCCTTGAAGGCTCCTTGACATAATCCAAGGTTTACCAACAAGTGACCCCAGGCTCCTAAGCAGTGGTCTGTCAAGGGTTTACCACTTTTATTACGTGCACATCTTCTGTCATTTATTGAGATAGGTATGATTACCTCATTAGTTGGGATATCTGATCTGTTACTTGAATCTTTGAAGGCTGGGCTGTGCTACAATTGGTTCTCATGGGTCAAAACTGCTGTTTGTTTCTTTTTGTCTTGGAAGTTAATAAAACAGATTAGGGCATGTAACCCTAATATGTTTAAATACAGAAAGAACATGGCTACAAAACCTGGTCTGATTTTAATTAAGTGTTACTTTTAATTGGCGAGTTTCTTAGGACAATGAAATGTGGAAAACAGAAACTTTGATGATGTTTTAATAGCTTTGACTCAAGATTCTCTATAGTCTTGTCTATGATAAGCAATTCATTGTTTTCAATAAAATCATAGAAAGAGTTGAGAGGGTTTTCAAAAAATTCAAAATATCAATTACTGTACCATATGAAGAAAATTTGAAAAGAAGACAATTAGAAATTTCAGTTCCAAAAGATCTCTTGCTCCAAAATTAAGTTCTATATCATTGAGATGGAAACAAAAACAAACTTTAACTGAAAAGAAATAAAAGATATAAAAATATAAAATTCAAAACCAAAAAAGAAATATCTGGTGCAAACTCTATCTAAAAGTTGTAGGATGTTTAACTTGTTTTGTAATCCAACCAAAGAAATTTTACCTTATTCATTAATCAAAGCATCCAAAAATAATTTTAAAGTGAAATGGACATATCAATCTAAAGTTTTTATAGTTTTACAAATAAAAATCAAATAATTGTAAAATAACAATTGCATCAGTTGAAGTAACTCAACATAAAGCAAATGAAAAACCAAATGACAGGTATACAAAAGTTTACGGTCAGAGCAATAGGAGGAGCGAGGCAACATTTATATAAAACAAATATGTTGAAAAGATCATTTTAAACATGGAATTGATATAAGGGTATAAGTCTTTGGCAACTTAGATAATTAGAATAAAGAACAAAAATCAGTAATGAGATGCAGGAAAAGTAAGACTATTTTTTCTAAAGACACTGGAAGATAATAGTTTTAATGAAGATAAGGTGTGAGTACGCAACATGATACTAAATATGGAGTCTATATATATTTTAAAAGAAAGAAAAGTGGTGGGTAGGAAAAAGTAGAGAAAAAATAAAAATAAAGATTTACGATTAGGAGATCCTATTGAATTTTCACCAGTAGGTTTGAGCTAATCTCGGTCGAGAAAATCTCAAAAATATTAAAAATAAAAATAAATAAAAAAGAAAACCGGAACCCGGATAATTCCCCCGGCGGAAGTCGCCGACTTTGTTCTCGGGACCTGGAATCGCTACCGGACGGAAGCGATCTCCCTGGCTGTCTCGGGGATATCTGGAAACAGCAGGATGAAGCTCCTGAACATTTTCTCTGGATGCTTTTGCTTAAGAATTGTTCATTAGCTATGGATATAGATACTCCTACACCGAGTCCAACACTTGCTTGGTAACAATCCAGTAACTCCCAAAATTCTCGATCCATTGTCTCGAATCTACACGGTCAAAGGCAGGAGAAAACTATATCAAAAAGCATCAAAAAATATGACATTCAAAAGTAATGATCTCTTGACATTCAAGTCCAAAAGATACAGGTATTAAAAAATGGATGAACATAACCTCAATAGAAAATAGGATCCATTTGTATTAACTTTGAACTCAAAGAAGAAACACTTACAGCATACTTTCGTGTTTATATAGCGGTTTCTTAAGGTCCGGCGTGTTGTTTTGTGGTTTTACAGACTGAACTCTAGATGACCTCGACCATAACATTTGTGATGTATGACTCTCTCTGCGTGCTAATGATGCTGATATGAGTATATTATACAGATAATTCTCTTCTAGAAATGGCAGGTAAATACCACTTAGAGAGGCTAAACATAGTCCTAAATTTATGATGAAGAAGAGTGGTTAGGTTAAAAGGAAGGATAAAACCCCTCTCATCATAGATTTTATCCAAAACAAGATTACTCCATTACAGAAGGACAAGGTTCCTGTCATGAATGGAAGGTAGTGAAGCCAGATAACCCTTCCAAGGCCAGCTGAAAGATATTGACTTGGTGCAGGCCTTTCAGAACTTAATTTCTCTTCTTTACCTTTCAGGGTTAAATAGTTTTAATGGGCTTTACGTACGGGATGTACCTGGATTTTGCAGAATAAACTAAGTCATGAAAGATAAATGGCTAGGAAAAGTGCGAGTTGGGATTTTAGGATTTTCAGAGCTTTTCTCCAGGTTCCAAGGCTTGATTTGGAAGACTATATTTGAACTGAGGAAGCAATAAACTGGGCAATAAATGGAACATATAGGCTAAATATGTTAGGTAACAATTTAGTGTGATTGTATAGGCTGATCCTTGTCTTCTTGAAGTGAGCTTTAGTTATCATGTTCCTTGTAAAAAATTTGGCATGTATCTAAGTGCAGGAACCAATATGTGCGTGAGTTTGTAAATGATTTATACATGAATTCTAACATTTGATCTTCACCTCTTATAGTTTGGGCCTAAATCAATATGTGAATCCAAAATACACTGTTATAGTGATAATAGTACTGTTGGATCAAATAACATTTACTACATCAGTGTGGTTTAATACAATATAAAGACATATTATTTAATAATCATGAGTGTGTATAAATACACGCACACGGGGTGTGTGTGCGTGTGTATACGAATTTCTTTACTAGGTAAATATACATGCTTGCTTCATCAAACCTACGTACACACGTATTTATGAACCTACATATACGTATTATAAAAACAAACACATGTATACATGAATGCTACTACTGACTTTTATACTTTATGAAATTTTGCCTTCATGATTACTCTCGGTGGTGGTGTTTCTTTCTCTCACTATGTATTCCAAGTAGGTTGCCATCAAGGATAACACATACATATAATGTAACCGCAGTGGAGATATGAAGAGGTCATGTCTGTCCTGAGGATCCATGAAGTCAAGATGCCAAGGCATGCCAGAGTCCTTTTGGTTAGAAATACATCCTCATAACTCATAAAGAGATTTTGTGAACAATTTTTGGCCAATAAGCTCAGAAAATGTTTGGAAGTTTTTTCAACACTTAGCTAGCCCGTAAGGGTAGAGGGAGATTACTTATTTGGGAGGAAGCCTTGTGACTTCACATTCCACTATTGAGGTAAGTGGTTCGTCATGTTGTATCTATGAATGGAACTTTCACTTACAATAAAATCGGAAGAGTGACATGTCTTCATGCATATATTGTAAATGTAGTACATTCATTATTGCTATATTTGTGATATATGTTGTTTAACTTACACATATGCTTATGAATTATTTAATTTGAATATGTATGAGTCTTGATAGAATATAGGTTCATATTTTAAAACCATCACCTTTAAAATGTGGACTTTTACTGCTTGTATGTTATGAATTTCTTTCCAACATGTGTTCTTTTCAGAGATTTACTTTTATTAGAAACAAGGCTGTATGCCTTTGCAACTTATTGCTAGAACTTCTCATGCATAATATTGACTTTCTAGAATCACCTTGACTATTTACCAAAGACACCATGCACCACTCATGTTTTGGAAGTCAGGCACATCTGACCTGAGGCTCTCCATGAATTTGGACTCTACTCCAGCAGTATGAGGATAAATTGGGACTTCATGTGGAGATCCCTAAATGTTAGTGGGTCCAACATCAATAATGGCTATGAAATTATTTTGTAGGTAATCTATGGGATCTGCTTCATATCAAACTGTGGATGTGAATGTGGTTTACGTATTTTATATACAAGAAAAAGATTTCAAGTTTTGAAGTCTTTAAGGAATAACATTAACATGCCAGATACTAAAAATTTCAACTCAACCCAATTCAGATATATTTTATAGGTATTCAGACATTATAATCTTTGATTTTACTAGGTAATTTAGTGACCCTGATGGTTTATCTTTAATATTTCACTAAATATATACATATTAAATAAATGATTTGAAGGAGGCATGTCATGATATCCTTGATATAAATGGGCATATTCTCATGTTCCTTTATTTCCTATCTGAAATTCCCATTACTGATGGCAGGCACTCTCAATCCCAAATTTTATCTCCTAGAGATTTCTTAATTCTCTGGTAATAACACATAAAATGAATTAGATTAATAACAGATCTTTTGGTGAAGGAATTCTAATTTTGGGGCCTCATTGCTGGAATCAAATATTGATGTTGAGCCTACATTTATATGTGTCCATGTTTTCACATGTCTTCTAGTTGAAGGGCATTGAATACTTCCTCAATGAACTATATAATCTCATGCCTCATAGGGGTTGTGATTCCAACTCCTCTGAATCTGGTCATTTCAGCTCTAAATAGGTCTATCCTCTAGCACCTTTTTTCTCTAAATTGTTATCGCTGTTCTCGCAGAATCCATGCATCACGGAGTCTCTTCTCTGTTTCTCTAGAAATTTTCGTGTGTGAATGTCAAATAACCATTACTACACTCAAATGTGGGATATTACTTGGTAAAGACCCTTGTTTAATAATCATAGTGCGCCAAATGTACATACCTTTTCTTCTTCATTCTCCGTGGTACGTGAATTTTCTTTACTACACTTGCATATACACTACTTAAACTTTATCGAACTTGCATGTGCATGACTTAAAACTGAAAACTAGGTATAAAACATGTCTTCATCGTTCTCTTATTTGTAGTTTTGCTTTATTGAACTTTCTACGTATGTTTACGAAACATAACAATTCTCATGCTAAGCGATATTTGTTCCTATGTATCATTCCAAGTGTGTGTTTCCATCGGGGACAACACATGCATACTGATTCTTGGCTACATTTGACAGTAACCATCGTGATTTAATCACATATAACTTGTAGATACTGAAAACATATAGAATCACCAAATTCAACGTATATTCAGGACTTTGCTTATGAATGCCTCATCTTTGTTGACCTTCTTCTCACTCACTCCTAATTGTTGATAGGTTTCCATCGAGAATGACCACATACATCATAATGCAAAAATATCCCCCTTTGGACTTGAGTAACATGTATTGAGTGTTGATCCTGCCTTTATGAATATAAAAAACATATTAATCACCAAATTCGACATATCATTTCTGAAAATTTGCTTATGGATAGCATACTGATAGCTGTTATTTCTCTATCACTGTTCCAGTGGGTTTCCATCAAGGATACTTGCTTGTCTAATTCATCGTCTCCCCTTTGAACTTGGTGAAACATGTTGGTGTTATGATCACCATTTCATAGATATGAAAAACATCTCGGTCCACCAAGTTCAAACACCGAGTTACTCTCGCAATCGAAGAGGAAGACAGTACTAATGAAGTTCCTTTCCTCCTTTAATTTTGCATTGTATTCGATCAATTTTGCATTTCGTAAATAGTCAATTGATTGGAAGGGTGGGTGTTAAAATTTCAGTTCGAGAGGTAATTTTCTTCGGCTAAAAAGAAGAGATAATTGTTCAAATAGATAGAAATTAAAATAACACTGTCGATTCATACCATACATATAAGTTGCAGGCACGCCCTTTCAACGGAACAATGGCTTAGGCTTCTTCTTTGGTTGGTTGCAGTACTGCCTTGTTCTGGTAAAGGGCATTGTTACGTTCATGATCACTATGAAAGGGTGCTGGGTGGCATATAGGTAGACATTCCTTAGTGAGTGTTATCTGCATTTGGGGCAAAGGCAGGTAAGAAAGCTGGCTACAGCAAACAACATACTCGCACTGCAAGGTCAACTCAATCACAGCAAACAAAAAGAACTTAACATTTAGTTTTAAGTTGATAAAATAATTCTATTTACAATATCACCATTGCTCCTCCTTAGCTGATTTTTGAACTATATGAATAATTTAGTATCCTCTGTTTGATCTATTCATAAAATATATGGACAATATGGAAGTTGTAAGTTTCATCGTATGATTATTTAGATGTCTCCCTTTTCTGAGCATATTTAGCATATCCTAAACGGTGTCCTCACTCACTGTTAATATTGTTTTAAGAATATGTCTGTATACATTGGGATGATTGAATCTATGCAAGTTATATTATTATGATAACAAAGTCCTCTAGGATTTTCATCCTCTGTCTGTGCCATCTTGGCTGTTTAATCTCTTTTCTCTAATAAATAATCTTGGACTCATTTGAGCAGAAATTTTGTTTCATCACAGAATCCCATATTTGTGAGTTGTAACTCTGAACCTCATGAACAGGCAATGTTTTCCTTTTAATGTTCTTTGAGAGCAATTTTTGAGCATTGCTAATGTAGTGACAACTTACTATGTTCTGTCAAACTTGAAAAGAATTCTGTGGAATTTCCAGGTACAAACCATGAAAGTTAAAATGAAAATGCAAAATGTCAGGATATTGCACATTAACAGGTTTCTCTCAGGAATATCACATAGAGCCAAAACCTCAAGGTAGAGAGGTCTCATTTCTTACATCTGTGAGGTCCTATTCTCCATGGAAGGATGCTTTGTTCTCCTGCATTGCTTGTTCTCTCTGCCCTTGCTTGCTTGGTCCTGATGTTTTATTTAAAAGCTATCAAATGTTTAGGACTCTGAATTTCTTCTCTGTTTGTGAGTTGGGTGAAGGAATGTTGAGGCAGTGCCTCAATATCTACCCCATTACGGAAAATCAGTTCAACTAACGCTATCCTTCATAATGGTCAAACACACCTACAAACTCAGAAATGGCCTCAAAACAGGTACCTGCAGGGATGATAGTCACCTTGTAGATGAATATAGATATTTTATTGCTAGCTGGTTTTCATTCTTCTGTAATCCTCAACCTCCAGTAATAGCTACGATTGGCCATTCGATTCAGATCCCAACTGTGATAAACCTATCCAATATATGCAAATAATAATCAAGGTCTTTGAATTAATTCATTAGGATGTAATGAGCTGGATTCAGGGTTTGGCTTTGTTTCCTTGGAAAATTAGAACGATCAATGGTAACAAAAACGAACCACATCAAGTCCTTTGATTGTAGTGATGCGACTGGTAACAAAAAACAATTGATCAACAAAGACCATGAGAAAATTATAGCTACCTCATTCTGGTGGTGATACTAAGCAACATTTTGAGTTTGATGTGCCAGTGAAAATTATATATAAATAACTACTGTAGGCTATCTGGGGTTATCTGCAGATCATGTAACTTAAGTGCGAAATTATGTGGGAAAAATCCTGGGAAAAACCAAAGGTTACTAATTCATGTCATGAGAACACTATTTGACTCATCCACGGGAAAGCGAGGTCCTGTAAATGAGCAAATCGGAAGTTTGGTGGCAACTATAATGTGTTTTCCCAAACATGTTGACAGATGGAAACAACAGCCAGCTCTCTTGGCTTGTGCGACTTGTAACATGTTGGATGTCACGCAACATGAAACTAATAAACAGCATATGAATGGCTGATGGGGTCAGTGGTCAGGCACAGGAAAGACACAGGAAGATATCATGGTCTCACAGCAAAGAGGTTTCTTGCAGGAATATCGTAAAGACCTACTGGTCATCCAATCCAAAGAAATGAGCTGAATGACATCTTTGTTGATACTAGGAAGGCCATGGTTGGCAACCAACAGTTCATATACTGGATGCAGACAAATATACCAGTATGAGAGAGTACCTTCTGTTTACAAATATTGTTATGTCATCCAACTAAGCTACAATACTATGAAATATTTTATTTACATACACTATAAATACAGAGAAATTGGTGCTCACCTATTTCTCAGAATATGAGCTCTTAGCTCAAATAATTAGAAGATGGTATGATAATAAATTTAATAACAAACCAACAGTTATTGAAACTACTGAAGCATGAAAAATGTCAAAATGTGATAGTGATGCAAGGAGACCCATTAGAAAATTTAAATGATAATTGTAATTTCAACATCAATACATCATAACAACATTCGATTGAAATAGGAATAGGAAAAAATCTTAAGCAACAAATATTTTGTTTGGAAAAACATTCAACAATGAATAAATAGAATATCCAAAAATAAATGAGCTTTAGCAATATTAGACATGAAAGGCATTGACACAGCAATTTGTGCACCCATAAATTATGTGAGAAAGATGCGCGCCTATTCGGAAGCTGAGAGGGTTGATCACACCTTAGAGAGACAATATTGAAAACAAGAATTACGAAATTGTTAGGTATCAACTACATATGCAAGTTAGTTGAACACACAGTTGGGTCTAAATGGGCAATCATCTTCAGAATGAATGAGAGTAAATCCAATCTCTACTCTTGGACTATAGAGAGCTTGGCAAGGCTACCCAAAAAGACCATTTCCCCCTTAAATTTTCATAGGTTGATCCCTTAAACACTACTTTGAAAAATATATGAATGGTTTAATGAACACAAAAATTCTGGGTGCAAGACCAGGGCTAAAACCATGTTTACCCTGTACGCTGAGGACATTCATATGTATGGTTCTGTCGGATTATATAATTCTCATAACATTCCCAGAAACAAATCTTGAGAAATTTTTTCCTGACCCGGTTAATGAAGAATTGGATGTATATGGATGATTTTACTCCCGTTGGGGATAGTTTTGAGTCAGTGAAAAATTAGAAAAATTCTGAATGATGTATCACTATTTAGGACTGTGTTTAGAGAGCAATATGAAAATTCCATAAATGGAAGGGCCATCTTTCTTTTAAGAATATTCAAGTGGATCAAATAAGTTGAGGTAATTCTGTTCACATATGCCACAACACCAGTAGTGGTATTTTCTAGGATTGCTCTGATGTTCATGATTCTTGAATAATTTTCAAAAATAATTGCTGCTTTGAGACAATATTGAATTTGAATGGCTGATAATTGTGATGTTGTTGAATATAAAGAGTTACTTTCAACAATGCCGATTACTATGAAGAATGAGCGGGAATACATGCATCTACTGGATATGAAGCACATCGATAGGAGCATTGTTGAAGACAGAAGAGGATAGAGAGCATGTATTTACTATATCAACAAAAACCTCACTCCCACGAGTTCGGTGTAATTAGCAGTGGAAAAAAAAAAAAAAAAAAAAAAAAAAAAAAAAATTTGCCGGCAAAATTTGCCGGCAAAATTTGCCGGCAAAATTTGCCGGCAAAATTTGCCGGCAAAATTTGCCGGCAAAATTTGCCGGCAAAATTTCCGGCAAAATTTCCGGCAAAATTTCCGGCAAAATTTGTCAAAATTTCTGCACTTTGCCGGCAAATGTATTGCTTGTTCTGCAAAAAGCCGTGTTGCCATTTTCGCATTTATCGTAGAAACGCTTCCATTTTTCGTGCGCCGCCACACTCATGTTCATAATTTCCCAAAATATTGCATTAGAACTCACCATCATAACCTTACAATAAAAACAAAACTATCTCGCCAAAAATTTGCCAATGCATTCTTCGCTGCTGTGTCATTCTTATGCTGTCCTGCGTAAAAGAAAAAAGCCGCTTGTCGCTGCTCTTGTTTTCTTCACAAACTCTTCTTTAATCACTGGCGGTGTACAAGAAAAATCTGTGCATTTCTTTCACTGCTCGGCTCAACATGCAATTCGAATTGAAACACTCACTCTCTATTTTCCATTCGAAATGAAACGCTATATGTGAGGACACGTCAAACACATCTCTTATAACGATAGCTCTTGTCATTTTCTACGATCTTCTTCGTGATCCTCTTCCGGTTAGTGAAGTTTCAACCCGTAAATCTCATTAAAATATTCATTTATTAACTCACTCAACAAAATATTTAGTTGTTTTGGTGATGGTAGAGTGGTTTTGAATGGTGTCAACACGTTTTTGAATGGTTTCAAAACAAAACACATCTTAATAATGACTTGCAAATCGAATTAGATCACTCCCTTTTATAACTTTCAGTTTTGTTCCTGTGATCCCAAAATCTGTTCACCATTGTTTAAACAATAAAATATTCATTAACTTCTTACCTTTACCTCCATAATTCTGCTTACGATGGCTCGACTAATCAACAATTTCTCTGGATTCATAGCTTTTGAAAGCTCTATTTAACTCCTTATCACTCCATTTCTCTTCACTATATTATCTTGCCTCTTTTCTTCTGTGTTTTGTGTCTTTTTCCTCTCGGCTTCCTCACGATCTTCTATTTGCGTTTTGTTTTCACGGGGTTGTGAATGTGAGGACATGCTTTGTTGCGTATCTGTCTCTCTTCAGGCCTCTTCGATGGAAATTACAATTTTATTAGCTTGGAAATAATCGTTTGATCTGCGTAATGGCGGAAATGGTTTTGGCGGTGGTGGAAATAGTCTTCGCGAGTGGCGGAAAATGGTTTCATATGTTTACATAGTGTTATGTAAACACATTTGAAAATTCTAACCATTCATCGACTCATTTGGCCAAACCCATGCATGCTCTTTTCTTCTTTGACTTCCGTGCTAGTGTACATTCATCCCTTCTCTATGCTGCTTCTTCACGTTTGTATTAATGACTATATTCATTTCCATTATCCACATTACCTCCATGCATCATCATTGTTTGTCTCCATAACTTGTAATATCTCCCCATGCATATGTAATAGCCATCATTCTTCATTATCATATATTTGTCTCCTTACATCTCTCCTACATGCATTCAATCTCATCATAGCATACCGTATACCGCCATGCACTTAGTTTATCTCGCATCATTCCTTAGGTTAGTGTTAATCATTTGTTTGCATTACATTTTCTCCATTACCTTAGTTCATCTTCTTATGTAATTGTGCTTGTTTTGTTTTGTTCAAAAATAATTGCTATGTCATGTCTTAAATAGTTGCACAATATCATATGCCTTTTATAGTTGCACTATATATATATTTTTAAGCTTTGGTTTTTTTCTTTTGTTATTTAATTTTTAAAAAATTGACTAATGAAATAGTCACATTTTTAAAATTAAATATTTATCATAATACTAACCTTTTTTTGTTGTTTTTTAGATCTTCCAAGGGTCTCTCACAGGATTTAAATATTGACATTTTTTTTTATAATTCTCTTTGTTTAGGAAAAGCCATAGGAGTGAGGTGTGATTGAATAGGTTATGTAATGTTTTTAATAGTGATATGAATATAAATGTGGATGAAATAGGGCTAGTTAGGATAGTGATATGAATATGAATAGGGTTAAAAATCATAAATGATAAAATGTAGATGAAAAGTGTAGGAAATGTTGGTGATGTAAATAAAATCTAGGTAAAAGATGCATAACTAGTAACAATTAGTTTTTACAATTCTAGAGTATTTTTTTGAAAAAAAATTGAAATTTTGGGAGCGATTTTTTTACTCATACATGCGTGTGTACTCCCTTTTTGACGTTGATGAAAGTGATCAAATTATGTTTATTGTTACAACGGATCTTGTGAACTTTGTAGAAACTTTGTTTCTTCTTGCATCTTATTTGATTTTAGAATAATTATTATTTGGGTCCCTTCGTAGGTTAAACTTTGACATTTAGAGTCCCTGATATGATGCGCATACGATTGATATGTCGGGTCCTTTTGACATGCTAAATTTTTAGGTCCCTTCTAACATAATTTTACGATAATTTTCGGATCCCTTCTAGCGTAATGTACAATGATGTTCCATATTTGAAAATTTCCTCTGTCGTAATGATTCAAGTCCCTTTCTAAATAAATTTTCTCAACAACAGTCCAGGGTCCCTTGTGTAAATGAAGAATGATATAATAGGTCCCTTTATGGTAGTTTCATATTTTATCTTCAATTTAGGTTGCTAAAATCTATTTTTCTTAGTTTTTATTTCACACATTCCTCAAGCTAATGTTTTGACTTGTCCTCAAGTTTGCAATGTCTTGGAGGGTATATACATAAAAATCTTAATTAATGTAAGATAAACATTCATATTCAGCCAAGAAAGTTGGTTTTAAGATATGAATTCAAGTTTGTATTATTGCGGGTTCACCAGATTTTCACAACCAAACTCTTTTTATTATTTTTATTATTATTTATTATTTTTTGTGTATTTTTTTTTCTTTATTCTCCTTATAACGGAACTATGGAAGGCATATTGCTATGTTGCCCCATTAATTTACGATCTAAATCCATCGAAATTTTTTCTTAGAAAATATTCTTTATTTATAGGCTTATTATAGTTTTAAGCCTATTTCCATTGAAGACAAACAAAACGGATGTCCATCATTTTTTTATCTTGAAAACTTCATTGTCGAAATTTCTTCAATCTCATATGGCCCAGTCGATACCAGGTGATAAATTTTCTTTGAAATATTTGAACTTGGAGTCGAACAAGAGTGCCCAATCTACTTTCTAAAACACTTTATTATTTATGAATTGATCATGCCATTTGATACTTTATTCTTGGACAAGAGATGTATGTTCAACTCCTTGTTGTTGTATCTCATCCGGTTGTTTAGGTATTATAATCCTCTCTTGTTTTTCTTGAGACGGTTCCATCCCTAATTCTATTGCTAGCCTCTATGTATGTATTTGAAACTCAATAGGTAATAGGACTTCTTTTCCATACACTAGCTGATATGAATGAACCTAGTAGTTTTTTCAAGTTATTCTATATGCCTAATGCATATCTCCAACTCTTTTGACAGGTCATTTATTCTGCATTTTTATAGTCTTCATCATAATGTTCTCCAGTTTATTTGTTGATTCCACTTGTCCATTGCCTTGAGGATGATCGAGTTGATTTTTTGTGTTTGATCTTGTATTTATATTGTAAGATCTCGAACAATTTTTGATGTGAATTGTACCTTGGTTAGCCTGTCTGTCTTGAAACTCCATATCTTACAAATATCTTTCCAAGCAGAGAAAAGACACACAATAGTTTCTTCTATTGCCCGTGCTACTACTTATTCCACCCATTTAGTTACATAATCTGTACATACAAGGATGTATTTATTTCCATTGGATGGAGGGTTGTTGGTCCCCACAAAATATAAAGCCCACTCTTCCGTAACAATGTAATTCAATTCTATCTTGGTGTTAAGTTTTAATGATGAAATATATAGCATAGTTAGAATTGATTCTCTTTCTGATGATGTCCCAATAGTTGTATCGGATGCATATGTTGAAATATAGAAATGGCAAAGACCAAATAGGTCCTCGAAGAAATTAGTGCAATTCACAAAATTTTGTTCAATTTTTCAAATGCATTTTGATATTTATCCTTGAGTGGAATTCCACATCTTTCTGCAAAGTAACTTGAATAATGGTAAAGATATTTTACTGAAATTTTCAATAAAGCAACTTCTATAGTAGCCTCCATAACCCAAGAAACTTCTAGGAGATTCTTTTGTATTGTTGTAATTGGTGTTAAATTCACAATGACTTTAGAATTTTTGTTGGATCCACTTTAATCCTGAAGAAGAGATATTGGTGTCCAACACTATTCACTCAGATGTCTTAAACATTTTTCATTTACTAATTGGTAGTTTGTCTCAATGCATATTTTTAACACTTTTTCAAGATTTTGTAAACAATCATCATATGTTGTACTATGCAAGGTGAAATCATCCATGTAAACTTCCACACTCATGAATCAATCCAGAAAAAATAGCAAAATGGCAACTTTGAAAAGTAGCGGGTGCATTACAAACTTGAAAGGTAATACATTGTATTCATATGTTCCCAAAGAGGGCATGTGAATGTTGTCTTATCTTGATCTTCTAATGCTCTTTTTATCTAATTATATCCGCTAAATCCGTTCAAAAATGAAAAGAACTTCTTTCCATCTAATGAATCTAACACTTGATTGATAAATGGTAAAGGAAAATGGTATTTAATGTAGCTTTGTTGACTTCTTTATAATCCACAAATTCATTTCCCATTTTCTTAGGTACCACAACTAAAGGCGGAAACCTATTGACTATGAAATAGGATAGATAAATCCGACTTGTAATAATTCTTGTAACTCTTCTTTCACTATTTCCTTCATCATGGGGTTCATCCTTCTTTGTGAGTTACCTTACATTTTTTAATTCACTATCCGTGTAAATGTGATGGATGCATGGTTTTGGATGAATTCAGCATGTCTTTATAATCCCAAGCAAAATGTTTTGAATATTTTTTGCTTAATAATGTTGTTAGCTTTGCTCTTGTGATGATTGTAAGTTGTTACCAATGATCAGGTGTCTTTAGGGATTGATTTCAATGATTTTTTATTTGAATTGGTAATTGGTTACGGAAAAAATGCTTTCAAATGTGTTTTTATTGTTTATTATTGTGTAATTTTTAGAAACATTCATTAAAAATATAACTAGTAGCTTCGTATTGAGTTATCCTAAGTTGTTTTGAAGAATTTGGTTCTAAGATGAATAGATCTATTAGTCCTTGTTTTCTTCTTCCTCTCTTAAAATTTTAAACTTGATTAATACAGAACATGTTGAAGTTCTTGTGGTTCTTTCATCTAGCCATGATAATAAATAAGGAGATTACGAGAGGATATAATGTAACATGCTTTCTTTCATCTCCGCCAGCCCATTAATCATGCATCCCCTAACACCATCCAATGTAACCTTATACGATGTTAACCATATTCGACACTAAAATTGAGGACGCACTCCCCGAGTTTGTTTTTGGCTGCAAAATAAAGAAGTCTACGAAGTTTTCCCATGAATCAAGTGAGACGATGATGTCTTCTAATATACAGCACGGAACAACTTTAGATCTATACGCAAGTTCTAATCTCATATTCGTAGGTCCAATGTTGTTCGATTCAAATATTTCATAGTCTACTGTTGTCATAACATTGATAGCTATACCCAAGTCTATTAAAAAGTATTTAGCCTTTAAAAAAAAATTTAATCGAAATAGTAACCAAAGGGAATTCTGGATCAACATACTTTTCGGTAGTTTGTGTTTGTAGACAAGACCGTGAAAGCGCAATTACCTGAATTCTTTGGTGGATCATACTTTCTTCTCCCAATTTTTTTAATGTAATTCCTTTATTTTTTCATATATTGGAATGTCTTTAATTGCCTACAACAAGGAGATTTAACATATGTGTTTTTCAATTCATCTAGAATACTAGGGTCGGAAGAATGTTGAGCTGTTTTGTTGTATCAATCTCTCTAGTATGTAGATAGTCTGTCATAATAGTTACCCTTTTGAATTTGTTTTTAGTTGAGATTGTTCACTTTATTGTTCTGTCTCGGTAAATTTTTCTTCAATTATTGGAGGATAATATTTACTGTAACACCTTCCCAGGATTATGTGGACATCTTGCACGAAAGAATTGAATAAGTAGGATAATATGTTGTCTCTTCCACATGATATGTTGGTCTGTCCACCTTGTTACATGGATTAGTGCTGGCTAAGCTTCTGTATTTGTTAGTCTAGGAAGGTGGTTGATTAGTAGGAAGTTGAAGTTGTTGCGGTTGAGTTAGCATTGGTGGCTTTTGAAAGGGATATGGCATTGGTTGTTGTTCTTTGAATTATTGATATTGAGAAATGGTTATTAGCGGGTATGGTTGTTGATGTTCAATCTTTAATTGAGATACATTTGCTGTGGTGTGGTTGGTTTCTGCTTACATATCCCCTCCAACTTTGTGCGGAGTTGATTTTGATATTGTTGTGTTTGGCCAAACCTACCATGGTGGTGTATTCCATGTGTTTTGAAAATATTGGAAATTTTGGGGCTTTTGTTGAGGAACTTTTGAACGTTCTTGGTTGCCAAATTCTCCTTGGTGCCATATAATAGAGAATCTGTCTCTTGCACTTATTCTCCTTTCAATTATTTTAACTTTGGACATTTTTTAAACTTTTCATTTATTTTCTATGCATAGTCTACATACTTGTATACCTTGCAAAGGACATTCTGAGTGGATGTTTTTTTCTACACTTTGGATAGAAAATTTCTGAATTTCTTGCTCTTCTTTTCTTGTTCTTAGCTTTCAAAACACATGCTTGTGTGCCAAAAGTTCTCCAAGATGTCTTGTCTTAAAATTTTGTAATGGCTATCTATGCTCTTATTACGCACTTCTTTTTGCATATTTGGAATCTTTTGATGAAATATCTCTTTTCCCACTCTTGGCTCTTCCCCTGAGTATTTTTGACATAATTCATAGATTTCTTCCAAATGAAATTAGAAATATCTCCTTTTCCCATTACATTAAGAATGTCTAAATATCATCTCTAATACCCTTTATAAAAATAGTGCGGATGATATCGGAACTAAAGAATGATCATTTTGGATTTATGTAAATTGTAAATGAATCTTTCCAAATATTATTGAAACATATTATTGTTGTGACGTTAGAAATGTCTTCTTTTGAGTCTCTGGCCCTCAAATCTAAGCTTCATATGTTTTAAGAAATATTTTCTTTAAATATTTCCCAAGAAGCTATTATGTGTTCTCCTAATCCCATAGACATTTCCAAAGTGTGACTTTTAAAGTAGCGAGAAAAAGTCAAATTTTATGTGTTTCATCGGTGTATCCATATATTCTACAAGATGTAAAACTCAAACATGAATGCATCGGGATCTTCCATTAACATTCCATAGAAATCGAAAAAGGGCCGAACCCAATACGGTCGGAATATTTTTTTCATTTTTTATTGTTTCGGGAAATAACTCCCTAGAGGTCGTTGGGTTGAAAACACTCCACGGATACGAGGCATCTTTATTCGAAGGACTCACACAATCAAACTTGTACGTAAAAACTAGATATTCTGATTGTGAAACTCACCTATGGATCCTACGTTTCCTTGTAGATCCCACAGGGGTCCAAACCCCCGGCCAACTCTTCTTCCTCTTCAACTTTGAAATCAAGAAGAGACATGCACGGAAAATCTAGTTGTATATATATTTCCTAAATGTTAGTGTAATCCATGTGAAACATCATATAAACAATAATAAATGTTTAATTAACAATATTTTCACATATGCATGTAGATATTAACACGTAGATTCGGGAAACAAGATAGTTTCTTGTTCATTACGAACGACGTGTCTGATAGTAGAAAAGGTGGAGAGATCACGAATCATGGTCTTCGAACGGACGTCGTCGAAGGATCCGTCCACCCTTGCCTCGCTAGGAATATTTCAAGACTTGTGCACACGAGATGACATATAAGATGCAGTGAACATCTCCGGCAGGAAACAGGGTTTTCTGTCAGAAATACGGGAAGTGCGAGGCACGGGGAAATCAAACTTGAATCGAGGCTCAACGAGGTATAATGTCTATAATTTTCCTCTCTCTTGGGCCATGCATATGAGGGGGCTTTTGTACTCCTCAAAGTAGTTTCAATCGGTTAGGAAACGAGTTGGCCACCGAGTGCCGGGGTGGATTTGAATTACAAGAATAACCATCAGCATTGTGAAAATAGGTATTTATATATATATATATATATATATATATATATATATATATTTAATGATTTTAATGGCATACGCGGAAAAGTATCCTTTGGACTCGCGTATACACGCGGTACGGGCATGTCCGCGTGTGGGTTCAAACAACATTTCCCCGAACTTTATTTAAGGTACGTAGGAATGGGTGCCCAAGGCCGAGGACAATCACAGATCACATGAGGTGAAAAATTATGCTATAACAGATGCTAATATATGAGGTCATAAGGGGTACATGATGGGCGAAATGCTTATTATAATGCATAGAAGAACTTCGCAAGGACGAAGGAGACTTCACGAGATTTCAGCACCGCAAAAACCAATGAAAACGAGAGAGTCGGCTCATGTACGAGGCGGGCATACCCATGCTTTCTGTCAAAAACCTGTCATATAGAAAGTACGAGAATAGATCCGAATGTATACAAGTATAGTTGAGCGAAAGTACATAATGAATCAACTAAGCACGGCACAGAGTACAAGTCGGAATCAATGTCCAAGTATCACATATGAGAAAAAACTATTCAATAATGATGAAAATGGATGTTTGATCACAAAAATAGCGAATCTCCCGGTGCCAAATCATAAGGGGTGGAACGAGATGGTACGGTCACGCAACTAAGAACCCCAACATATGTGATCTTGTTGTGCTAACAACGACATATAAGAGTGGACAACATCACTTTAGCGAGAAGCTGAAAGTACTGCCAAAAGTAGACTCGAAGATCTTGTTCTGACTTTGAGGTCTTGCAGGTAAACTGTGGCACAATTCCACACAATGGGAATAAATGGTACAAGAGTACGACCATGTGAGAAATCGTTTGATTACGGGTCGATAATGTATACCGTTAACAAATGCAAGACAACCCACCGATAATGGAAATGAGTGTCAAGGTGCCCCAATACAATCTAACAAGTGCAAATGAATGAGTTGAAGTCGAACAATTGGAAGAATCTACCGATCAAAAAGGCAATGATTAATCCCCCACTTTCGATAGCGAAGAGTACGCCGCGGTGAGCACGGGCTAAGGTACGGAAAAGACTCTAGACCTTATTCCCGGAGTAATGAGTGGGGTCGATGCGAAAATATTTGTTGGAAGGAAGACGTCGGGCATCCCACAACAATCCGGTGCGAGTGTAACTTTCTTGAGGCCCAAAATTTGAAGCAATCGGATGAAGCAAAGTGACGGAACAAAACCGAAGTACGTTTCGACATGCAAAGATGAAGCTGGTGCACGGAAAAAACCCGAACCAACCAATAATGACACGAGCGGGAATGTCCACCAAGAGGGTCAAATGGAATCAAGGTACACGAATCCCAAGTGTGATAATGTGCGTCGAACAAAAAGGAAAAACACTCGGTCGAAGACCCATAATGATGATCAAATGTTGAGCACAAGGTCACCTATCAACCAGTGGAAATAAGGCTAGGGTGAGGCTCTGGGTTTACTCTCGAGCAATATGTCGTAGTCGATAAGAGACAAACCCACCAGCAAGAAGTCAATGGAGACCTTCTCAAACTGGCATGGCCAGAGACCAAATATACGGTGTGATAGAACAAGATCTTGACAATACGGGAAGGCAGTACGAATAATGGTCAAGAGACACCGCGGAATGGCCGACTGCGGTTAAACTTCCTTGAACAAAAGCACGTCTCATAGTGACCATAAGCATTAAAAAATGACAACATGTAAATGCCTTTATGTAGGAGGCAAAAACAAACTCTCGTATGATTGGAAGAGATAACCAACGGGGGAGAGCGGCCGATGGAAACGAGGAAAAAGTTGAACTGGGTCAAGACTAAAACCATCCCAAATGAAGGAAATATGTGAGCTTTGCATGTGCTTGCATTGAAGGGTGACAAGGCGGTATTGTACGCCATTAAATTATGAAATAACATCCGTTCCCGCTCTTTTTGTCATATTTAATTTTTTCTTTCTTTTTCATATAATAAGCACTGAAAAAAAAGAATAAAGAATGTTATATTACAATGGATAGAATGAGTATCGGTAAACAAATTCTCTAGTTTACGGGATAAGAACAATCCTACGCTCAATGTAAGGGGGTGGAAACTAGTCAATGATACTTAAAAAGGAATGTTCCATCCATGAGTAATAAGGGTGTCAATTTGTGATAGCTAAGTGCATGCAATGAATTACTTGTCCCCTGAAAAAAATCAAGGTCAAAAGATGAGCAAGCTTATCGGGTCCAAATGAAGCCGGCTAAGAGCCGGGATAAACAAGTAGCCTATATGCAATGTGGCTAATACAACTCAGCGGCACCGAAAGACACTCTGGGGTAATGGCCAAAAAAAATGATAGTGAAGAAGAAGAAGAATGAGCTTCAACACATAAGTGATGGCGGGACTAAGAGGACTCCCGAGCCTACATGAAATGCAACATGGGCAACAAGTGCTAGCGAGGAACTAACTAGGAAGCCATGTAAGGGAAAACTCTACCACCAAATCCATGATTAAATAATCGGCGAGTGAAATGGGTGTAATACTCATGACCTGATGGGATCGACCCTATGGCAAGTGATCAGAATGGAGGCTAGTACGCAAAATGCAACGGAAAGTGGATTCCTTAACCTATATGCCAGTAAAGATCATATACCTACCATGACGGGTCGGCAGTCATGGATCAAAAACCGGAAAAATCTCAAATTCGTCAAAATGTACCTGAAAATATACCAATCTGGGCACTTCCAAGCATCCAGGTTATGCAGCTTAAGATAGATTGAAAAAATAAGCATAACAATTTTTTGCGAAAATTTTCAACTTTTTGGGCATAAATAGACAAATTACCTCATATTTGGTTCATTGTTACATTGGTAATTTGGGAAAAAGTGCTCTGGAGAAAAAATCCTCTTTCGTCAAAACAGGAGCAACCGACCGTCAAACTTCACCGAATTTGTCAGGTAAGCTCATAAACCATCCTTGTTATTCATTTTGTCCATTCATAAGTTAAAAATTAGGAATTTTCACCATGGAATCACTTGCTAAAAATCATGGGTTTGCACATACGCGGGTTGATAATGACCAAGTCGCGTATACACGCGACTGTGCACAAAGAAAAATGCGTATGCGCAACCCAAAATGAAAAATGCGTAGCTAATGAACGAATTATTGAATTTTGCAGGATGAACATATCATGGAGAGAGCATGAACACAGTGCTATTGATCAAGAATTCATGCAGGATCAAGCATCACTAAATATTCTTCGAAATTGTGGATTGCTCAAGTTTTTCAAAATGCCAAATATGAAGAGTAATGTCCGGTTGCTCGAAATGCTTGTGAACTATTGGGAATCGGAAGAAGACTGCTTCATTATAGATCAAATCCTTGTACGCATCGAGGTGGAAGATATATATTTTATTATTGGACTCTCTCGGAGGGGGGAGCCAGTAGACTTGCATGGTAAGCCTATGGGAGGGCTAACCGTGGAATATTACGTCCACGTCTACTGCGTAGAGGGTTCCAAGAAAGTTGGGACTCAAATTGCAATCAAATATTTAAGAGACTTGCACATAAAAATCCTCCTTTTTACCATTGGGAGAGTAGCATGATCAGCTTCTCTACACCATGCATCCAGGACGCAAATGAATATAGCAGTGGAATGCTTAACTCATTTATATGATTGGTGCACAGCTCTTCTGATGAACATGAAGCAACAATTGACTTCAATCCAAAATTCAAAGACAAAACATTTTGGATATGGTACAATTTTGATGACATTCTTCTTCGAGAAGATTCTTGGGCTGAGACCCAAAGTGATCTCTACCATCAGCAGCCCGAGAGACCCAAGAATTGACCGTTGGGCAGACATGATGAAGAGATTGGGGGGAAGTGAAGTTCCCCGGACCACTTGGGATGATGAGTTCTTCCAATGGTGGAGAGAACAAATCATCGATGTGGATGACTATCCCTATGTCGGGATGGACTTTCGTGGCGACCCAGATCTTGTCCTTCCACCAGGCGCGGCATGGGGCACAGTCGGTAAGTTTGCAATTTTTGACTTATATAATTTTTTTGGATTTTGTGAAAAAATGAAAAAAAAAGATGTTTTTGATTGGATTCAAAATGACTTACAATTTTATAATGATCATGATACAGATATTGGACCAGTTCAACCTGAGGGTTACCCGCGACATAAGCGTCGCAGGGGCGAAGCGGATACAGTAGATCCAGACAGAACCCTCCAGGCTGTACAGAGGAACTTGGAGGGATTAACCCGCCAAGTACCTATGGCTGCAGTGGAAGACCTGCCTGAATCCATCCAGAGACGGGTGGTAGGAGTGTCTCGAGACTAGGTACGGTTATTCCGCCGAGTTACCACCGCGATCGTGTTCTATAGGAACACAACTTTTGGGTAGGGACCTCAGGAGTAGATAGATATGACATACCAGATGACTATATATTTTTTTAGACTGAACATGATCGGGGATAAGCCCAATTTTTTTTATGACTTTATGGATCCAAATTTTGTAAAGTTTTTTGAACACTCTAATGATATATATACAGCGATGTTTGATGTGATGTGACAAATGTATCAAAATGTAAGATGTTTTTGATGATTAAATTTTGTTGTATGGAATGATTAATATGCCAATCAATTGCTTGATTAGCTAATGAGTCTGCCATCCAATTGTCAGCTTGAGGAATATGAATGAAAGTTAAAAATTGAAATGATCTTTGTAGCAACCGTACCCTCAAGAACAACTGGATTAAAAATGGATCTCGAACCCGATAAGTATTGTTCAACTGTGACACCACCAGCTGAGAGTCCAAGAAAACTACCAACGAATCAACACCCAAAGATATTGCCTCCGAGAGTATATAAACAACTGCAGTGTATTCTGCTATTTTATTGGAAGCAGGACCAATGCAGACCCCTCTTGATACTAACAGCTGACCGGATGGATAATGAAGCACCCAAGCCGTGGAAGCTAAGTTCCGGGTGTGTCTACTAGCACCATCGGCGAAACCAAAATGAATCATACCATTCGACACAACCTGCCAAAGCAGATCAAAAAAACATCACCATCCCATCAAAGATCAAAAAACCAGATATGTACAAAGCAAAACTACTATATACAAAAGCAAAATATCAGGCTGAAGCCTAGGCATAATAATTTTTCAAATAGAGCCCATTTCTGGGCTCCGGCAACTCGTTTCCTTCGAAATCAACCAAGGTATATGCTCCTTTCTTAAGGACTTTTTTAACGATAAAGGGGCCATACCACATAGACTTAAACTTTCCTGCCCCCAGGGCATCTTTTTCTTGGCCATAGACCAAAACAAGGTCTCCTTCCGAAAAAACCCTAGGCTTGACTGCCTTATTGTACTGAACTTTAACTCGGTTTTTATGCGCTTCATTCATCGTGGTGGCATCCCGACGCTGCTCATCGAGTTGTTCCAGATGAAGGAGCCGTTCTTCAAGACTAGAAGTGTCAGGAAGAAGTTCAACAGCTAACTTAAGAGAAGGAATCTCACATTCAATGGGAAATACGGATTCCAACCCGTGGACTAGCTGAAACGGAGTAAAGCCAGTTGCAGTTTTCACTGACATCCTATATGCCCAAAGTGCAGGATATAGCATAATATGCCAGTTGGATCTAGCTTTATCAATTGTCCTTTGAAGAATTGTCTTCAAGGATTTATTCACGGCTTCCACTTGCCCATTGGCTTGAGGATAATACGGATATGAATGCTCCTGCCGGAAACCTAGTTTTAGAGCCAACTCAGCCATCATGCTATTCTGAAAATGACTGCCATGATCAGTGAAAATATCTCTAGGAATACCAAAACGAGCAATAACCTGGTTGAAAAGAAAAAGAGCTGCAGTCTCACCATCATTCCCAAAAGTAGGCATAGCCTCGACCCACTTAGTAAAGTAGTCTACTGCTACAATAATGTACTTGTGACCTTTAGCCAAAGGCGGGTTACAAGTAGTATAATCAATACCCCACTTTGTAAAGGGACCGACAGTAATGACTGGAAAAAGCGGAGCTGGATGAGCGCGCATTTTTCGAGTATAAACTTGACACGGATGACACTTTTTGACCAACTCCATACAATCCTTGAAAATCGAAGGCCAAAAGTACCCATCACGCAAGATCTTTTGGGTTGTAGCAAGCCCAGATAAATGACCACCACAAGCTCCACTGTGGCAACCATTCAGCACAGCCTCAACTTCTTCGAGAGTTAAGCAGCGTCTCAGGATTGAATCAACCCCTCGACGGTATAAAGCATCACCAATGATCAAGTAATTCTTTGCCAAGTGACGCAACTTACGGCGCTCATCTTTCGAAAAAGTAGAGGGAAACTTCGCAGTCTGAAGATACACAATGATATCTCCATACCAAGGATCCTGTGGAGAGATAAGAAACAAATGTTCATCCAGGAAGGATTCATCATAGATCATTTCTTCCCCACAGGGCAACTCGGAGATCAATTCTGCGAAAACCAATGATTTCTTGGACTTGGCAGACATAAACTCAAGATCAAATTCCTGCAAAATCACAATCCATCTATTTTATTTTCCCCCAATCACTCGCCTACTGAGGACAAACTGAAATGGATTGGCTGCTGCCAAAACATAAGTTTTTTGTAGAATAATGTAATGTTGGAGTCGCTGCACAGCATGAACTGCTGCTAAAGCTAATTTTTCTATCGGAGTGTACCGGAGTTCAGGTCCTACCAATCCTCGACTAAGATAGTATATAACATGCTCTGCAAGAGCATCATCTTCCTGAACCAGAACCATACCAATAGTAGATTCTGCTGCTGCAAGATACAAAAGGAAATCCCTGCTATAATCAGGTGGACTCAATAAAGGAGCAAAGGTCAATGCTTTTTTCAAAGCATTGAATGAGCGTTGAGTGAATTCATCCCAAAGAAATGGAACTCCCTTCTTCAACAATCTCATAAATCCCTTGGTAACTTCAGCATAATTTACGATAAATCTCCGAAGAAAATTAGACTTTCCTTGTAGACTTTGAAGTTGAAGAATAGAGGACGAGGGAGGCAACCGAAGTATTGCCTCAACCTTGAAGGGATCTACCCTAATCCCTTCCCTAGACACAATGAATCCCAATAACCGACCGGATGTAACTGCGAAAACGCACTTGTTCAGATTCAACCTAATCTTATAGAAATGACATCGTTCAAATATTTGACGGAGGTGAGTAGGATGATCCATCCTCTTTCGAGAATGAGCAGCTAAATCATCCAAAAACGCCTCGATAATCTTTTTGATGTCGTGGAAGGCATATGACATGGCCCGCTGAAACGTAGCCCCAGCATTTTTAAGACCAAAAGGCATATTCTTGTATGCAAAAGTACCCCAGGGACAAAGAAAGGCAGTCTTATGCTGATCTTCAGGACGGATAGTAATCTGATTATATCCAGAGAAACCGTCCATGAAGGAGAAAATCTCGTTACCGGCACACTCATCAACGATCTGATCTATAAATGGTGCGAGGTAATTATCTTTCGGACATGCTTTATTAAGGTCTCTGAAATCAATGCAAACTCGAATTGTTCCTTGTTTTTTATCTACGGGAACAGGGCTTGAAACCCATTCAGTTAAAGGAACAGGGAAAATAAATCTCGCCTTAAGCAGCTTCTCCACCTCAGCTTTGATAGCTACTGCCTTCCTAGGATTGACCGGACGAATTTTTTGCCTCACAGGCTTAACGTTTTCGTAAGTCTTGATCTCATGCTGGACAATAGATGGATCTATACCAAGAATTTCCTCATAAGACCAAGCGAATACATCCCTATACTCTTTAAAGAGTTCGGTATAAATCTGAATCTCTTCAGGGAAACATTCAGCTCCGATGAAGACATTCTTGATAATATTGGGATCCCTGGAGATTTTCACCAGGATAGTAGGAGAAATCACAGCCATGTTCCCTTCAGCATACACCTGTGTTGGTGCTAAAGGGTTCAGGACTGGGCGAACAGGACCAGGAGACGGAGGACTTGGAAAACGCGTTTCAACTTCGCTCAAATCAGGTAAAAAGTAAGACCGATGATGCAAATCATCCCACAGTCTATCTATACCAGTCATAGCTTCCAGGATGGCCTCTTCAGATGGAAGAGTGGTATCAAGGAAATCCTGGGCAGAAGAAGAACTAAGTGTCCAAGCCGGAGCCACATCGCCATCCAACTCTTCCGGAGAAAGAGGAGCTGGAATGGACTCTGCAGAGTCAACAATAGACTAGTAAGCAATCTCAGCTGCAGACATTGGAAATGCCATTCCACCCACTTGACCTTCCGCTAATGTGGCGATAGGGGAAGGCAAGGTCCAAGGGTCCGAAAAATAATGAGTTCTGAAGAACTCTCTTCGAAGAGGAGCCTTGGAGGATGAAATTGCATTTATATGAACTGTAGGAGGAGGAATATCAAAAGTACCCATCAAGGAAGAATACATTCCAACCCCTAAATTCTCAACAGGCGCCTTAGTATTATCCAACTTTGGAACAGTTGAGTCAATAGACGCATTCGCGTCTATAGGAGGATAGTCCAGTTGGTCCACTGTAACAATCCTCCCTTCGTGAGGGAAACAAATAATCTGAAATAATGAGGATGCAATGGCATCCAACTCATAAATCCAGTTTCGCCCCAACAGAAGGTTGTAGTCCAAGCTTGCATGAACTACCTCAACCTCTATATTCACATTTTTGCCCCCAACACAGATAGGCAAAGCTGGGACAATACCATGTGGTCTGTGATAATGACTGTCAAACGCAGTCAGAATAGTGGTAGATGGAACAGCTTTGGGAGATCCAATCGTCTTCCAACATGTGAGAGACATCACGCATGTGGAAGCACCCTCATCAACAACCGTCCGAAAGATGTTGCACTTCCGGTACGATGATTTAATATGAAAATCCATATGATGGGGGAGTCTCTTCTTAAAATTAGTCATATCGAAGGTAATCATAAGAGAGTTCTTTGGATCTACAGCCCCAAGAGCAATGAGCAAAGCACTGCGTTGAGCCGGACAAGACTGGAGCACCTCTAAAGCCGACATGGCACAAGGACTCTGCGCCAGATCTTCCACAATAGAGTAGTTCTGGGCAGCCCTAGCATTTGGATTAATCGTCGAACGCTTAGTAGATGCTTTGGGCATCCGAGGTATAGGCTCAACAGTAGGCCTTGTAATGTGAAGCGGCTCAGTAGCATCGAGAGCACCCTTAGCTTTCGAAGACTCTTCTTCGCCATAATCATGGGATCTCGTAGCGACATCCACATGAGCACTCATCATGAATATGTTTGATGGTATTTCCCCTTCCTGGGTGCCCCCAGAGGAAGCCCCAGAATTTTGATTCACGCCAACAACTAGTTGTTTCCCTTGGGGAAAAGGGTTTTTCAACACATCTTGGGAACTAGAAGAACCCTGCTAAGCTAACAAGCGCTGCGCATCCTGAATTTTAGGGTAAAGGTGCGTGAGATGGTCTCCAGCACACAACGTGCATGGAAACTTCACTTTCTTTTTATCCTTTGGACCCTCACCAACATGCTCGTTGGTTTTATTCACATTACCCTTCCCATTCTTGCCATTTTTCTTATTATTCCGTCCCTTCTTCTTCCCTTCGGATTGTTGATTTCCTTTGGGATCAGAAGCTTGGACGACATTTACCGACAAAGATTGGGAAGGCGATGACTCAGCAGGCACAGCCTGACCAGAAGGAGTAGATTGTATAGACAACTGCTGTAATTGAGTAAGCAGGCTAGCTGCCCCACTATTGATCGACCCAATAAGTCCATCACCATGAGGACCAGGCTTAGTTTTGGATAAATCTAATTTGGAGCGAGGAGCATTGGGAAAATATTTATGGAGGACCCCAGACTGAGAATATATCAGTTCCAACTGTTGGGCCCTAAAAATAGCCTGTTCCTCATAAAATACCCCAGACAGGGATACATATTTAGAAATGTCTAACTGCAGAGATTTCAGAAACCATTCCAAAATGAATTCTCCTGGAATATGAGCTTTAATAAGCCTCTTCCTTCTTCGCCATTCCTGAATATGGTCAGAAATGTGGGTTGCGTCGTCCTGCTTAAAATTAGCTAGGAGTTCAGTCTCGGCATCATAACGGACGGGAAACTGGAAATGATTTAGAAATGTAACAGCTAGTTCTCCAAATGTAGAAAAACTGCCCCCAATTAGCTCAATATACCATTTGGCAGCATTTCCAGTTAGGGTGCGTTGAAACAATCTCAACCTAATCGAATCATCAATCAGGGAGTTAGAAGAACACCATAAATGGAAGGTGGTGATGTGATCAGCCAGATCCTCTCCATTCTTGCCTTCAAACTTTGGAATGTCTGAAGGAAGTTTGGTGGGAACCGGAGGCCACCCCGGACTGTACCGGATCGGATCATTCGTCAATTTCGACAGATCTGGCAAGTTTAACGTTGCCAGAAAAGGTAAACGAGGCGGAGCCTGAGGATTCCATCCTTGATGGGATGAACTCCCTACATTCTGAAAAGAATACCCTGGATTTGATGAGGCACCAAGTTGCCAAAAAGAACTCGTAGAAAAAGGAGAAGAACCTCCTCGCAACACAGAGTTACCAAAGACCGGACCAGTTCCCCCTCCTAAAGTATTAAATGAAGAGGAAAGCCTCTGATAGGGGTTCCAGGCATTAGAAAGAGGGGAAAAAGTCTGATAAGCACTCGAAGAAGGGAAAGAAGCATTCCCTTGGTGACCAGCGTAAAACTGATTCCCTGCCCCCGCTGTAGTGAATACAGGGTTCCAACTCGTAAAAGTAGTCGAATTCTGACCTCCAGACCAAGGGTTGAAACTCTGAGTCTGAGAAGTAAATGGAAAGGACCCTAAAGAAGGATTCGAACTAGGAATATGTCCAGTTCCGAAGGGGAACCCTTGAAAAGAAGCTGATCCACTAGCCATGGAAGACATGGGTGTAGATCCAGCTGCAGCAGCAGAAAAGGAAAAAGAAGGAATCCCACTAGTGGGCATTCCAAAACAAAAGGGACCAGATTGAGAAGCATGTGCTTGGGTGAAACCAGAGCCAAACACAGCAGTACTAGAAGCAATCGAAGATATAGCAATAGTGCCTCCTCCTTCTACAGAAGCAGGAGTCTGAATGCCTGCAGCACTCACAGCAGAAGTCGCGTTCCCAGTCGTGGCCATCGAAAGGTATGAATAATATGGAGGATCTTCCGGTCTCTCTGACTCAGGTCTGATGTATTCAACAATGAACGGATAATCAGGAGGAAGAGGAGATGGAAGTGACTCAGAGGGTTGAGACACTTCCTCTACCAGTACTTCTTCTTCCTGCGGAAATAAGACTCTTGAGGTGAGCAGAGCGCTTCTCTCGGAACCAACACCAAAACCAGCTACGAAACCTTAAAACCCTTGTGGAGGATCTCTCTCCACTGCGTCAGATGCCACAGGGTGGTACTCACCTACTAAATTACTCCTACGCCTTCCTGAAGAAGGCTCTGGAATCTCGGGAGATAATCCCCGGATTCTCCTCGATCGACGAGGTGCTTGATCAGCCACTTTAACAAATTTTAATTAGACTCAAAAAGTATAAAGCTAGGCAAGCTAGGAGAAAAGAGCACTCACTACAGAAAGAAATCCTTGAGATACAATCAAACAAACAGCCTTCAGGTATTTCCGCTCCGGGTGATTAGGACCGGACACCAAAATACAAGAAAGCGAAATATAGAACCTCCCGAAAGTAGTCTGGGATAATTATGGCCCAGGCCTACTAGCGAAGGTAACATAAACAGTTACGTCGACCTCCTAACAACAGCCTTTGCCGGCACAAGTACCCAAGCTTTGTAATGGCACCCCCCAGAAGTACTGCTGGAAGTGATACGACGTCTACCTCAGGTACCATGGGTATTCCCCCCCACAGTCACCTATGTGGAACCTAGGAATGGCAACTATGGGCACCAATCCGTGTCAGAAGCCGGGCAGAGCGGTCTTGAGGTCAGATTCAGCAAATCAGAGAGGGGGTATATCTCTTCTCAGCCTTCACTTCCCCTCGCGCTTGACTCTCTAGAGGAGAGCTTTCCCGGTCCACCTAACGGAGTTGGATTTCGCTCAATTAATCAACTTCTATGTTTTGTTTGAGTGGCCTTGGAGAGTTAACTCTCCACTCACCTAATCCAAGGCCCTACAACCTAGCTAGTTGGTGTATGACACTTAATAAAAACTTGCTAGTTGCTTTTAAATTATAGCGCTTATTTTAATCGGTTGTTATGTTAAGTCAAAGGGATACGGAAATGAAACTCGTGGTGTTTTGACGCAGAAAAGAAATTAATAAAAACCAAACTATATGCAAATGTAGTAATTGCCTTTCGATGAAAAGAAATTTCTACAAAGGTTCTACGAGACTAAATTTTTTTTTTTTCTTTTCAGATAACAAACTTCACACTCACAAAAACTATGAAAATGACTAAATGCTTAAGTGCACCTGATGCAAATCACTAAGAGCATGCAAATTCTAAGATGAAAAATCTACTAAAGCAGAGAGAAATTTCCCAAAGATCCTTCAGTTTTATCTCTTTTTGGTTGTCCACAAAGCTAGTTCCCAAAATCAGAAACTCTTAGTATAAAGACACCAAAAACGCTTGAAACAAGAGGAAGAAACCAATGACAATTCCTTTCCAAAACCAAGTCAAAAACCAAAGGCAAGAAACCTCAACAAAGCTTCAAAAGATATAATGAAATGAAAACAAAAACGCAAAACAAAAGCAAATGACAAAACAAAATGTTTTTTGAGCTTTTGAATTTTTAAAAAAGAAGAGCTCGAAGAGACCAAAAAAACTATCAAATCCCAATCCAAACAACTCTGAATTTCAAGAAAAACTTCCAAAATGCTCCAAGTCTTATAGGGCTACTTAGTAGCAAGACTTATATGAGCAAAAGAAGACAAGAAACTCAGTCACTCAGCCTAGAAGAATAGTACAACCTTGCAGCAAACAAAAAATTCAAAGAACCAAGAAAGACTCTTCAAAAGTTGCAACAAGACCTAGTCAACTTGAACTCAAGAAAACCAATCACAAAATGGGAAAAAATTGAAGTGCAAAGAAAGACACAAAGGTAGGAAAGAGTAAATGAGCAGAGGCTCTCTTTTCTGATGAAGCAGAACAGCCAAGAATCCCCAGGAAGAGATCTTGGTACTCGAACCCGAAATGCAAGCACAAGAAACAAGATTTGCCAGATAAGATAGTTTTCAACCAAACAAGAGAGAGAAAAGACCAAATACCACTTTCAACACAATCCAGAGGATACAAATACACTGCAGGAACAGGTCTCCACATGCAGACAAGACTAAAAAGCCAAGAAATCCAAAATTTCAAAATTCACCCAGGCATACGCTACTTGACAGTTTGGAAACAAGCGTACATACGCGACTGTGTTAAAGGAAACCCGCGTATACGCGACTCCCTTTAACAAAAACTGCATGTATACTCGTTTGTGTACAGACAAACCCACGTATGAAAAGGTAAATAATAAAAAATAAAAAAGATCAAGTCTGGATAAGGAACCAGGTCTTCAGTCTGACTGAGAAAGAGTTAACTGGACTGGAAATAAAAGTTAAAACTGTTGGAAACCTTTCAAACAGCTGAAACCACCCAACAGGGGAATCACAAGAATGTGGTCCCCAGCGGAGTCGCCAGTTCTGTTTCTGGGAAAAGCACCCTAGAGGTTTGTTGGGTCAAAACCTCCACAGATCAGGGCATGCTATTCAGAAGGACTCACACACAACCACACTTGAATGAAAAAAACTAGATAACAATGATAGCAGAACTCACCCATAGTCCTATGTCCGATGTAGATCCCGTGGGGTCCAAACCCCCAGCAACCCTTCTTCCTCTCCAACCTGGAAAACAAGAAAGAACATGCACGAAAACCTAGTTGTACAGCATATATTCCTCCTAAACGTTAGTGTAATCCATGTGAAATATGATATAAACGATAATAACTGCTTAATAATCAATCTTTTCACATATACAAATAGATATTAACACACAAGTTCAGGAACAAGATGGTTCTTCATTATTACGAACAGCATGTACAGTAGTAAAGAGTGGAGAGATCACCTGAATCCTTCCACGATCTTCGAGCAGACCGTCGTCCGGATCCGTCCCGCCCTTGCCTCGCTAAGATACTTTCAATACTTGTGCGCTCAATATGGCATATAAATGGATGAACATCTCCAGGAAACAAGGGTTTCCTGTATAAATCTGGGAAAGTGCAGGAGGCACGGGAATTCAGACTTGAATTGGGATTCCAACAGAGTATAATGTCTATAAAATTTCTCTCTCTCTTAGGCCATGCACATGAGGGGCTTTTATACTCCCTCAAAGTAGTTTCAATCAGTTGGAAACAGTTGGCCACGTGCTGGGGTGGTTGAACTACTGGAGTAACCATCAACCCAACCTGAAAATAGGGAATTTTTATATATTTTTTAATGATTTTAATGGAATACGCGGAAAAGTACATGTGGACTCGCGTATACACACGGAAAAGTCTAGGCATACCCGCGTATGGGAATTTTAACACTGTTTTTTAATGAATTTGTTCAAGTCTGTGGGAATGGGTGCCCAAGGCCATAGAGACAATCATGAATCACATGAGGGTGAAAAATGATGCTATAACATTCCTAGAGCTCGTTAAACTTATTAGGATGGATTCATTCAAAGGATGAACTTATATGACAAGAATATGGTATCCTCTTCAAGCTTGTGTAAAAATAAAGAGGTACTCACTAGAAATAGTGAGGGGAAATGGAAGGAAACACATATCATGTATTTCTTCTGAAAGAAAGTATGTTTCTCTTGAACATGACACTTATATGTATCTCATGTTGGGTTTGGGATATCCTCGCTTCGTCACTTACCTTCTTGGGTTTGCGAAATCCATTTTCCTCTCATTAGATTATGTCTTATTGTCATCATGACCGCTGATCCTATTTTGATTCAAATGCTACCAAATTCCATAGGCATGTCGCCGATATGTTCAATATAAGTCCATGTCTGCAAATTCAAACCACCTATGCCCTATTTTACCTTCTTTGCATCAATCCTGGGTCACTTTTATTCACTCTAAAATCCTATGTTTTTTTTTCATGATGTGGGAAACATTATGGCCCTCCTTCGATGGATTGCTTCATGTCGAATCTATCTCATTATCCAGGAAGATGGTCTAGAAACTCCCTTTCAGTACCTTGGAGCTTGCATCCCTCAATGGCAAGTTCTTCCCATTTGACGACATGTTCACATCCTTTGCCTTCGATCAGATAATTTTGCAAGTGTTCGAATTCAGTTCCATTATTCACACTTGTAGATTATGTTTTTGTACCTTGAGGGCCATCTTCATCATTGGTGGTTCCTCTCATGCCTATTAACGGTTTACTCATCGACTGGTAATGAGTTGGTTTCTGCCATGTTCAACTTCAATACATTTATTCACATGGTTAGATTCCTGCTTTGGTGTATAAATTATACAACAAGCATGTATATCTTAGATTCACCCGATCTAACAATGTGCTAATGTTAAATATTGAATCGCTTATACAAATATTTTGCGGAATTAAAAACACAATCGCTAATCACATGAACACGAATAAATATCAATCACACACCACACAGATAATTTCCCAGGGAAATATTACAACTAAAAACCCCACTATCTTCTATTGTATATTAATCATGGATCATGAAACAATTACATACAAAACTCTTCCCACAAGAGCCCTCAATACATCAACTAATTGTCTCACACTGTCATACAAAAACTAGAAAAGTAATTAGCCAATTTACTACCTCCAGACAGCCTGCATTGCGCAATCCCTATTGTATACAATCCCTGATTGAATCAAATCTTGCCTGCCTTGATTGTGCCAAGTATCATGGGCACTCCAACGAGTGTTTGCATGCATGTGTGCAAACAGATAATGTCACAACTGATAGCCAACCTCCCTTTTACCTAGAACTCAACTGGGTCTTCACTAGGAGTACACTGGATCTAACATGCATGCAGTTAATAATAGTAAATCCTATAATAGTAAATATTTATTTGTAAACCGGTATTGGGACTACCTCCCATGCACTATTCTTGAAAATGGAGTCGTACTCCTCCACCATTGCATCAACCCAAGTAGGTTTCTGCACTCCTTCCTGAAAGGAAGATGGTTCAATCACAATAAAATTTCTCATAAGAACCATGTATCTAGTAAATCGATTAGGATATTATCTTTATCTATGCTGTGAAGTAGGGGATCCTGCATTCTATGCAGCATCAATTCTCAGGCTATCAGCTTCCATGGTGCGCCTTCTGCCATTTCTGATGGATGGCTCTGCATGAGTGATTTCCTCCACTTCATGAACCTCCTAATGTGGCTCCTTGGGAACCAGAAGTTCCTCCTCTACATGCAGTCCATTTCCCTCTCTGTAATATTCCCAAATGGGGAATACAGCAACAGAAAGCATATTTGCATAAAAATAATGCAGATCATCTAAGACAAAGCAGGGGCCAATAAGGAGACCTTCTAAATGTATTTAAAATATCAAAATAGATGTACAATGAGGCCCATAAGATGCATATCTAGAAATAAAAGTCACTAATAGAAGAAAATCCTCAAAAAGAGGTGTTGCAACCATGTATTAAGACTAAAAAAGGCTTGACAGTGTTATTTTAATGAGCTGCAACAATTTTTTATTACACTTTATATATAGAGAAAATCAATGCATGAAAAGTTAGATCTATAACATATCCATAAACTAGATAGGCTCCTCTTCAAAATGCCCTTGGGGTTTTCAACATTACACCATGTACAAGGAGTAGATCTGCAAAAATATTCAGATATTCAAAAATGTATAGAAGTATTCAGATCAGATCTGATATGACTGTTTCGGGGAAAATCACCCTAGAGGTTTGTTGGGTCGAAACCTCCACAGATCAGGGCATGCTATTCAGAAGGACTCACACACAACCATACTTGAATGCAAAAAACTAGATAACAACGATAGCAGAACTTACCCGTAGTCCTACGTTCGATGTAGATCCCACGGGGTCCAAACCCCCAGCAACCCTTCTTCCTCCTTCAACCTAGAAAACAAGAAAGAACGTGCACGGAAACCTAGTTGTACAGCATATACTTCTTCTAAACGTTAGTGTAATCCATGTGAAACATTATATAAACCATAATAAATGTTTAAATGATAATATTTTCACATATACAAATAGATATCAACACGTAGGTTCAGGAACAAGATGGTTCTTCATTATTACGAACATCATGTACATAAGTAAAGAGTGGAGAGATCACCTGAATCCTTCCACGATCTTCGAGCAGACCGTCATCCGGATTCGTCCCGCCCTTGCCTCACTAAGATCCTTTCTAGACTTGTGCACTCGAGATGGCATATAAATGGATGAACATCTCCAGGAAACAAGGGTTTCCTGATATAAATCTGGGAAAGTGTAGGAGGCACGGGGATTCAGACTTGAACTGGGATTCCAACAGAGTATAATGTCTATAAAATTTCTCTCTCCCTTAGGCCATACACATGAGGGGCTTTTATACTTCCTCAAAGTAGTTTCAATCAGTTGGAAACAGTTGGCCACGTGCTGGGGTGGTTGAACTACCAGAGTAACCATCAACCCAGCCCGAAAATAGGGATTTTTTATATGTTTTTTAATGATTTTAATGGCATACGCGGAAAAGTACATGTGGACTTGCGTATACACGCGGAAAAGTCTGGGCATATCCGCGTATGGGGATTTTAACACTGTTTTTTAGTGAATTTTGTTCAAGTCTGTAGGAATGGGTGCCCAAAGCCATAAAAGAAATCATGAATCATATGAAGGTGAAAAATGATGCTATAACAGATGCCCCCTAATATATGAGGTCATAAGGGGTACATGATGGCCGAAATGTATTATGCACATAGAAAGAACTTTGCAAGGACAAGAGAGGACTTCACCAGATTTCAGCCTGCCAAAAACCAATGAAAGAAAATAGAGAGTCAACTCATGCTGAGGCGGGCATACCCATGCTCAGTCAAAAATACATCATATGGAAAGTATTGAATAGATCCAACATGTATACAAGTATAGCTGAACTGAAAGTACATAATGAATCATCTGAGCATGGCCCGGAAATATAAGTCTGAATCAATGTCCAAGTATCACATATAGAAAGTTGATCAAGGATGGTGCAACTGGATGTCTGATCATATAAGTAACTGAATCTCCAAGTACCGAATCATAAGAGGTGGAACAAACGGTACAATCACGCAACTCGAGAGCCAACATATAGGATGCTGCTGTACTGAACTGCAACATATAAGGGTGGACGGCATCACTGGCAGAAACTGAATGGACTGTCAAAAGTGAACCGAAAAATGCTGATGCAACTCGAGGTCTTCACCGATCACTATGGCACAATTCTACACAATGGGAATAAATGAGCTGAAGTCGACCATGTGAGAAATATTTGGATTACCGGTCAATGATGTATACCGTTAACCAACACGAGACAACCCACCAATAATGAAAATGAGTGTCAAGGTGCCCCAGTACAATCTAACAAGTGTGAATGAATGAGTTGAAGTCGAACACTTGAGAGAATCTACCAATCAGGAGGCAATGATGAATCCCCACTGTCGATAGCGAAGAGTCTGCCACTGATGACTGCAAACCCTAAGGTACTGACAAAAAGACTCTAGAACTTATTCCCAGAGCAATGAGTCGGAGCCGATGGGAAAAGATCTAATGGAAGGAAGGCATTAAGGCATCCTACATCAGTCCAACGCGAGTGTAACCCGCTGGCCAAGATTTGGAAGGAATTGGACGAATTAGAGTGACGGAACCAAACCGAAGTACGTTTTCGACATGCACAAGATGAAGCTAGTGCACGGAAGAAACCCTATGAACCAACCAATAATGAAAGCTACCACAGAGGCGAGAAATCCACCGATAGGGTCAAATGGAAATCAAGGTACTGCACGAATCCCAAGTGTGATAATGTATGCTGACGTCGAACATAGGGGAAACCACTCAGTCAAAGACCCATATTGATGATCAAATGCTGAGCACAAGGTCACCTATCAATGATGGAAATAGGGCCAGGGTGCAGCTCTAGGTTTGCTCTCAGAGCAATGTGTCGTAGTCGATAAGAGACAAACCTGCCAGCAAGAAGTCAATGGAGACCTCAAACCAGCACGTGCAGAGGACCAAAACATTGATGTGATAGAAAAAGATACTGACAAGACCGGGAAGGCCGACTGAATAATGAGTCAAGAGTTACCGCAGAATGGCCAACTCTGGTTTAAACTTCCCTTGAACAAAAGCATGACTCGTGATGACCATGGCAGTAAAAGTGACACTGTATAAGTCTGTTATGCAGGAGGTAGAACAAACTCTCCATATGATTGGAAGAGATAACCAACCGGGGGAGAACTGACAAGTGAAACAAGGTAAAGGCTGAACCTAGGTCAAAACTAAAACCATCCCAAATGGAGGAAAGATATATAAGTGTATATGCTTTGTTCAAGGGCGACAAATTGACACTGTACTGCCATCAAATAACGAAGTTACATCCCGTTCCCGCTCTTTTTGTTATATTTGATTTTTTTGTCTTTTTCATATAATAAGCCTGAAAAAGAATAAAAGAATGCTATGGTACAATGGATAGAACGAGTATCAAGAAACATATGCACTAGTTCTTGGGATTGGAACGATCCTGTGCTCAATGCAAGGTGGTGGAAACTCGTAAGCAATACTCAGAGGAATGTTCCATCCATGGGTAAAAGGGTGTCAAGTCGCGATAAATAAGTGCATGCAATGGTTTAACTTGTACAGACGATCAAGGTCAAAATTTTGCTTAAACATTGAGTCCAAATGAAGCTGGCTAAAGGCCAGGATAAACAAGTAGCCAATATGCAATGCAGTAATACAACTCAACAACACCAGGGAGCCTCTAGGGTAATAGCCAGAAAAATGATAGTGAAGAAGAAGAAGAATGAAGCTTCAACACATAAGTCATGGTGGGACTAAAGAGGACTCCCGAGCCTACATAAAACGCAGCATGGGCAACAAGTGATAGTGAGGAACTAACTAGGAAGCCCATGTAAAGGAAGGCTCTACCACCAAGTCATGATTAAATAATCGGCGAGTGAAATGGGTGTAATACTCATGACTTGATGGGATCAACCCTATGGCAAGTGATCAGAATGGAGGCTAGTATGCAAAATGCAATGGAAAGTGGATTCCCTAACCTATATGCCAATGAAGATCATATACCTGCCATGACGAGTCAGCAGTCATGGATCAAAAACCGGAAAAAATATCAAATCGTCAAAATGTACCTGAAAATATACCAATCTGGGCACTTCCAAGCATCCGGGTTATGCAACTTAAGATAGATTGAAAAAATAAGCATAACAAATTTTTGCGAAAATTTTCAACTTTTTGGGCATAAATAGACAAATTACCTCATATTTGGTTCATTATTACATTGCTGATTTGGAAAAAAGTGCTCTGGAGAAAAAAACCTCTTTTGTCAAAACAGGAGCAACCGACCGTCAAAATCCACCGAATTTCTCAGGTTAGCTCTTAATTCATCCTTGCTATTCATTTTGTCCGTTCATAAATTAAAATTTAGGAATTTTCACTGTAGAATCTCTTGCTAAAAATCACGGGTTTGCGCATACGCGGGTTGGTAATGACCAAGTCGCGTATACACGCGACTGTGCACAAATAAAGTCGCGTATGCGCAGCCCAATATGAAAAATGCGTAGCTAATGAATGGATTATTAAAATTTTACAGGATGACCATATCAAAGAGAGCATGAACACAATGCTATTGATCAAGAAGTCATGCAGAACCAAGCATCACTAAATATTCTCCGAAACTGTGGATTGCTGAAGTTTTTTAAAATGCCAAATATGAAGAGTAATGTCCGGTTGCTCGAAATGCTCGTGAACTATTGGGAACCAGAAGAAGACTGTTTCATTATAGATCAGATGCCCATACGCATCGAAGTGGAAGATATATATTTTATTACTGGACTCTCCCGGAGGGGGGAGCCAGTAGACTTGCACGGTAAGCCTTTGGGAGGGCTCACCGTGGAAGATTACGTCCACGTGTACTGCGTACAGGGTTCCAAGAAATTTGGAACTCAAATTGCAATCAAAGATTTAAGGGATTTGCACATGAAAATCCTCCTTTTCACCATTGGCAGGGTGGCAGGATCTGCCTCCCTACACCAGGCGTCCAGGACGCAAATGAGCATAGCAGTGGAATGCTTAACTCATGTATATGATTGGTGCACAACCCTACTGATGAACATGAAGCAACAATTGACTTCAATCCGAAAGGAAAAGACAAAACATTTTGGATACGGTACAATTTTGATGACATTCTTCTTTGAGAAGATTCCAGCACTAAGACCCAGAGTGATCTCTACCATCAGCAGCCCGAGAGACCCAAGAATTGCCCGCTGGGCAGACATGATGAAGAGATTGGGGGGAAGTGAAGTTCCCCGGACCACCTGGGATGATGAGTTCTTCCAATGGTGGAGAGAACAAATCATCACTGTGGATGACTATCCCTATGCTCGGATGGACTTTCGTGGCGATCCAGATCTTGTCCTGCCACCAGGTGCAGCATGGGGTACAGTTGGTAAGTTTACAATTTTTGACTTATATAATTTTTTGGATTTTTTCAATATGTATGAAAAAATGTGAAAAAAAAACATGTTTTTGATTGGATTCAAAATGTCTTACAATTTAAAATGATCATGAAACAGATATTGGACCAGTTCGACCTGAGGGATGCCCACGACATAAGCATCGCAGGGGCGAAGCGGATATAGTAGATCCAGACAGAACCCTCCAGGCTGTACAAAGGATCTTGGAGGGATTAACCCGCCAAGTACCTATGGCTGCAGTGGAAGATCTGCCTGAAGCCATCCAGAGACAAGTGGTAGGAGTACCCCATGACTGGGTACGGTTATCCCGCCGTGTAGCCACTGCGATCGTGTTCTATAGGAACACAACTTCTGGGCAGGGACCTCAGGAGTAGACAGATATGATGTATCAGATGACTGTATATTTTTTGAGATCGAACATGATCGGGCATAAGCCCAAATTTTTGTATGACTTATGGATCCAAATTTTTGTATAGTTTTGAACATTATGATGATATATATACAGCGATGTTTGATGTGATGTAACATATGTATCAAAATGTATGATTGTTTTGATGATTAAATTTTATTGTATGGAATGATTAATGTGCCAATCAATTGCTTGATTAGCTAATGAGTCTGCCAGCCAATTGTCAGCTCGAGGAATATGAATGAAAGTTAAAAATTGAAATGATCTTTGTAACAAATGTACCCTCAAGAACAACCGGAGTAAAAATGGATCTAGAACCCGATAATTATTGTTCAACTGCGACACCACCAGCTGAGATTCCAAGAAAACTACCAACGAATCAACACCCAAGGATATTGCCTCCAAGATTAGATAAACAATTGTAGTGTATTTTGCTATGTTATTGGAAGCAGGACCAATGCAGACCCCTCTTGATACTAACAGCTGACCGGATGGATAATGAAGCACCCAAGCCGCAGAAGCTAAGTTTTGGGTGTGTCTACTAGCACCATCGGCAAAACCAAAATGACTCATGACATCCGACACAACCTGCCAAAGCAGATCAAAAACATCACCAACCCATCAAAGATCGAAAAACCAGATATGTACAAAGCAAAACTACTATATACAAAAGCAACATGCCAGGCCGAAGCCTAGGCATAATACTTTTTCAAATAGAGCCCATTGCTGGGCTTCGGCAACTCGTTCCCTTCAAAATCAACCAAGGTATATGATCCTTTTTTAAGGACTTTTTTAACGATAAAGGGGCCATACCACATAGATTTAAATTTTCCTGCCCCCAGGGCATCTTTTTCTTGGGCATAGACCAAAACAAGGTCACCTTCCGAAAAAACCCTAGGCTTGACCGCCTTATCGTACTGAACTTTAACTCGGTTTTTATGTGCTTCATTCATCGTGGCGGCATCCCGACGCTGCTCATCGAGATGTTCCAGATGAAGGAGACGTTCTTCAAGACTAGAAGTGTCAGGAAGAAGTTCAACAACTAATTTAAGAGAAGGAATCTCACATTCAATGGGAAATACGGATTCCAACCCGTGCACTAGCTGAAACGGAGTAAAGCCAGTTGCAGTTTTCACTGACGTCCTGTATGCCCAAAGTGCAGGATATAGCATAACATGCCAGTTGGATCTAGCTTTATCAATTTTCCTTTGAAGAATTGTCTTCAAGGATTTATTCACGGCTTCCACTTGCCCATTGGATTGAGGATAATACGAAGATGAATGCTCCTGCCGGAAACCTAATTTTAGAGCCAACTCAGCCATCATGCTATTCTGAAAATGACTGCCATGATTAGTGACAATCTCTCTAGGAATACCAAAACGAGCAATAACCTGGTTGAAAAGAAAAAGAGCTGCAGTCTCACCATCATTCCCAAAAGTAGGCATAGCCTCGACCCACTTCGTAAAGTAGTTTACTGCTACAATAATGTACTTGTGACCTTTAGCCGAAGGCGGGTTACAAGTAGTATAATCAATACCCCACTTTGTAAAGGGACCGATAGTAATGACTGGAAAAAGCGGAGCTGGATGAGCGCACATTTTTCGAGTATAAACTTGACACGGATGACACTTTTTGACCGACTCCATACAATCTTTGAAAATCGAAGGCCAAAAGTACCCAGCACGCAAGATCTTTTGGGCTGTAGCAAGCCCAGATAAATGACCACCACAAGCTCCACTATGGCAATCATTCAGCACAGCCTCAGCTTCTTCGAGAGTTAAGCAACGTCTCAGGATTGAATCAATCCCTCGACGGTATAAAGCATCACCAATAATCAAGTAATTCTTAGCCAAGTGACGCAACTTACGACGCTCATCTTTCGAAAAAGTAGAGGGAAACTTCGCAGTCTGAAGATACACAATTATATCTCCATACCAAGGATCCTGTGAAGAGATAAGAAATAAATGTTCATCCGGGAAGGATTCATCATAGACAATCTCATCCCCACAGGGCAACTCGGAGATCAATTCCACGAAAACCAATGATTTCTTGGACTTGGTAGACATAAAATCAAGATCAAATTCCTGCAAAATCACAATCCATCTATTGTATTTGCCCCCAATCACTCGCCTACTGAGGACAAACTGAAATGGATTGGCTGCTGCCAAAACATAAGTTTTTCGTAGAATAATGTAATGCCGGAGTCGCTGCATAGCATGAACAGCTGCTAAAGCTAACTTTTCTATCGGAGTGTACCGGAGTTCAGGTCCTACCAAGCCTCGACTAAGATAGTAAATAACATGCTCTGCAAGAGCATCATCTTCCTGAACCAGAACCATACCAATAGTATATTCTGCTGCTGCCATATACAAAAGGAAATCCCTGCTATAATCAGGTGGACTCAATAAAGGAGCAGAGGTCAATGCTTTTTTCAAAGCATCGAATGAGCGTTGAGCGAAGTCATCCCAAAGAAATGGAACTCCCTTCTTCAACAATCTCATAAATCCCTTGGTAACTTCAGCATAATTTACGATAAATCTCCGAAGAAAATTAGAATTTCCTTGTAGACTTTGAAGTTGACGAACAGAGGACGGGGGAGGCAACCGAAGTATTGCCTCAACCTTGAAGGGATCTATCCTAATCCCTTCTCTAGACACAATGAATCCCAATAACCGACTGGATGTAACCGTGAAAATGCACTTGTTCGGATTCAACCTAATCTTATAGAAACGACATCGTTCAAATATTTGACGGAGGTGAGCAGGATGATCCATCCTCTTTCGAGAATGAGCAGCTAAATCATCCAAATACGCCTCGATAATATTTTTGATGTCGTGAAAGGCATATGACATGGCCCGCTGAAAGGTAGCCCCAGCATTTTTAAGACCAAAAGGCATCTTCTTGTATGCAAAAGTACCCCAGGGACAAATAAAGGCAGTCTTATGCTGATCTTCAGGACGGATAGTAATCTGATTATATCCGGAGAAATCGTCCATGAAGGAGAAAATCTCATTACCGGCACACTCGTCAATGATCTGATCGATAAATGGTGTGGGGTAATTATCTTTAGGACATGCTTTATTAAGGTCTCTGAAATCAATGCAAACTCAAATTGTTCCTTGTTTTTTATCTATAGGAACAGGGTTCGAAACCCATTCCGTCAAAGGAACAGGGAAAATAAATCCTACCTTGAGCAGCTTCTCAACCTCAGCTTTGATAGCTACTGCCTTCCTAGGATTGACCGGACGAAGTTTTTTCCTCATAGGCTTAGCATTTTCGTAAGTCTTGATCTCATGCTAGACAATAGATGGATCTATACCAGGAATTTCCTCATAAGAACAAGTGAATACATCCATATACTCTTTAAAGAGCTCGGTGTAAATATCACTCTCTTCACGGGAACATTCACCTCCGATGAAGACATTCTCAATAATATTGGGATCCCTGGAAATGTTCACCGGGATAGTAGGAGAAATCACAGCCATGTTCCCTTCAGCATAAACCTGTGTTGGTGCTAAAGGGTTTAGGACTGGGCGAACAGGACCAGGAGACGGAGGACTTGGAAAACTCGTTTCAACTTCGCTCAAATCAGGTAAAAAGTAAGACCGATGATGCAAATCATCCCACGGTCTATCTATACCAATCATAGCTTCCAGGATGGCCTCTTCATATGGAAGAGTGGTATCAAGGCAATCCTGGGCAGAAGAAGAACTAAGTGCCCAAGCCGGAGCCACATCTCCATCCAACTCTTCTGATGAGAGAGGAGCTGGGATGGATTCTGCAGAGTCAACAATAGACTGATAAGCAATCTCAGCTGCAGACATTGGAAATTCCATTCCACCCACTTGACCTTCCGCTAATGTGGCAGTAGGGGAAGGTAAGGTCCAAGGGTCCGAAAAATAATGAGTTATGAAGAACTCTCTTCGAAGAGGAGCCTTGGAGGATGAAATTGCATTGATATGAACCATAGGAGGAGGAATATCGAAAGTACCCATCAAGGAAGAATACATTCCAACTCCTAAATTCTCAATAGGCGCCTTAGTATTATCCAACTTTGGAACAGATGAGTCAGTAGATGCATTCGGGTCTACAGGAGGACAGTCCAGTTGGTCCACTGTAACAATCCTCCCTTCGTGAGGGAAACAAATAATTCGAAATAATGAGGATGAAATAGCATCCATCTCATAAATCCAGTTTCTCCCCAACAGAAGGTTGTAGTCCAAGCTTGCATCAACTACCTCAACCTCTATATTCACAGTTTTGCCCCCAACATAGATAGGCAAAGCTGGGAAAATACCATGCGGTCTGTGAGAATGACCATCAAACGCAGTCAGAAGAGTGGTAGATGGAACATCTTTGGGAGATCCAATCTCCTTCCAACATGTGAGAGACATCACGCATGTGGAAGCACCCTCATCAACAACCGTTCAAAAGATATTACACTTCCGGTACGATGATTTAATATGAAAAGCCATATGATGGGGGAGTCTCTTCTTAAAATTAGTCATATCAAATCTAATCAGAAGAGAATTTTTTGGATCAATAGCCCCAATGGCAGTGAGAAAAGCACTGCGCTGAGCCGGACAAGACTAGAGCACCTCTAAAGCTGACATAGCACAAGGACTCTGCGCCAGATCTTCCACAATAGAGTAGTTCTGGGCATCCCTAGCGTTTGGATTAATCGTCGAACGCTTAGTGAATGCTTTGGGCATCCGAGGCATAGGCTCAACAGTAGGCCTTATAATGTGAAGCGGCTCAGTAGCATTAGGAGCATCCTTAGCTTTCAAAGACTCTTCTCCGCCATAATCACGGGATCTCGTAGCGACATCCACGTGAGCACTCATCATGAATATGTTCGATGGAATTTCCCCTTCCTGGGTGCCCCCAGAGGAAGCCCCAGGATTTTGATTCACGCCAACAACTAGTTGTTGCCCTTGGGGAAAAGGGTTTGTTAACACAACCTGGGAACTAGAAGAACCCTGCTGAGCTAACAAGCGCTGCGCATCCTGAATTTTAGGGCAAAGGTGTGTAAGATGGTCTCCAGCACACAGCTTGCATGGAAACTTCACTTTCTTTTTATCCTTTGGCCCCTCACCAACATGCTCGTTGGTTTTATTCGCATTACCCTTCCCATTGTTTCCCTTTTTCTTATTATTTCGTCCCTTCTTCTTCCCTTTGGATTTTTGATTTCCTTTGGGATCGGAAGTTTGGACAACATTTATCGACAAAGATTGGGAAGGCGATGACTCATCAAGCACAACCTGACCAGAAGGAGCAGATTGTAAAGACAACTTCTGCAATTGAGTAAGCAGGTTGGCTGCACCACTATTGATCGATCCAATCAGTCCGTCACCATGAGGACCAGGCTTAGTTTTGGATAAATCTAATTTGGAGCGAGGAGCATTGGGCAAATACTTATGAAGGACCCCAGACTGAGAATATATCAGTTCCAACTGCTGGGCCCTAAAAATGGCTTGCTCCTCGGAAAATACCCCGGAGAGGGATACATCTTTCGAAATATCTGACTGCAGAGATTTCAGAAACCATTCCAAAAGGAATTCTCCTGGAATATGAGCTTTAATAAGCCTCTTCCTTCTCCTCCATTCCTGAATATGGTCAGAAATGTGGGTTGCGTCATCCTGTTTAAAATTAGCTAGGAGTTCAGTCCCGGCATCATAACGGACTGGCAACTGGAAATGGTTTAGAAATGTAACAGCCAGTTCTCCAAATGTAGCAAAACTGCCCCCAGTTAGCTCAATATACCATTTGGCAGCATTTCCAGTTAGGGTGCATTGAAACAATCTCAACCTAATCGAATCATCGATCAGGGAGTTCGAAGAACACCATAAATGGAAGGTGGTGATGTGATTAGCCGGATCCTCGCCATTCTTGCCTTCAAACTTTGGAATGTCTGAAGGAAGTTTGGTCGGGACCGGAGGCCACCTCGAACTATAACGGATCGGATCATTAGTCAATTTTGACAGATCTGGCAAGTTTAACATTGCCAGAAAAGGTAAACAAGGCGGAGCCTGAGGATTCCATCCTTGATAGGATGAATTCCCAACATTCTAAAAATAATACCCTGGATTTGATGAGGCACCAGGTTGCCAGAAATAACTCGTAGAAAAAGGATAAGAACCTCCTCCCAATGCAGAGTTACCAAAGCCCAGACCAGTTCCCCCCGCTGAAGTATGGAATGAAGAGGAAAGCCCCTGATAGGGGTTCCAGGCATTATAAAGAGGGGAAAAGGTCTGATAAGCACTCGATGAAGGGAAATAAGCATTCCCTTGGTGACCAGTGTAAAACTGATTCCCTGCCCCCGCTGTAGTGAATACAGGGTTCCAACCTATAAAAGTAGTCGAATTCTGACCTCCAGACCAAGGGTTGAAACTATGGGTTTGAGAAGTAAACGGAAAGGACCCTAAAGAAGGATTGGAACAAGGAATGTGCCTAGTTCCAAAGGAGAACCCCTGAAAAGAAGTTGATCCACTAGCCATGGAAGACATGGGTGTAGATCCAGCTGCAACAGCGGAAAAGGAAAAAGAAGGAATCCCACTAGTGGGCATTCCAAAACTGAAGGGACCAGATTGAGAAGCATGTGCTTGGGTGAAACTAAAGCCAAACACAGCAGCAATAGAAGCAATCGAAGATATAACAATAGTGCCCCCTCCTTCAACAGAAGCAGGAGTCTGAATGCCTGCAGCACTCACAGCAGAAGCCGCGTTCCCAGTCGTGGCCATCGAAAGGTATGTATAATACGGAGGATCTTCCGGTCTCTCTGACTCAGGTCCGATGTATTCAACAACGAACGGATAATCAGGAGGAAGAGGAGATGGAAGTGACACAGAGGGTTCTGGTACTTCCTCTATTTGAACTTCTTCTTCCTGCGGAAATAAAACTCGCGAGGGTGAGCAGAGCGCTCCTCTCGGAACCAACACCAGAATCAGCTACGAAACCTTCAGACCCTTGTGGAGGATCTCTCTCCACTGTGTCATATGTCACAGGGTGATACTCACCTGCTAAACTACTCCTACGCCTTCTTGAAGAAGGCTCTGAACTCTCGGGAGATAACCCCCGGATTCTCCTCGATCGACGAGGCGCTTGATCGGCCACTTTAACAAATTTTAATTAGACTCAAAAAATATAAAGCTAAGCATGCTAGGAGCAAAGGAAGCATGCCCTCTGAAAATCCACGAGAGACAATCAAGCAAAAATATGCAAAGTATTTACTTTGCGGGTGATTAGGACCGGACACCAAAATACGAGAAAGTGAAAAATAGGACCTCCCGAAATTAGTCTGGGATAATTACGGCCCGGGCCTACTAGCAAAAGGTAACAGAAACAGTTACGCGGACCTCCCTAAGCGGCCTTTGCCCGGCCTGAAGTACCCAAACTTCACAAGAGGCATTGGCGAAAAGTCAAGTCTCGCGGGCAAGACCCAGGTTCAAAGGGTTGTGGCCAACAAGGGGTCCGGTGTAGTCTAGGTACACGCCGGCATTTTCACCCTGCTCTTGGAGAGCAGTGCGTCTCACCCGAGGCGTGCCGCGACCACATGTGTAAGGGGATGAGATCACGGGTAAGGAGTAAACTCGCAACCAAAGAAAGAAAGTGCATCCATCACATATACCAAGTTACACATGCATGATCACTAATCAAGTATTCAGACAGTCGCAACTTAAAATTTTTAAAGCAGTGTAAACACATCAGAACGCATGAACAACATATTAAGACAGCAATCCTTCCTTATATTATTCTTCTGGCCGAATACATGGTTACATAGCTTTCTTCTCTGATAACTCACAAGTCAGATACAGATGGGTTTGAGAACAGAAGGGAAGAACATAGAAAGTAGGAACCCATAGAAAGAACAGGTCTGATCCTTCTGCGGCTGCTCTGCGCATCCATTCAACCCTCAACAATAACCAATCAACCAACCTCCTTCTTCAGCCGGGTGATCGCCTTTTATTCACCCGCTCGTCGCGACTGGCATCTTCTCTGTGTCTTCACTCTGGCTTTTCCCAGCTTCTCTTCTGATGTCTGCATGTTCCACTTCCTATTTTCTGCTGTATTTCTTTCATCTGCACTTATCTCTGTTCGATCTCCAGTTATCAAATGCTTCCGCTCCACCTTGGTAGCTCCGCAACTCCTGGTCGCTGCGGCGCGGTCGCGGTTGCTATGTGTATTTATTCCGCAACTCAAAAAGAGTCAAAGTTCAAAATGTCTTGGCCAAAAGTTCAAAACTTAAACAAAAACAAGGGCCCCAGCAAGGGCACCCCCCAGAAGTACTGCTGAAAGTGATACGACGTCTGCCTTAGGTACCACTCGTATTCCCCCCCCCGCAGTCACCTATGTGGAACCTAGGAGAGGCAACTATGGGCACCAATCCATGTCAGAAGCCGGGCGGAACGGTCTTGAGGTCAGATTCAACAAATCAGAGAGGGGGTATCTCTCTTCTCAGCCTTCACTTCCCCTCGCGCTTGACTCTCTGGAGGAGAGCTTTCTCGGTCCACCTAACGGAGTTGGATTTCGCTCAATTAATCAACTTCTATGTTTTGTTTGAGCGGCCTTGGAGAGTTAACTCTCCACTTACCTAATCCAAGGCCCTACAACCTAGCTAGTTGGTGTATGACACTTAAAAAACTTGCTAGTTGCTTTTAAATTATATCGCTTATTTTAATTGGCCGTTATGTTAAGTCAAAGGGATACGAAAATGAAACTTGTGGTGTTTTGACGCAGAAAAGAAATTAATAAAAACCAAACTACATGCAAATGCAGTTATTGTCTTTCGATGAAAAGCAACTTCTACACAGGTTCTACGAGACTAAAAAATTTTATTTTTCTTTTCAGATAACAAACTTCACACTCACAAAAACTATGAAAATGACTAAATGCTTAAGTGCACCTGATGCAAATCACTAAGAGCATGCAAATTCTAAGATGCAGAATCTACTAAAGCAGAGAGAAATTTCCCAAAGATCCTTCAGTTTTATCTCTTTTTGGTTGTCCAGAAAGCTAGTTCCCCAAGTCAGAAACTCTTAATATAAAGACACCAAAAATGCTTGAAACAAAGAGGAAGAAACCAATGACAATTCCTTTCCAAAATCAAGTCAAAAACCAAAGGCAAGAAACCTCAACAAAGCTTCAACAGATATAACAAAACAAAAACAAAAATGCAAAACAAAAGCAAATGACAAAACAAAATGTTTTTTGAGCTTTTGAGTTTTATAAAAAAGAAGAGCTCGAAAAGACCAAGAAAAACTATCAAATCCCAAGCCAAACAACTCTGAATTTCAAGAAAAAACTTCAAAAATGCTCTAAACCTTATAGGGCTAGCTAGTAGCAAGATTTATATGAGCAAAAGAAGACAAGAAACTCAATCACTCAGCCTAGAAGAATAGTACAACCTTGTAGCAAACAAAAACTTCAAAGAACCAAGAAAGACTCTTCAAAAATTGCAACAAGACCTAGTCGACTGAACTCAAGAAAACCAACCAAGAAATGGGCAAAAATCGAAGTGCAAAGCAAGACACAAAGGTAGGAAAAATTAAATGAGCGGGAGCTCTCTGTTCTGATAAAGCAGAACAACCAAGAATCCCCAGGAAGAGATCTTGGTACTCGAACCAGAAATGCCAGCACAAGAAACAAGACTTGCCAGATAAGCTAGTTTTCAACTAAACAAGAGAGAGAAAAGACCAAAGACCACTTTCTACACAATCCAGAGGATACAAAGACACTGCAGGAACAGGTCTCCACAGGCAGACAGGACTAAAAAGCCAAGAAACCTAAAATTTCAAAATTGACCCAGAAATACGCGACTTTACAGTTTTGAAACAAGCGTGCATACGTGACTGTGTTAAAGGAAAATCACGTATACGCGACTCCCTTTAACAAAAACTGCGTGTATACGCGTCTGTGTGCAGACAAACCCACGTATGAAAAGGTAAATAATGAAAAATAAAAAATATCAAGCCTGGTTAAGGGACCAGGACTTCAGTCTGACTGAGAAAGAGTTAACTGGACTGGAAATAAAAGTTAAAACTGTTGGAAACCTATCAAATAGCTGAAACCACCCAACAGGGGAATCACAAGAATGTGATCCCCAGTGGAGTCGCCAGTTCTGTTTCGGGGAAAATCACCCTAGAGGTTTGTTGGGTCTAAACCTCCACAGAGCAAGGCATGCTATTCAGAAGGACTCACACACAACCATACTTGAATGCAAAAAACTAGTTAACAACGATAGCAGAACTCACCCGAAGTCCTACGTTCGATGTAGATCCCGCGGGGTCCAAACCCCCAGCAACCCTTCTTCCTCCTTCAACCTGGAAAACAAGAAAGAACGTGCACGGAAACCTAGTTGTACAGCATATACTTCTCCTAAACGTTAGTGCAATCCATGTGTAACATTATATAAACCATAATAAATGCTTAAATGATAATCTTTACACACATATAAGTAAACATTAACACACGAGTTCAGGAACAAGATGGTTCTTCATTATCACGAACAGCATGTACAGTAGTAAAAGTGGAGAGATCACCTGAATCCTTCCACGATCTTCGAGCAGACCGTCGTCCGGATTCGTCCCGCCCTTGCCTCGCTAAGATTCTTCCAAGACTTGTGCACTCGAGATGGCATATAAATGGATGAACATCTCCAGGAAACAAGGGTTTCCTGTATAAATCTAGGAAAGTGCAGGAGGCACGGGGAATCAGACTTGAATTGGGATTCCAACAGAGTATAATGTCTATAAAATTTCTCTCTCCCTTAGGCCATGCACATGAGGGGCTTTTATACTCCCTCAAAGTAGTTTCAATCAATTGGAAACAGTTGGCCACGTGCTGGGGTGGTTGAACTACTGGAGTAACCATCAACCCAGCCCGAAAATAGGGAATTTTTATATATTTTTTAATGATTTTAATGGAATACGCGGAAAAGTACATGTGGACTCGCGTATACACGCGGAAAAGTTTGGGCATAACCGCGTATGGGAATTTTAACACTGTTTTTTAGTGAATTTTGTTCAAGTCTGTAGGAATGGGTGCCCAAAGCCATAAAGACAATCATGAATCACTAGAGGGTGAAAAATGATGCTATAATAGGCATATTTATATGACAAATTGCCTTTTCAAAACCATTTTTTAAAACACTGTTTAAACTGAGTTGAGACCCCCTAAGCACAATAAAGGTTTCTCCAGCTTTGACAGGGACTTTGTCTCCTTAACCCTGACTTATCTCATAGTTTTTATATGATGAAATGGTTTTTTGAACAATACTTCCTTCTCATGGAAAAACACAGCAAACACCCCTTCACCTTTTTGAAATTTTCCAAGAGGAGAAGAGGAATACCTCGAAAAAGTGCTTAGAAACCTTGTTTGATCGATTTGGTAGCTTCGAAGGTGTTAGGAGGCGCGGCACGTTCAGATGGCAGAGTGCCATGCAGTGAAAAAGGTGTCGGGTGGGCCTTTGGGTGGTCGTGACCAGCGCTACAGGCACGTCGCGCACCACTACAGGTGTGCCACGCAGCCATTGAATGCCTGTGTAATTTCCGTTCTAAACACATCGCATGCTTTTCTAGGCATGCCGCGCAGGTTTTTAAGCCTCAAAACACTTGGAAATTTCTCGAAAATCCTCGCTCTATCTTGTGAACAGCCAGGGGGGCACTTAGTGAGTTTTGAATTTGCAAAATACGACTTGCAACGGTCTCTTACTCATTTTATAGTCGAAAAATCCAATCACCCTTTGAGATTGCTTTGTGAGGGTTTTGGAGGCCCTTTGAAAAGGCTTTCTCGGTCATAATCATACAGAAAGAAAATTTTCATTTTAAAACATAACAGAGACTCATATTTGCTCAAATAAAAGACAAAGTGGTGTGAACAAATTCTCTTGTAGGCATGATTTCCTTTTTTGAAGTAAGGCAGCCTTTTTTTAAAAGTCAAAATCTTTGCACTGTTTCTCATTAAGGGAGGAAACTTGTTTCCTTTGTTGATATCTGTTTTTTTAGAGGAAAACCCTACTCCAAGCCATACAAATGATTGTATATGGGCCCTTTGAATAATATTCCCCTTTGAATGTGGGTGACAAACACCATTTTCATCTACTCATGGCTCTAACTATATCTATTCATCAAGGAAAGAAAAAAGGCTTTATAGACCCTCAATGCAATACTATGGAACAACAAGGCTTAGGCTATCTTCCTGTCAATTTTGATGAGTTTTTTTTGAAAAATATCTTCATGAACAAGAAGAGAAAACCTTTTTTGAATATCAACATCACTCTTTGGCTTATTTTTAACCCAGATCTCAACTTATAAACCTTGAGTGGATTTCCACTAATTTCAACTCTTCTTTTTAAAGGAAAACAATGGCTAGATTTCATGCATGTTGATCAAGGAGAAAATCTCTGGAAACTCTTGATGAAATTTCATACCACAGCAGGGTTTTTTCATATATCTGTAAAAGGTCTTTGTCTACAATAGTGATATGGCTTGATTCGTTGAAAGTTGTTTCGAATTTTAAACATGGTGTCACAACCCTTTCTTCTCATTAATGAACCTGTCCAAACCTTTTCACTTTTAGCTTTAGATTTCCTTTGAAGAAGATTTATCTGTTCCTGGCCCTCTACTTATTAGATGAAGGAGACCTTTATCACATTGCCAAACCCTCTACTTGTAAAATGAAGGAGGTTTTCAACCAATGACCTGACCATCTGATCATGTATGGAGGAGGTTTTCTCAGTCTTTTAACCCTCTGCTCATGTATGGAGGAGGTTTTCTCAGTGATGCCATCTCATCAGATTTTAAATAGTGTTATCTTTCCTTTTGCTGCCTATTCATTCTTAAGCAAATGAAAATGACAAAATGACAATATGCCATGAAGGGCATTTCTCCTTGGATTGTGTTTGTAGGATCTTATTTAAATAACTCTCTATCCTGTAGCTGCATCCCAGGATCAAAACCACATGAGAAGCAGTTGTCTTCTCGTGCTGAGTTTAATACTGTCTTCTGGAATAATGCTATACTTCTGCTCTTTGAAAAAGACATTGAAACACTGTGCATCTACTTAATATCAGCTTGACCTGTGGCATATGTATTGCTGACACCTCAAGGCTTGTTAATGGCGCGACCTAAGGGTGTAATCAAGCTTTATTGCAGAATAGGAGGGTTATGTAGGACTGGTTGATATTAGATAGAGGTTCTTTTGGTGCTAGGATAGTTTGCCAAGGGAAAATTGCCTAAATCTCCACTACCCAACTTAGGGGAGTCTTTTTGGGAAGATTTGGAGTATTCTCTTTGGAGCTGATAGACAAGTTTGTATGACTGAGGCTAGACAGGGCTTGACAATTAGGTTTTATCTCATCATGGGCTAATTGAAAAGGTAGGAGGGAAAAAATGTTTATGGGTGCTTTCTAGTTGAAAATTTTGACATATTGGAGATCAGCTGCTAGAAAACTTGGCTTTAACAACTAGTCATCATCAACAGGTGAAAAATACTGATGACTAACAGTAGCTCCATTTGGGGAGGGCAGCTCCTTTTCAGGAGGTGTCCAGAATTTCAGATCTTGGTTCTTTGAAGACCAATGCCTTTATCCATTGGTGCAAATATCTCTCTTCCTTGATGTTATTTCTAAAATTTGACAGCATGATTAGCATCAATGATATTTATGCCTACCCCACTATATTTCCTAACATTTTTTCTTCTTTTGGGTGCATTTGGATTGGAAACCCTTTGACATAATATTTTTTAAAAATGACCTTATCTAGTTCTACACTTATATCTACGAGGAGTTCAGATTAAACTGACGAACTCCTTCAATTCTCTACCTATGCTAGATCGACTGTCAATATTAAGCTGTTTGACAGGATTTTATTCACTATACTAGAACATGAAATTTTAAAAATGACCAAATCAAGATTAGAAAGTCTGATTTGTCATGTGTTTGTGGTATAAAAGACAAGCTACACACAAATATTATTTTTCATGAAATGAGATTTAGAAAAATCAGGGCTAGGATACACAGTTTGTTTTTCGTCCCTGTTTTCCTCTTTGGTTCTGTTTTGAGCATGTGGAACCAGTATATTTTCCTAATTTACTTCTTTTGACAAGTCAAGCTTATACAATCTGACTATATTTTCTTTCACTAACTTATCAGCAATCAATTTAAAACATGTTCAGTTATGATTAGGCTAGATAACTTAACAAGACTTTTGAGCACTAGTAGTGGCATTTAGACTTGCTTGCTTTCAGCATGACTATTTTTGGGTATGGGGCTATACCATTGCTTTTAGAAACTGCCCTCTTTTTCTACTTTTTACTGTTTTTGTATTTTATTCTTTTTCACTTTTTCTTCAAACATTATAGAACTGAAAAGATGCTCACAGGGCTGAGCTTATTTTCTACTGCCGTCTAACTATCCTAATCTAATCTATACACAATAGACATTTATTTGGTGAACTCTCTTTTCCAATGTAACCAGTCAAGTAGATGATTACATGGGTGAATTTGGTTTAGTTCTTTCATGATGCTGAAGTAATGAAAAGGCCACTTCCATTTGGCTTGTTTTCGGACAGTGGTGCTTAAGTTTTTCCTCATTCTTGGTAGCAAACTGTTCATGATAGAACCCACTACTCCTTCATATTTCTCAAGGAAAACAATAAATGGATCTTGGAATAATACCTGATCTAGAGGATATGATATATAGGCTTCATTCAGGACTACTCTTTCTTCCACTTGGCTATATTTAGGACCCTCCTAGTAAAGCAATTCTTCCTTTTGCTCATGATCACTTGAACTGTCAGACTCATCATATATTGCAGTGTAGTTTTCTTTCCAAGCTGATGTGCTCTGATTAAGTGGACTAAAAATTTTGTGAAGGTCATCACTTTGATGGGTAGGGATACTCTTTGGCAATAGATTTTCTTGAGAAAGAAGAGCTGCAACTTTCTTGTGATCATCAATTTTCAAGCCTTCATTTGCTTCCAAATTTTCTGAGCTTTCCTTATCACTGTCATAGCTGCTATGTTTTGTTTGGTTACTTTCCTTAAGTTTATGAAACTGAGCTTCCTCCCAAAAATCAAAAACTGAGTATTCTGCAATTTTAGCTTCTATTTGGAAATCATCATCATTATCAACATATTGAACAAACCTTGGAAAATCATCATTATAATTAATGTCACCAGCCATGCATATTGGACTATCAGATTGCTTTTCTTCAAATTGATTTGCAAATCTATTTTTTGACTTATGGTATGCAAGATTAACAGGAGATAGATCAGAAAAGTTATGGTTATATGAAGTTTAAGAGGTTGTCTGCATGTTTATAAGTTGATCTATTTCCTCTTCAGTTAAAAAGGGAGGCATTTTCATTTCTCTTTGGATATAACTACAATAATCCTGCTTCTCTTGGGAAATCTGATTTGAAGGATGAATGTTTTTTTGGGCTTCACCTATGAGAGATGATGAATCATCACTTATGCCCTTAGAGAGATCCTGTGGGTTCTCTTTCATTTCTTGCTTGTTTTCGTCTTCAACCAATTATTTGTGATGTTGAGGATAGTTAGCATGTAATTCATGAGTTTTTTCTGATAGATTTTCAAGAGGCCAATTTGATTTTATGAACTCAAATGACTCCCAGCATAAAGGTAGATATCCTATAGGTTTTTCTTTATCTTCTATTTTGGATTTGAATTCATCCTCACTCAACTCTTCTTGATGTTTGGGATAGTAAACATGGGATTCATGAGTTTCCTCTGATGGATTCTTAGGAGGCCAATTTGATTTTATGAACTCAAATGACTCCCAGCATAAAGGTAAAGATCCCACATGTTTTGATTTATCTTCTATCTTAGATTTGAATTCCTCTTCAATCAACTTTCCTTGATTTAGGTGAGAGTTAACTTGAGCAGGGTTTTCCTGAATAACTGCAAAGAGATCTTTAGGATGCAAATTTTCTTTCAGAGTCTGGAATGATTTAAAGCATAAGGGTAGAGAACCTAAAGGTTTTGATTCTTCTTCCATTTCAGAATCTGTGATTTCAAAATGGTTGATAGTCTCTTTAGAGCATTCCTCTATGTTTTTATTTGCAACTTTCCCATTAGGCACATTTTGTTTATAACTCTTGTCTTGTAATAGTCGAGTGTGTTCATCCTGAGGAAGAAGTGTAGGTTGGTTTGAATAAGCAGTGTTAACCTTAACTTTGTGTTTTTCTCTTTTCCTGTCAAGTAGATGCTCTAGTTTTTCGAACATACATACCAATTTTTCCAACTTTTCCTCTGAAGATATTAGTCTCTCTTGATTTGCTTTGTCTTTCTCTATTATTCTTAGCTGTGCCTCCCTATTTAGTATGTTGAATTCTACATCAACTGCTATCCTTTGCATTTCTTCTAGGGTCAAAGGATATTTATTTCTTATCCGGAAAACCATCTCTGGGTCAAAAGAATCTGGGTAGTGCAAGAGAGCACATCTGAGGGGTGGCTTTATGTTAGCAGGCATTGCATGGTATACTTTATTGAACCTGGCTGAAAAGTTTTGTATTGTCTCCCCTGGTTGTCTTTTTAACTGATTGTATTCCTTTATGATGAGAACTTTATTACCCATGACCACCCACCTATCTAGGAAGATTTGAGTGAACTGATGAAAATTGGTAATGCTTGCAGCTGGAAGGTCTTTAAACCAACTCTTAATTTTTCCTTGTAATGATAAGGCAAACATTCTAATACACACATCATCTTCTTCTATTTCATAAAGGTCAAGTAAATCCTCAAGATTTTGGACGTGCTCTTCAGCGGTGACTTTGGAGCTTTCTCCATCAAATCTGGGTAATTTATTTTGAAGATTTGCAGGGAGGGCTCGGAAGATGGGAGGTAAAACCAGAGGCTTGTATCTTTTTGGGACCTTTGTGGATATAGGTAGTGTAAAAAGAGATTTATGACTATTTGAGGTTTCAGCCAGAGTGGGAAAGGTAGCATGAGGCTCATGTTTTGCTAGGTTTTCCATAGGTGAATCTGGGGTAAGCACAGGTGTATAAGCCTGCTCATGGTCTGAAATTTGAGGCTTAGCTTTTCGAGGTTTGAGATCTTTCCAATGATCAATGTAGATCTCATCGGTGTATTCTTGATCAGGCTCAAAGTAGGATAGAACATAGTTATAGATAAAGACAATAATTTCTTGAATCTAAATAAGGCCTGAGTGCTTTTTCTTTCTAGGATGACTGGTCATGTTTTAGGTTCCTCCTCTAGTGGAGTCGCCAGGTGGATTTCTTTGAGATCTATGGTCCACCACCAATACTATCAAAGATGCTTTTGGGAAAAACTTTTCTAGCAAAATTTGAGGTGAAGACTTGCAAGGAAGAGTTATCACATGGTTTCAACAGCTTGCTAGGCTATTTGGATAAGCTAATGGTTCTATTTGCAAGTTTATTTCTGTTTATCTCCTATGTTTAGGTGAAGGTTTCTGAATCGCTAAGTTATACTTAGTTTTTCACTTATCACAGAGTTTGCACCATGAATTTTAAGTTTTGGAAAGGATGAGTCAACAGAAAGGTATGGTTTATGAAATTTTTTGTTTTTTATGGAGTTTTGGGCCTACTGGAGGCTAGTGGAGTCGCCAAGTGGAACTTGGTTGTTTTTGTAAAGATGTAGCTATGGTCCACCACCAATAACTAGGGAAAAGCCAATCTGGGGATTTTTTGGGGTTTTTTGAGTTTTTATGTGCAGCCTATGGTTTATTAGAGTGTTCTAAACCTGATTCATCACTTTGCTAGGGTGGTGAAAACAAAAAGAGTTTACTCTAAATGATTCTATGGACTGCTTGCCTGTTTAAATTTTTTAAAGACTAATGAATATACAAGAGTTTTCTAGACTTTTATGTACTCAGTTAGTCCCACCGTGATCACCATTATGTTAGTGAGCAGTGGGATAAGTCCACAAGATAGTATTCTCAAAGGTCTCTGAAGTTTTAGGGAATCTAAGTTTGTTTATCACTCAGAGTCCCACCGTGATCACCATTATGTTAGTGAGCATTGGTATAAGTCCACAAGATAGTATTTTCAAAGGTCTCTGAAGGTTTAGGGAATCTAAGTTTGTTTATCACTCAGAGTCTCACCGTGATCGCCATTATGTTAGTGAGCGGTGGGATAAGTCAATCAGATAGTATTCTTAAGGCTACTGAAATGTTTAAGGAATCTAAGTTTGTTTATCACTTAGAGTCCCACCGTGATCGCCATTATTTTAGTGTGGCGATGAGGTGGGTCAATCGGACAGTAGCCTAGAGTTTAGTAAAGAAGTAAGGCCTACTGGAGGCTAGTGGAGTCGCCAGGTGGATTTTTAGTTGTTTTGTGGTATATGTGTATGGTCCACCCCCAGTATTGACAAAAACCAATCTAAGGGAGTTTTTGGGGATTTTTCTAAGTTCTTTATGTAGTCCTAAGGTTTGTAAGAGTGTCGTACAGCTGAGTCATCATTTTTCTAGGATGGTGAGACAACCAGATTCTAATCTTCTGATTTTGACTGAGATTTCGAGAGTTCCTAAGGGATACCTAGGATGTTTTGACTCAAGGTCCCACCGTGATCGCCATTATGTTAGGGTCCCATGATTTGGCTGATTGGCAAGCCAAATGACAGTGTAACATAAAACCAGTCTTTGTAGCCCAAGGACGTAGCCTTCCTATACTCAGAGAGAGCTCTCTCTATTTGTGTAAGGGATATCTGTGTGTTTGCTTATTGTGTTCTTGATTTTAGGCTAGTTATGAAGTAGGATTTTTGGTTTTGGTTTTTAGGTTGTGAGGGATGAACTAATCAAAGACAAAGATAGGTAAAAAATATGTCAGATCAACTAGGCTATGGGGTCGAAAAAGTCAAGAAAGCTTTCAGGTGGTGATACAAGGTTGTTGAAGGGCTAATTTGAGCGAGGTAAAATGGATCTTTGGGTAAAATGGAGTGAGATGGACATTAAAATTGTGAAGAAAAAATGATTTAAAACATAAATAGTTTAATAGCTGACATAAAAATGGTAGGGAAAACCATTAATCATGAGAAATGTTACTGTAAACTGATCAATGCATAGAAATAAACATTCAAGCCATGCATAGAGATATATGACTCTCTAACTTTAGGAAATGGCTATCAGACTTTGGGGAAATACATTTAAGACAAACAAACAACTCAAATCACTATGAAGGAACACCTAAGAATAGTATTTCAAGCTATTGGTCACTTTGAAGCAAGATTGCAAAGTTTTAGGCAAAGGTAAAGATCAGTACAAGACCTCCTTGGTTCAACAAATGACAATCTAATCAATCAAAGAGAGGTTTCATAGGTGGAGCTATGGCTAGCCATGAGTAAGTAGTGCATACCGTGAATCATACTTAGCATGCATAAAACCATAAATGAAACAAGAAAACAATATTCTTCAGTTATCAAAGAGAAATCAAGGATTCTTTGATATCACTAAGAAATAAGAAAACATAGAAGCTATAAAGAAACAGGAAATTTGAGTTGCCTCCAAGGGCATGTCTCAAATCTATTCTCTACTGTCTTATAGCAAGCAAGAACATGGAATTATGAATAAAAAATAAGAAAAAAAATAGAGAGAGAGACACTATACCATTCTACCAAGTCATTGAATCCAACAACAGTCCTCTTTCATCATCCAAAAGCACTCAAGAAACTCTCCAAATACATGAGACAAGTGTTTCTTCCAAGCTTGTATAACCATATATTGCTTCTATTCATCAAGTTCAGTCTTGTTTACAATGAAAGCCTTTGGAATATATAGGCCAAAGTGAGGAAAACCTCTTAGTTCAACTTGCAATCTCATTGGCCTATCCAAAATATCTGATTTTGTCCTTGAGGCTTTGCAAAGCCCAAGGCACAAAATATCTAATAAAATATCTAAAAAATTCTAAAAAAGGGAAATATATTGACTTTTCATAACTTATCATGTACAAAAATAGCTAAACGCACATGAAGAAAAGTCACTTTTGAAAGGTTCAATTTTTACAAAAATACTCAAGAAATACATCAGTAGAAAGTCCCCTGACTTGCCGAAAACTTTCAGAGGCCTTCCCAATGTTGAAATGAGGCCCATGATGGCTTGTTGGAAAGCTATGAATGTCTATTTTCTGGAACGTTTTAGTTTACTCCCAACTAACCAATGGAAGTCCTCCAAAAATAGACCTGTGTGTAAAAACCCAAAAAATAGGCCTTGCTGATAAACGGGGCAGAGTGTAGAAAAAGTGAGTGTTTTTCGCCATTTTGGGTGAGAAAATGATCTTCAATTGATCTAAAAATCGCTGAGTATATTCCCCTAAAATTATGGCATCCAATGATACCATTTTCATCCTTTGAGGATGCCCCAAACTGAAATGGCGATGCCCATGAGTTTTAGCCAAAAACCCAAAAATGACAAAAAACCAAAATTTGTCAAAATTCGCCCAATTTCAAAGAGCATGACCCTCAAGTGTTTTCAGAAACATGCTGTGAAGATGAGGCCAAAATTTAGAGCTTTTATATGTCTTTCCTCAATTTTGGTGCCAGGCGCTTCCTTTTAGCCTTCTTGAGTTTTTCCTGAGTGGCCTTCAATTTCTGCCAGGCAAACTGATTGAGTTTCTTGTAATGCCCGGTCATCCTCCGTTGAAGGTCCAAGTCTCTATTTGCCTTCTCCAACTTCTTCTCCAAGTGATCATTAACTCTCTCAAGCCATGCTTCTCGATTTTTCTCTATCTCTTGTGTGAACGATGTAGTGAGAGGGGTAGATTGGAGAAGAGCAGCTTCTTCTTCCTTTTGTTTCTCAAGGGCCTTTTTGAGCCCCATGGTTCTTGGCCTCTTTCTTCTGGGCTGATCTTCATCTTCGCTCTCATCGAACTCACCCATGAGTTCTTCCAATCTCACTTGTGCTTTGGAGGCCTCCTTTTTGTATTTGATGGCTTGTGTCTCAAATACAGCCATATGGACACTCATCTGTTTGTTTTGAAATTGCAAAAAGTGATTGAAGTTTCTAGCCCTCTCAAGATCAATCCTCAAAGCATAAATTTGGTTTTCTCTAATGATCAAGAGATTTTCTAGGATCCGGGCTTCATTGTCAGTATCATCACTTTGGGTTAGAATGATGTCGAATTCCCTTTCATTTTCATGATTTCTTTCTTCTTTTTCCTTTCCTTTGCTTTGGGTGGCTCTTTTAGTCTTCCTACTCTTTGGAAATTAGACAATGGGCTTCTTGGGCAATTTTACCTTGCTTCGGAGGGCCCTAGTAACATTTGGAGTTACAACTCTAGGCACCCTTTTCCTTGATGTCTAGGGCTTGGCCACTTTTGGGGAAGAGAGCATGGCCCCTTGCCTAGGAGAGGCAGCTAGCACATGCTCCACTGGCTCTTTAGCCTTGCTACTTTGCTCATCATTCTTTCCACTGTCTTGGATTTATTCATGGATGTCTTGACTATCCTTTTTCATTTCTTTTTGAGGGTTTTCCTCCTCACTGTGTTGCATCTCTTCATCATGCTACTGTTCTTTTTTATGAGGCTGTTGTTATTTTTCTTGAAGTTGCTATTGATCATCATGAGGTTGTTGTTCATCATCATGTGGCTACCTCTGTTCATCATGATGAGGCTGCTATTCATCATGCTGCACCTGTTCATCATGCCTTTCTTCATCATGAGGCTACTCACCATCACTGTGTTGTGCTTGTTCATCATCGTGCTCCTCTTCATCATGCCCAATATTTTGTTGTTTATCATGATGTTCCTCTTCATCATTCCCTTCTTCCCCTTGCTATTCTGCCTCACTTTGTTCTTCTTCCCCTTGTTGTTCTGCCTCACTTTGTTCTCCTTCCCTTTGCTGCCCTGTTTCATCATGATGCTGCTCATCATCACCTTCCTCTTCTTGCTCATGCTCTTTTTCTTGTTCAATGGGAAATTTGAGCTTCTTGGGAATAGGCTTGCTTGAAGAAGGTGAAGGATGGTGAGTGGAAGGTGAAGGAGATGTATGAAATGAAGGGAAAGTGGCGAAATATGGATGTGTGATGAAAGTATCCCAAGAGGCTTCCTTCTTCTCAAGCTGATGAAGAATGATAACTTTGATGAGGGAGTGATGGAAGAGGCAGGTTGTCTGCTGAGAAAGAGGCTTTTTCTGAACAGTGGAGGCCATTTTCTCAATACTTCTATGTAGGAAGAAAGGGAGATTTAACAATTTGGCCCTCGTGAAATGCATGAGCAATCAGATATGAGAGGCATAGACTTGGGAGAATCTTCCCTCACAAGTGAAGTATTTCATGATTATCTTCATGAGGGGGGCATAACTAGTCAATAGATATGAGAAGGGAAAAATGGATGGGCATGAATCTCTATGCTCAGGCTTCAGAAAAGGCTTGTATTCTTCTGAGTCCAGGTGGCTTTGTTTAAACCACTTCTCCCCGACATAAGGGATTTTGGTGGCCTTGGAAATGGACCTTGGAGAGAATTTGAAATCTAGGCCTGGCAGCTGAAAGTGCTTATCTTGAAACCTCAAAGCACAAAGATGTGTCAAAGGGGAATAACTCTTCACCTCTTGCACTCTTTGACAAAAATCTAGACACCCAACCTCATGGAAGTTAAACAAGACTGATGGATGGGCATTTACCTCTTCAGTGGAAATAGGCTCAAACCTCTTGTGAAGGCCACTCCTACTGTCTTGCCTAGGAGGCATTTTGTTTTGAATGTTCTTTGCAACACCAAGATTTCTCAAATGGCTCTTGGAATGTTTCTCAAGCACACACCCTGTCCTCCTTGTCAGTCACTGTTTGACCAAGACAAGCTGTTTCCAATGCTCTATGAAATAGTCTCCCAACACCAACTTGTGCTTTTTATAAATCACTGTTTTGTCCTATTGTATGCCCAATAACATGTTTTTGTCAAATAGAAAGCACACAATCAATTTACTTCTGTGTTTGGGAAAGGTAGTTGAAAAGAGGTATCTGTGGCCTTTTTTTAGAATAGAGACCTCCTTGTGTTTTGACAGAAGCAAGATACCCTTCCCCAACAAAACTCTTCTTGTTATTCACTGTTTTTTATACACAGGTAGACAAAAACACCCTAAAATTGATTTACAAGATCATCATAACATACTCTGTTTTATGGAACAAAGGAGACAACACTATTTTCTCACTGTTTTACCATTCAAAGAGGACACTTTTGAAGTGATAAATTATTTTAGACTATGACCACTGCTTTTTTAAATTAGGCTTATTGTTTTCACCTTGAGACTTCAAACAAAATCTGCTTTTGTTTTTCCTGTGGGCTATCACTGTTTCTCAAAGGCAGTAAGGGTCCTTTAAGATGGTTAAAACGTTCACCCAACACTGTAAAAATGTGTAACAACCACAACAACAAAACACTCTGAGTTTTCTCAAAAATACTGCCCTCTAATCACTGTCTCTCTCTTGGCATCTTTATATGAAAAACTGCCTTTTCAAAACCATTGTTTAAAACACTGTTTAAACTGAGTTGAGACCCCCTAACTACAAGAAAGGTTTCTCCAGCTTTGACAGGGACTTTGTCTCTTTAACCCTGACTTATCTCATAGTTTTTATATGATGAAATGGTTTTTTGAACAGTACTTCCTTCTCACGGAAAAACACAGCAAACACCCCTTCACCTTTTTGAATTTTTCCAAGAGGAGAAGTGGAATACCTCGAAAAAGTGCTTAGAAACCTTGTTTGATCGATTTGGCAGGTTCAAAGGTGTTTTTGAAGGTGCTAGGAGGCGCGGCACGTTCAGATGGAAGAGTGCCATGCAGTGAAAAAGGTGTCAGGTCGGCCTTCGGGTGGTGGTGACCGGCGCTACAGGCGCGCCGCATAGCCGTTGAACGCCTGTGTAATTTCCATTCTAACCATGCCGCGCGCTTTTCCAAATGTGCCACATAAGTTTTTAAGCCTCAAAACACTTGGAAATTGCTTGAAACTCCTTACTCTATCTTGTGAACAGCCAGGGGAGCACTTGGTGAGTTTTGAATTTGAAAAATAGGCCTTGCAACGGTCTCTTACTCCTTTTATAGTCAAAAAATCCAATCACCCTTTGAGATTGCTTTGTCAGGGTTTTGGAGGCCCTTTGAAAAGGATTTCTCGGTCATAATCATACATAAAGCAAATGTTCCTTTTAAAACATAACAGAGACTCATCTTCGCTTAAATAAAAGACAAAGTGGCGTGAACAACTTCTCTTATAGGCATGATTTCCTTTTTTGAAGTAAAGAAAGCTTTTTTTAAAAGTCAAAATCTTTCCACTATTTCTCATTAAGGGAGGAAACTTGTTTCCTTTGTTGATATCTATTTTTTTACAGGAAAACCCTACTGCAAGCCATACGAATGACTGTAGATGTGCCCTTTGAATAATATTCCCCTTTGACTGTGGATGACAAACACCATTTGCATCTACTCATGGCTCTAACTATATCTGTTCATCAAGGAAAGAAAAAAGGCTTTATAGACCCTCAATGCAATACTATGGAACAACAAGGCTTAGGCTATCTTCTTGTCAATTTTGATGAGTTTTTTTTGAAAAATATCTTCATGAATAGGAAGAGAAAACCTTTTTTTAATATTAACATCACTCTTTGGCTTATGTTTAACCCAACTCTCAACTTATAAACCTTGAGTGGATTTCCACTAATTTCAACTCTGCTTTTTTAAGGAAAACAATGGCTAGATTTCATGCCTGTTGATCAAGGAGAAAATCTTTGGAAACTCTTGATGAAATTTCATACCACAGCAAGGTTTGTTCATATATCTGTAACAGGTCTTTGTCTGCAATAGTGATATGGCTTGATTCTTTGAAAGTTGTTTCGAATTTGAAACATGGTGTCATAACCCTTTCTTCTCATTGAGGAACCTGTCTAAACCTTTTCACTTTTAGCTTCAGATTGCCTTTGAAGAAGATTTCTCTATTCCTGGCCCTCTTCTTATTAGATGAAGGAGGCCTTTATCACATTGCCAAACCCTCTGCTTGTAAAATGAAGGAGGTTTTCAACTAATGACCTGACCATCTGCTCATGTATGGAGGAGGTTTTCTCAGTCTTTTAACCTTCTGCTCATGTATGGAGGAGGTTTTCTCAATGATGCCATCTCATCATCTTTTAAATAGTGTTATCTTTCCTTTCACTGCCTATTCATGCTTAAGAAAATGAAAATGACAAAATGACAATATGCCATGAAGGGAATTTCTCTTTGGACTGTGTTTGCAGGAGCTTATTTAAATAACTCTCTGTCCTATAGTTGCATCCCAGGCTCAAAACCACATGAGAAGCAACTTTCTTCTCGTGTTGAGTTTAATACTATCTTCTGGAATACTAGTATACTTCTGCTCTTTGGAAAAGATATTGAAACACTGTGCATCTACCTAATATCAGCTTGACCTGTGGCATATGTATTGCTGAGACCTCAAGGCTTGTTAATGGTGCGACCTAAGGGTGTAATCAAGCTTTATTGTAGAATAGGAGGGTTATCTAGGACTGGTTGATATTAGGTAGAGGTTATTTTGGCTTTAGGATAGTTTTCCAAGGGAAAATCACCTAAAGCGCCACTAACTAACTTAGGGGAGACTTTTTGTGTAGATTTGGAGTATTCTCTTTGGAGTTGATAGACAAGTTTGTATGACTAAGGCTAGGCAGGGCTTGACAATTAGGTTTTATCTCATCATGGGCTAATTGAAAAGGTAGGAGGGAAAAAATGTTTATGGGTGTTTTCTAGCTGACAAATTTGACATATTGGAGATCGGTTGCTAGAAAACTTGGCTTTAACAACTAGTCATCATCAACAAGTGAAAAATACTGATGACTAACACGACCATGTGTTGATACACTTGGAAAATGATGTAATTTAATTTAGATAAGTTTGTTATGGATAGAGATAAGGAGTTTGAATCCTATTTGTAATAGGATTGTTTAGTAGATTAGTTGTATTTTTGTAATAAAGCCCATGTATTATGGTTATGCAAGGTGTCAAGAGTTAAGAATTCGATGTATCTAGCCTAAGATGAGATCATCTGATGTTGTAAATTTTCTATTAAAGACTAAGAAGTCGAATTAATCAGGGTTGTTGGACATTTTTTGGCAAAATGTTGTGCTTATTGTAATTGAATGGTTTTCAGCTAATATAGAGAGTTTCTAATTAACCAACTTGGGATTCAAAAGGAGTTTTGGTGTGTTCCTATTCTATTTGCATCTCTTATTATCCTATTGTAGTGATGTTTATCTATATTACTCAGAATTCATATTTAGATTCTCTGACTTCCTATATAAATTAACTGACTGTGTTTTTACAGTTTCATGTGTTTTATCTCTTGACTAAAACTCTGATATGCCTCAACTTCCATGTTAAGTAGATTCATTGGTTTACTAAAACTATTTTGACTCCATAAGCCCAATGTGAACTTGCTGATGTGATTCTCAACCTATATCTATCATTTATCTATTTATTACCCTACATAGAGTTAGCCATCTATACTTTTATCCAAATCATTAACCCTCGAGAGAGCCCTCTCAGGATGAGGAGGCTAAGCCTCAGTTAAAAGATTAGGTTTGAAATAGTTACATGAAGTTGACTGATCAAGCAGCCTATCAGGTCTAATTTTGTGATAACAGTTCCTTTATCAGTAAAATTACCTCCACATGGTTCATCATGGAAATCTTTTAGAATTTCTGGTACTTCATCTTCTTAAACACATCTTTGAATGATCAAATCAATTCTAGTTTTGTATAATTCTCCATCTATCCAAGAATAGGATGCACTGGTTTTGATAATTTTTTTCTTTTCACTTGCTGATAATTGTTGTGGGAATTTTCCTATAGGTAAATAGTTGGCAATATCTAAAAACACAGGAAATATAATAGATACTTCAAAAATGAATTCAACGGGAGAATTGTCTTTAATAAAAACATCAAAATTATTATTTTTTATTCTAGAAAGGAAATCAGAAATTGTGTTTTCTTTCCCTAGTCTATCAAGAATAATAATGTTGAATTCTTGTAATAGTAACAACCATATTGTGATTCTTCCATTAGTAATTGGTTTTTTATTAAATATATAATGGAAGAATTATGTTCGCGAATAAATGTTTCGTAGCCAGTGATGTAATGAAGGAATTTGTTAATGGCATGTACAACAACTAAAAACTCCTTTTCAGTTACAGTATAATTTAACTCTGTTGGAGTCATTTTATTCCTTGTATAATAAATATCATAAGGAGTTAAATTTTTTTGTCCCACTATAGATTCTAAAGCTATATTAGAATCATTAGTAGATATATGAAAAGGGAGATACTAATCAGGCCCTCCTAAAATTGGTGCTTCAGTAATTCTTTGTTTCAAATGTTTTTTGACAATTAGAGTTCCATGCAAATTCATAATCTTGTGTGAGAAGTTTGAAAAGTTGAGAGGCTATTTTTGTGAAGTTTTCTATGAACCTCCTATAGTATCCAGTAAATATGAGAAAAATTTTAACACCTTTTTGAAAAACAATAATTGAAATTTTAGAAATAACTTCTACTGTATATGTGTCCACCTTAATTCCATCACCTGAAATATGGTGCGGAAAAACAATACCTTCATTAAACATCATAAAACATTTTTTATGTCTTAATGAAAGGTTTTCTTGTTTACGTCTAATAAGAACTTTTTATAAATCTACCATAGCTTCTTCGAAGCAATTTCCATACACTATAAAATCATCCATATATACTTCCACACAATCATGAATTAGATTAAAAAACTAGGAATACTCCCTAAAATTTGGTAGGTGCATTGCATAATAGAAAAGGAAGTACCCTATAGGCATATTTTCCCCACAGACATGTAAAATTAGTTTTGTATTGATCTTCTAGTGCTAGTTGGATTTGATTCTATCCACTAAAAACATCTAAGAATGAAAAATAATTCTTTCCGACCAAGGTATCTAATACTTGATCTATAAAGGGTAGTGGAAAATGATCTTTCAACCTGTATTTGCTTAATTCTCTGTAATCAATACATACTCTCCATTTCCCATTTTTATTTGGAACATTCACTAGAGATGATACCCATTGACTATCTGATAGTGGATAAATGAAATTCACATTAAACAATTTTTGTAATTCCTCTTTAACAATTTCCCTTGAATTTGGATTCATTCTCCTTTAGGGTTGTCTGACTAGTTTGACATTCTCTTTAATATAAATGTGATGCATACAAGTTTTAGGATTAATTCCTTTCATATTAGTATATTCCCATGCATAAGTAGAAGAAAATTTCCATAGCATCATTATTAAATTTCTCTTTTGAAGTTCTTCCAGGTTATTGTTAATATTTAATATTTTACCTGGAAATATTTCTACTTGAGAATTGCCAAATTTCTCCATAGAATGTAAAGAAAATTGATGCGATGATAAATTTTTGATGTTACATTTTTCTTGAAAAACTTTTATTTTGTTCACATTAAGAAGAAGAATCATTATTATTCATCAAATTTATTAATTGATTTTCTTCATATACTTGTGAAAGAGTCTAAACTAATTGCATGTTGTCAAAGTATTCATTATCATCATCTATCCATATTTCACCTTCTACTTTGGTTATAGTTTTTGTAGGAGGATACAATGTGAATTTATTAGTGGAATTTCCATCAGATATATACATATCTCCTTATCTATAGGTTATGAATGCATCAATTGTAGCTAGCCAAGGTTTGCCTAAAATAAATGGATGACCCCTTAAGTTTTTCTTGGGAGTTAAAATCATAAAATATATAGGATATTCCCAAGAATCTAGAGAAACAAACACATCTTTTAATACTCCATCTGGTTTAATAACAGATCTGTCTACTAATTGCAATAATTTTGGATTATATTGAAGATATGAAAGTTTGAGTTGTTACATGGTCTATTTACACCAAATATTAATGGTTTCTCCTAGATAAATTAAAGTATTTGTGATCTCAATACCATTGATATGGATTTTTACAATGGGACTTCATGGATCTAAATATTTTTAGACAATATTTTTCCTCATCATAACATCAACAATTTTTCTACCAATTGAATCTTTTTATCTATTTTTATTTTTCTTCCTGATTTTCTAATACATGTATCCTTGATGGTTTTTTCATATCCTTTATTTCTTGAAGTAAATGAATTTTGATGCAAACATTCTTAAGTTCATCTAGCATGTCATAATGTGGTAAAATAATTATCCTTTTTATTCATTTATCGATTTTAAGTCCTTAAGGAAAAGGTGGTTCTTGTAAAGAAATAGAAGGCTGTTTTATTAGAGGAACTATAGGATATTTTTTATTTGATCATCCTTTGATTGTATAGTAACATATTCCCTTAGAGGAATACTTTCTTGATCAAGAATTTCATATTTTTCATGAATCTCATCCTCTTTAGATTACTGGATGGTAACTGTTGGTGACTTATTTTTCAAAAATTTACGAGATCTAAGTTGAACATCATTTAGACCTAGCGGTGTTATCATACAAGCTTGAAAATTTTGTCCTTCAACATTATAAACAACTAGTTTATTTTTATTATTTGGGTTATGAAGTGGTTTAGCATGCAATTGATTTGAATTTTAAGGAAATGGTAAAGAGAGTTTTTGGTTTGGATTTTTAAACTGAGAAAGTAGAGTGTGCTGAGGAAAATATTGTGGTGGAAAAGAAGAATAAGGTTGTTGTAATTGAGGCTTTGATGATATTTACCATAAGGATTTTTCCAACCTTATGCCCAATATGGATTTTTATATTGTGGAGGCCAAAGTTTCCAAGGCATAGGTGCAATCTGATTATTCTATGGTTGTGCATATGATTGAGTATTAAAGCCCTGAGTCATATTTGGTTGTGGATTTTTCCATGGTGTTTTAGCAACAAAACAAAGGGATTCAGCTTCACCTGTCCCAGCTTGATCTTGAAAGACAACTTTAAGACCATGTATCAAAGGATTCTCCTTAGTATTATGATTCTCAACACATATGACACAAATTTCTACACTATGAAGGGGAAATTCTCTCAAGGTATGCTTCTTTCTACATTTGGGGCAAAAGATAGAAAATTCAACATTTTCAACTTTTTGCTTATTTTGTATCTTACGGGTATCTAGTTGTTCACTAATACTCCCTAAACTATTAAAAATTTTCAAGAAAATTTCCTATTTCGGCTCTACTTACCGTCCCAATTGCAGATTTATTAATTCTAGTCATGATAGGGTCTCTTGTATTTTTCCCAGTTCTAGCCTTACCCCTGAAATATGTGTACATGTTAAACCCAAAAATAGACTAGACAGAAAATAGACAACATAAGAAAGATAAGCGTGAGTTTTAATATTATTCACAGTGATATAAATATATAGTACATTAGGTGTGACTCTTAGATTCCACATTCCAAGGTCACTTGGACTCCTCTTTGATCATTTGCCTTGCAAAATAACCCTAGGAGAATTAGATGTCCAACATTCCCTCGCTTAATCTGAAGGGGTGTGTGTGAGTCCAAGAAGAGAGTTGTAATACAAAATTGTAGCATTAGGCTGAATGTGCTCTCTGAAATGTTGACATAAGGAGGTGCTTTAAGGATGACCACCAACACTGGAATGCTTAGTGTAGTTTCCGAAACTCTTCCAAATCTGGCAAGAAGTTGAGTTCTTCTGCTAGAGGAAGTGATCCTCATATTTTGAAGAGGGAGACCTTCAACTTGGAATAAGGGAGGCCTACAACCTGCAACGGTTCAAGGATGACCACCAACTTTGGAATGCTTGATGCATTTCCTAGAACTCTACCAAAACTAGCAAGAAGCTGAAGTCTTCTACAAGAGGAAGTAACCTGAATTATTTGAAGAAGAAGAATATAAAACTTGCATAGATGTTTTAAGTTTGACCACCAACTTGTTAGCCCCCTATAAAGTTTTGACAAGCAGACAGGGGGCTAAATTGTTTTTGGGCCTTCAAGGAATGCATCCCCCCTAAAGACACATCATCCTTGAAAGCCTCTTCATGCCCTCTGCCCTGTGATTTATTTCTACTATTGTATCCATCCAAAAAGTCTCATTGATTGCAAAAAACTGTGCTCCTAAAGGCCTTCATTTTCCCCTTGTACCCCTGCAGAATTCTCCATTTCATTCCTTCTTTCCCTTTTTCAAAGCTTCCTATCCACCCCAAAATCCCTCCCCTAGTCCTTCTAAACCTTCCCAAAATCCCCTATAAATCCCACACATACCCCTTGTTTGGCCTTTTTTCCCTTTTTTCCCTCTATCGTTACCTTTTCCTACCCTCAAATTACATTGAAATGGGCCACATAGCCGTATTTTTCATGTCTATGGGTTTAGCACCTTTCGACCCTAGCCCCAGATCCGTTTCCCTCCACATGACCCAGCACCAAGGCCAGGTGCCAAGGCATAAAAGCGCTTACCGCAATTATATAATGAGAGCATTTTAGATCGTCGATCTGTGTAGATCGGACGGTCATCGCGATCCCCACAGTGTTCTTCACTCAACTCTTTCACCGCCCGTTCATTGCATCTCCACCATTCATTTACCCGCCTCGGTGGTCCCACGCCAACGCGCCCTGTTCAAAAACCGCCTTTATCTATCGCACCGCTTTCTGAGGGCTGGCGGTATTTTTCCATTTGACAGTGATTCCACTCACCGCCTAACACGTGTCATGCGCACTATTTGAAAACCGCCCCCCATTGCACGTTATCGTTCAGCAGAAAACCTGGCGCGATATGCACATTTGCCGTCCGATCAAGAGCTGCCCATCCAATGGTGATTGCACTGCGAAGTTGCGCGGGGGATAATCCAAAGAAAACTGTATCCCTGGCCCACTGTCCATTGCCCCCTGATGTATTTTCAGCCGTCGATCTCCTCCTAAGATCGGACAGTCCAGATTTAAAGTCAGCCCCGCCATCGCCCGGTCCCGCCACATCATCACTCCATGTGTTTTCATCACTCTTTTTGTCCGTCCCCTATATAATTCGTTCAAAGGTCAAATTTTAAATGATTTTCGTTAAAATTTCCACCTCTCCATCTTCCACTGTGTGCTGCATTCTCCACCATCTTCCGGAGTCTTAGTTAAGCGCGAGAGGGGGGGGTGAATCAGTTTAACACATACATGGAATTTTAAAACTTTTCTCTTAAAACTTATTTACACCTTCATTTCATGATCAGCTTAATATGTGAGCAATCTTAAATTGTGAGCAGCAAGTAATAAGCAGATTTGTTTATGTAACAACAGTCTTAATATGTAAGCAACATGTATTAAGCAGATAAGATAAACCACATCAACACATATAAATCATGCACAGAGACACCAGATATAAGTGGAAACCCATAAAGGGAGAAAACCACATCTTATTATTGTTGTGATCCAAAGGCAAGCTCCAACTCCCTCTCACCACAAATTTTCTATAGGCACCAACCTACAGGAGGCTCCTACCTCAATTCTGCAAGCTACAACTTGCAAGGAGGCCCCAAATCCCATCAATTTTTTGCAGGCACCAACCTACAGGAGGCTTCAACCTCAGTCAGCTACAACTGACAGGTTATCAAGCTACAACTTGATGTGGAAGCACCAACTCCGCCTCTTTTAAAGGAAAACACTTGCTGATTTACCTTGGATATCAACTCTGTTCTGTATCATCTTCACTATTGTGCATTAGTATTCATATCTGCCTTATATCATTTCTGCATCTTCTCAGATTCACTATCAGCTCCTCCTTCTTCTTTGCCTCACTGCTTCATTTCTGCATTCTCTAACTTTTCACAAAATCTTGTTCTGCTCCTCCTTCTTCTTCTCTTCTCTGCCTCAATTCCATACTCAGCATTCTCTATGCTCACTCTCTCTCACCTCTTGCAGCTTTCTTGTTTTCTTCAACTCTCTTCAATTCTGCTGCACACTCTCTTCTTCTCTCACTTTTTTTTCGTCAACCATCTCCCCTTAGATATTATACTATTTTATACAAACTAGCTTCATGGCTGTTTGTATTCTACTGGGAATTCGAAATGGACAACCATGTCTCTTTGCTTTCTGCGTTCTCATCTCTTTTATCCGCTCATTCAGAAAATATAACAACATGTACAAATTTACAGTGGGATTTTTCTTTTTCTTTTGGACACTTGCCTTTGCATCACAAACAATATGAACCAATTAAAATATTACATTTAATTACAATGAGAACTCCAACTCACTCATTTAGCCTTTTGGATCTCTGCGCATTTGTCTTTTCTTTGACTGTGTTTGTCCCTTTTTCTCCTTTGTATGCTTTTCTGTTTATAGCTGTTGCGTAACTCCTGTATGTATGCTTCTTACTTTTAAATCATGCGACTGCAACAATGCCTCTTAAATATATAACGTGCCTTATCTATATATATATATATATATATATATATATATATATCAAAGAAGCTTGCTGATTTAAAAAGGGGCAAATTCGGCCCTTTTACACGAGCGAGTGTCTTGTTGATGTGGTGAGTTTGGCAAGCAGAACATATATACACCACGGCCTTTGTTTTATGGCCCGATACAATTGCACACATCACAATTGTATTATATTAATAATCGCCCTCCACCTTAAGCCTAGGCCCGTGGGTCCACAGACCACGCGACATTTTTTAATACAATCACAACAACTTTATATATATATAACATCGCCTTCACAAATTTCCGATTGCGATTAGGTCTTCTGCGATAGTTGCGATGCGATTAATCGCAATTGCAAGTTTCATTGGTATGTTCCACTACTCAGCCTTCGTGCCGATGCGATAACCCCACATAGCATATATATATGCTTATATATATATATATGTTCTCCAATCGAAAAGTAAAGACCCATGAATTTACTTTGGCGAATGCCCAGCACACACCTCATTTTCTATAAATTTCGACTTTAGCACAATATATAAATAATATCACCGTGTATCCATATTCCCCGAATCAAGTGTTATAAACATTAGTATAAGGGTTCGATTCTATTTAATCAATGGAATATCATATATCTGGGCCCACTTGCCATGCTTTCCAATGATATACACTACTCCTCGACTTCTTCCGATTGCGATTGATCGCAATCGAAATTTCCATTTGAATGTACCGATATTCCAATGCTCCGAAGCTCCGATTGCAATTACTCTGATGCGATGCGATTAATCGCAATCGCAAATTCCATTCGCATGTTTCGATGCCCTGCATAAATCCGATTGCGATTACTCTGATGTGATGCGATTAATCGCAATCGCAAATTATATTTACATGTTTCGGTGCCCTGCTTAACTCCTATGTGATTGACCTGATGCGATGCGATTAATCGCAATCGCAAATTTTAGTTGCAAGTGATATGCTACCAATTTTTCTCCTCAATCAATTTGCAGACCCGACCATATTTTATATGACGGAGTTTATACGACTATCGCGTCCGGCTTTGCTAATCGCAATTGCAACTTCCTGTTTGCAAGTTCCGCTGCTTTGTTTTTCTCCGATGCGATTTGGTCCTACCTTGTGGTAATAAAGCGCTCCACTTATAAATATATATATTTATGCTTTGAACCTTTGTTTATATGATCTGGGCTTCATCGCAATTGCAATTCTTTGGTTGCATGTTCCGACACATATCCATTATGTTTTATAAACCCATTGGGTCCGAGCTTCATCGCAATCACAATTTTCTATTTATATGTTTCGCTTCCCTTATAATCTCCGATGTGATTAGGAAAGGGTCCCACCATATAAGGCTTTGATACCTTTGGTTCTTCGTCCATTAAAGCGCTCCATTACAAATTTATATATATATGCTTTGAACCTTTGTGTATAGGGTGCTGCATATATATATAAGTTTTATGTTTCATCTTTAGAGTATCCTCCAGCGGGTTAAGCGATTCTTGGAATTTATTTATATATATGCATACATTGCCGCTTGGGTTATGATTCCCGGAATTATATATATGTATCCTTCCGCCTGGGTTACGGTTCTCGGAATTTATTTTTAGAGTTTCTACCAGCTGGGTAGTGATTCTCGGAATAACGGCTCTGCCTCTCTATATTCGGCCCCTTTTGCCTACGCCTTATTTATGCAACTCTGCTCTACCTCTGCCTCTACCTTTGATATAACGGATTACGCCTCTACCTGCGCCTCTGTTGCTCTACCTCTGCCTCTACCTTTGTTGCTTATATGTTACTGTTATTCTTTACCTATCTTTGCATACGCCTGCCTTCTTTGTATGCGTCTCTTGTCTTTGCTGCCTCTACCTCTGCTGCTCTACCTCTGCCTCTGCCTTCGTTGTATATATTACCTTCTACTGTTCTCTTGCCAATCTTTGCATCTGCTGCCTTCTTTGTCTGTCTCTGCTGCTCGACCCTCTCTACATCTTGCTGCTATGCTGCTTTCTTAGCCTTGTTGCTGCCTCAGGTGTTCCTCCTTTTCCATCTCCTTTGCCATCAATGACAAAATTTCCAACAATATCCCCCTTTGGCATTGATGGCAACACATCCACCGATAATCCAATGCTTCCTCCAAGTCTTTCTTTGGCTGGCTTCTTTTAGAAGACCCTTTCTTCTATTACCTGCTTTTCCTCCCCCTTTGACATCAATGGCAAAGGGTTGCACTTTTCTCAGTGTAGATTCTGTGTTTGCATTTCTTCTCTATTATTTGTGTTTAGATCTTCTTCTTCTGAATTTGTACCCTACTGCTCCAGACTGGTGTACAAGACTTGTTTAGAGAACACTTTGAGGATTATTGAACTTGAATATACATTCTGTCTTTGTCTGATGTAGTGAGCTAATATATTTATGTTGAGGAATATTGTAGATGGAATATGTCTTCTCCTTAAATACTCATCTTGATGTACTTTTGCCATAATCCTTTTGATCCTGAGGACCTTTTTTATCCTTACCTAGCTAGCTGATCTCCCCCTGGAATGATATTCTCGTTTCTGTTCTCCCCCTGAAACTATGCTTTCTCTTTATATCAGAGATACTACCCCTAGTCTATCCATTGTAACGCTAATCATACATGTATCAGCAATAAGACTGTTATGCATCGAACCAAATCATAATCCCCATATTTTCGTAGGGTGATGACTTCACAATCGTAATTACATGGCCTACTCCCTTAATATTTAAATCTTGTACGAATAATCTTTGCAATGGTTCAAACCATAATAATACTCTTTGTTATATCTGCAAACCTTAATAATGATCAACACACACGTACGCATGGGCCCCAACGCTGACAACCTTCCACATCCAACGGCGGAAAAGCTGTTGCACCGACCTTGATGATCCAATGGATATCGCACTGTGAAGATGCACGGATGATAATGCACGATGGAGCGCTGTGGAAGCAGTTTTGCGAATTCGGTCAGGGCCACATGTCGCCCACTCTATGGAATCTCTCTGATTTCTTGAATACCGCTTGCCTGTCGAAAGCGGTGCGATGAAAACCAGAATCCTGCGTTTACTGTTCACTCTGCTCGTAAGGTTCCGCCTTCAAGGTTCCGCTCTTCTCCTTTAATGCATTATTATAATTAAGCTCCGCTTTCCATGTTCGGGGTTCTACCCTATCACAGTTTTGTTTCTAACTGCACATTCAAGTTCTTGATTCTGTGGACCTGTATCATACTGCTGCTCCACTGATAATGCTTGGTAATCTGTTGATAAGCATGCTGCTTGTACCTAAACACCAATTGATATTAATTTGATAAACCATGCAGAGATTTTACTTCAGCTTGCACATTTACCCGTAATTAATACATCCTTCATAAATTCTGTTATTGAGCTCTCCACTGTTTTCAACAACAATCATAAATATACTGAATCTGATCTTGGCATCATTAATATTTTTCTTTTTCTGTCATTTTATTCAGAGGAAGTCACAAAATTTTCTTTTCTATGATAGTTCCAGAATCATTGCTGCTTTATATATTTCTTTATATACCAATTCGACTGTTCTTTCATGATGATCTTCGGGAAGACATTTTCAATTTCTTTGCTTGGAATCTTCATGGGAAAATTGCTCACTTAACTGTACTCCTCCAAGGGACATTTTCATAGATGAAGGAAGTAATGATATAGTGATGATAGGCTCTTTTCTTACTCATCTTTCTTAAGGTGAATCATTGTTCATACTAGCAGAATGTTGCACACTGTGATCATCACTTAATGTGCTGATGTCTTCTTAACTTAGATGATCATGGCTAATGTTTCCTCTCTACCACCATGGTTGCTTGTTGTCTTTTCTTCTTTCATTACTCTGTCAGCTATTGAATGCTTCAGATATTCTTCTTCCTCTCTAGTTCTCTTGTTAGACGAATTTTCCTTTTTCTTCCTGATCTCATAGCTGTTCTCATTTCATGGAGCTCTTCTTAGACTACCTTCATGGGGTCTATATATGAACTGCTCTCCCCCTGGGATGTTGCTTCATATTTGTCACTGGATGGATTTTTGCTTTGCTTCCTAGAGCAGCTCCCCCTGAGACTATGGAGGATTCATTATGTTATTGAGATAATAGGCTCCCCCTTTCTCTTTTCCTTCCATACTTTATTGGGGTTCTTCATAATGTTTGTATTTCTTTTTGATTCATAGCTTTGTTTGATTTGATTAGATTCCATCATCTGTCTAGAGTTTTTTAATGTATATGGTAGATTACAGTCCTTTGCTTTGTGACCAGGTTTTAGGCATACATAACATCTTATTTTATCATAGTACATTTGAGTTGATGTATAATACTTTGTTCCCCTTCTTGAATACATTTTACATTCAACAGATTTATGTCCAAAATTATTGCATGCATAACAGTAGCCATGGAAGTAATTTGTGTACCTGGTGAAGGATTGTCTTTTCCATTTGCTTGCTTGAGGGGTTCTACTCTTTTGCTGCATCCTTTGCTGGTTAGACTGGATTGGATTTGTCTTACAATATGCTACATTATGTCCTGGTTTATGACAAGAGAAATTTGTGCTATTTTTCATAGGAGGAAAGAACCTTCTTTGACATATTCCAAATTTATTCATTTCATCCTCATGAGTGTATGAGCCTTTTTCTGCTGACTGTTTCATCCCTTCATTCTCTATCCTCTCATGTTGCTGCTTGTTTTTGTTTGTTTCTCTGCAACTCATGTTCCTGCTGGTTTTTGCTTCTGGAGAAATTTGCTGAGCTGCTTCACTGTTCTTTACAGCTTTTACAAAAATGATTTTCCTATTATCTTCAACCTTGGACTTACTAGTTTCACCTTCATATCCTATCCCAGCCTTTATGAGAGGTGACCTTTGAGCCTTTAGAATTTGGTCCAACTGTCCAGAGCCTTTCATTAGAGGTGTATTCATTAATAGTTCTCTTTGGGCTTTTTCTACGTTCTTTCTTAGGCTCACTACTTCTTCTTCCAATCTTTCACATTCCTGACTTTTCTCTCTCATTTGTTGCAGTAGAGTGTCTTCTACTTTCTTTGCCTCTTCAAGTTGTGTCTTCAAGTCAATAATTTCTTTCCTATCTTCATATTCTCTCTCATCACATATTTGCACCACTGTCTTAAGGTCTTTGTTTTCATTTTTCAATTTTTCTATTTCAGTCAAAGCAGTGTCAAGCTTGGCTTTTTCTTCAGCTGTAATTTCTTCATGGTTCTTATCTCCATTCACACTAGTAGGTACTTCATTTGATTGAATATTTTCCTGTTGACATGAATTTTTCTTCTTCTTAATTCTCTTATCCTTCTTGTCAGTGCAGTGCTTAGTGTTTACTCCATGCATGAAGTGCAATCTATCCCAGATTTCTTTTGCAGAGGTTAAATCCATTATCAACTCAAGGTCCTTGTTATGAATACTGTTATATATCACACATTTTTCCTTGGCATTCCTCTGTTGTTCTTTCACCGTGGGGGAGTCTGTGTAGTAACCATCACATACAAGCTTCCATACTTCAGGTTCATAAGCCAATAATCCTGTTTTAACCTTATCTCTCCATTCAGGAAAGTTTGTTGTATTTAACATAGGTACATTTTGATAGTCCATGACTTAACTAGATCTCCTTCAAGCTATTAGGCTTGCACCAAAGGAACCGCCTCTGATACCAATTATTGAACTCTTAGTTAAATTGAGAGGGGGGGGTGAATCAGTTTAACACATTCATGGACTTTTAAAACTTTTCCTTTAAAACTTATTTTACTTTATTAACACCTTCATTTCATGATCAACATAATGTGTGAGCAATCTTTATTTATGAGCAACAATTAATAAGCAGATTAGATAATGTACCAGCAGTCTTAATATGTTAGCAGAAAGTATTAGCAGAATAGATATATCATATCAACACATAGACATCATGCACATAGACACCAGATATACGTGGAAACCCATAAAGGAAGAAAACCACATCTTATTATTGTTGTGATGCAAAGGCAAGCTCCAACTCCCTCTCACCACTGATTTTCTGTAGGCACCAACCTACAGGAGGCTCCAACCTCAATTCTGCAAGCTACAACTTGCAAGGAAGCTCCAACTCCCATCAATTTTCTACAGGCACCAACCTACAGGAGGCTCCAACCTCAGTCAGCTACAACTGACATCTATCAAGCTACAACTTGATAGGGAAGCTCCAACTTCCTTACTCTTTCAAAAGGAAAAAACTTGCTGATTTACCTTGGATATCAACTCTGTTCTGTATCATCTTCACTGCTTTGCATCAATCTTCATATCTGCCTTATATCATTTCTGCATCTTCTCAGATTCACTATCAACTCCTCCTTCTCTTCTCGGCTCCTCCTTCTTCTCTGCCTCACTACTTCATTTCTGCATTCTCTAACTTTTCACAACATCTTGTTCTGCTCCTCCTTCTTCTTCTCTTCTCTGCCTCAATTCCATACTCAACATTCTCTATGCTCACTCTCTCTCACCTCTTGCAGCTTTCTTATTTTCTTCAACTCTCTTCAATTCTGCTGCACACTCTCTTCTTCTCTCACTCTGTTTTCGTAACCTTCTCCCCTTGGATATTACCCTGTTTTATACAAAATAGCTTCATGGCTGTTTGTATTCTACTGGGAATTCGAAATGGACAGCCATGTCTCTTTGCCTTCTGCCTTCTCATCTCTTTTATCCGCTCATTCAGAAAACATAACTATAGGTACCAATTTATCATTACAGTGGGATATTTTGTTCTCTTCCGGAGACTTGCCAATGCATCACAAACAATAAAAATCAATTAAAACATTTACAATCAAATTACAATGAGAACTCCAGCTCAACTCATTTAGTATTTTGGATTGCTGTGCATTTGTCTTTTCTTTGACTGTGTCTGTCTTTTCTGTGACTGTTTTTTATCTCTTTTCAGCTCTGTTTGTTCGTCTGTCCTCTGCTGTGGTGTAACTGCTGCATACATGTAACTGTGCTTTTTATATCAGTGCATTTTGTATATATATGTAATTGCTGATTTTAAATCTGGGCAAATTCCAATGTTTTTCATACAGCAAGTGTCTTGTTGATGTGGTGAGTTCCGCAAGCGGAACATACATACACCACGACCTTTGTTTTATGGCCCGATACAATTGCACACATCGAAATTGTATTATATTAATAATTGCCCTCCACCTTAAGCTGAGGCCCGTGGGTCCACAGACCACGTTGCATTTTTCATTATAATCGCAATATATATATATATATATATATATATATATATATATATAACAGCGCCTTCACAAATCTCCGATTGCGATTAGGTCTTCTGCGATAGCTGCGATGCGATTAATCGCAATCGCAAGTTTCGTTGGTATGTTCCACTGCTCGGCCTTCGTGCCGATGCGATAGCCCCACACATCATAGATGTATGCTTATATATATATATATATGTTCTCCAATCGAAAAGTAAAGCCCCATGAATTTACTTTGGCAAATTCCCAACACGCACCTCATTTTCTATAAATTTCAACTTTAGCACAATATATAAATAATATCACCGTGTATCCATATTCCCCGAATCAAGCGTTATAAAAATTAGTATAAGGGTTCGATTCCATTTAATCAATGGAATATCATATATCTAGGCCCACTTGCCATGCTTTCCGATGATATACACTACTCCTCGACTTCTTCCGATTGCAATTGATCGCAATCGCAAATTCCATTCACATGTTTCGATGCCATGCATAACTCCGATTGCGATTACGATGATGCGATGCGATTAATAGCAATCGCAAATTCTATTTTCATGTTCCGGTGCCCTGCTTAACTCCGATGCGATTGACCTGATGCGATGCGATTAATCACAATCACAAATTTTAGTTGCAAGTGATCTGCTGCCAGTTTTTCTCCGATGCGATCAATGTGCGGACCCGACTATATTTTATATGATGGAGTTTATACGACTATCACGTCCAGCTTTGCCAATCACAATCACAACTTCCTGTTTGCATGTTCCGCTGCTTTGTTTTTCTCCGATGTGATTTGGTCCCACCTTGTGGAACTTTGGTTATCATAAAGAGCTCCACTTATAAATATATATATTTATGCTTTGAACCTTTGTTTATATGATCCGGGCTTCATCGCAATCGCAATTCTTTGGTTGCATGTTTCGACACATATCCATTATGTTTTATAAACCCATCGGGTCCGGGCTTCATCGCAATCGCAATTTTCTGTTTATATGTTTCGCTGCCCTTATAATCTCTGATGCGATTGGGAAAGGGTACCACCATATAAGGCTTTGATACCTTTGGTTCTTCGTCCATTAAAGCGCTCCATTACAAATTTATATATATATGCTTTGAACCTTTGTGTATAAGGCGCTGCATATATATATAAGTTTTATGTTTCATCTTTAGAGTATCCTCCAGCGGGTTAAGCGATTCTCGGAAATTATTTATATATATGCATACATTGCCACTTGGGTTATGATTCCCGGAATTATATATATGTATCCTTCCGCCTGGGTTACGGTTCCCAGAATTTATGTTTATAGTTTCTACCAGCTGGGTAGTGATTCTCGGAATAACGGCTCTGCCTCTGCTTCTGCCTTCGCTGCTTCTGTCACTCGACCTCTGCCTCTACTACTGTGATAATGGTTCTGCCTCTGCCTCTGCCCCTGCCTTAGCTGCTTCTGCTGCTCGACCTCTGCCTCTTCCTTCGCTGTACATATTACCTACTGTTGTTCTTTGCCTATCTTTGCATCTGCTGCCTTCTTTGTCTGTCTCTGTCTTTGCTGTCTCCATTTCCTTATTGCTAGTTCAGGTACTTCTCCTTTGCCACAGGGTTTATTCAACTTTGTTTATATTGGCCCTCATTTTGTCCTTAATACTCTGCACCTTGAATAGCTCTCTTCTTCTTTGCTATCCTCTGCTCCTTGACTAATGCTACTCCTTACTTCTCTTTTTGTTGCCTCTGCTACCTCTCTGCTGCCTCTGTTCCCTGTCTTCTACTTTGCCTTATGGATAGTTTAGGTGCTGCTCCTGTCTTTACCTTTGCCATCAATGCCAACATTTCCAACACATCATTGTTTTTTTGCTCCATAATCCACATGTTGATAAGGAAAGAAGGCTGCAAAAGTCTTTGTTGCTATGGCTGCTCTTGGGTGAGTATTGTTAGTGCCCAATAGCTCATCATTTTTTGAATGATGCCTTGGATTTAAATGTTTTGTTGCAGCAAGAGAAGGCATGTACAATTTTGATTCAGTTGAGAGAGTATGGCCACCACATGACATCTCCTATGTCTATGTGCTTTGCATTGTGTAAAATTTGGCATATTGATCTTATGATGTGCATTGATGATGATACTTTGTATTGGGCTGATGTGACATATCATATGTCCATTAGTATGGTTTTGTTTCATGATGCACATGAGGAGGAAAGAAGGCAGCAAGAACTCTTGTTGCTTTGGTTGCTTTTAAATGAGTATGGTGACCACCCCATAACTCATAATTTTATGATTCATGCCTTATGTATCAAAGATAAATTGCAGCAAAGAAAGTCATTGCACCGAGAGGCGCATTCTACAGTCCAGTATGACCCCGATGTGTAAGTATGTCGGAAGCCAAAAAAATGTCGGCTTGAACAATAGCTTACATAAACATATAAATCAACAATTAAAAAATTATTGAAAATAAATTTAAACGATATAAACTTAAAATACGAAGAGTTTACAAACACTATATGGTAAATAAATAAAATATGGTAAATAGGTAAAAATATAAATAAACCATAGGTATGGTAAATAAATAAAACCTTTTTTATATTACTAAGGAGGTATGGTAAATAAATAAAAATATAAAAAAACTAGCGGTATGGTAAATAAATAAAAATATAAACAAACTAGAGGTATGGTAAATAAATAAAACTAATTTTTATATTTACTCAATAAACCACTTTATATTTACAAAAAATAAAAAACAAGTTTTATTTAGATGAAGCCTATGGGAAAAATTATTATTAATACCATGGGCCAAATACCATGGGATAAATTATGAATAATACCATGGGAAAAAACCATGGGCCAAATAATATATTTATAAAATAGGTATGGCAAATAAGTAAATATAAAAGAGGTATAAAGAGGTAAGGTAAATAAATAAAAATATATCAAATACGATTAGAAATAAAGATCTAATTATATATGAAGTATAAGGGTCAAATACCATGGACCAAATTATTATTAATACCATGCAAAAAAAACATTATTAACCCTAACATTAATATTAAAATATTAATATTATTAAATTTAATATGTTTAGATTAATAGAATATTAAATTTACTATATTGTAATATATATTAATATATCATGATATATGATAGAGGTGGAGAAATAGGGGGAGTGACAAGGGAGATATGGAGATAAATTGAAGGAGAAGGGAGAAGAGGAATGAAGAGAGAGAGAGTGAGAAGAGTGAGAGAGTTAGAGAAGGGTAAGAGAGGGAGAGAGAGACATAAAGATGGAGGTGGGAGAGAGATAAGGAGAGAGGGAGGGAGAAGGAGAGAGGATTGGAGGGTAGAGAGTGAGAGAGAGAGAGAAAGAAGGGGGAAGGGAGAGGGAGGTAGGAGAGAAAGGGAGAGAGAGAAAGGATGAGAGGTGGAGGAGAGAAGGAGGGATAGAGAGATGGAGCTGGAGGCAGAGCGAGGAAAGGAAGAAGAAATACATAGAGAGGGAGTGACAAGGGAGAGATGGAGAGAGAGTGTGTATGCTTATGGGTGGGATAAATATACATAGGAGTGATGGAGACAAGGGGGAGAGAAGGAGAAAGGAGGAGTGATGGAGACAAGGGGGGAGAGAAGGATAAAGGGATAGAAATAGTAAGATAGTTGGAGAGTGAGATAGAGTGATGGGGGAAGAGAGAGGATTGGAGGTCAGAGAGAGAGAGAAAGAAAGAGAGTTGGGGGGTCAAATAGAAGGAGGTGAGAGAGGAATGATGAGAGAGAGGAAGAGAGTGATGGGGGAAGAGAGGATTGTAGGAGAGAGAGAGAGAGAGAGAGAGAGAGAGAGAGATGGGGGAAGATAAAGGGAGGTAGGAGATAAAGGGAGAGTGAGGAAGGAAAGGAAGGGGAATTGAAAGAGAGCAGGAGAGAGTGAGCGATAGAAATATGGATTTGGAGGGGGAGAGAGGGAGGGATTGAGAGATGGGGGAAGAGAAAGGGAGGTAGGATAGAAAGGGAGAGAGAGGAAGGAAAGGAGAGGGAACTTGAAAGAGAGGAGGGATAGAAATATGGATTTGGAGGGGGAGAGGGGGAGGGATTGAGAAATGGAGCTGGATGAGGAGAGAGGGAGGAAAGAATAAATACATAAAGAGTGAGTAGTGGAGAGAGGGGGGGAGTGACAAGGGAGAGATGAAGAGGGACTGTGTATGTTTTGGAGTAAGATAAAGAGACAAATAAGGAGATATGGAGAGAAGGGGGGAGAGAAGGAGAGAGAGAGGCATATGGTAACAAAGTTGGAAGGTGAAGATAGAGAGAGAGACGGGGGGAGAGAAAGGAAGAGAGAGAGTGAAGAGAGTTAGGGAAAGAGATATGAAGATAGAAAGGGAGAGAGGGGGAGGTAAGAATAAAGACATAGAGGGTGAAAGGTTGAGAGAGAGAGAGAGGGAGTGATAAAGAAGATGGAGGGAGAGGGAGAAAGGGTAGCAGGAAGGAAGAGAGATAAAAGCGAGAGAGAGAGAGAGAGGGAGAGAGAGAGAGAGAGAGAGAGAGAGGAGGAGGAGGAGGAGGGAGTGATAGATACATAGATAGATTGGAGAAAGAGAGTTTATGTTTTGGAGTTGATATAGAGAGATAGAGTGAGATATAGATATAGATGTAAGGTGAAGAGAAAAAAAGAGAGATGGAGAGAAGGAGGGAGGGACAAGGAAATTGATAGATATGGAGTGAGAGAGAGTGTGTGTATGGTTGGGTGAGATAAAGAGAAAAATAAGGAGAGATGGATGAATATATAGATATATATGGGGTATATAGGGAATAAGGTTTCCTACAATAGATGCATTGATTTTAGTGTAGATGATGATTTCTAATCCTATTTGATTTCTTGCACTAGATGAATTGATTTTGGTGTAGATGTTGATTTCTAATGATATTTGATTACTTACACTAGATGGATTGATTTTAATGTAGATTATTTCTAATCCTATTTGATTGCTTGCACTAAATGCATTAATTTCAGTGTAGACGATGATTTCTAATCCTATTTGACTGATTTCACTCGATGCATTAATTTTAATGTAGATTTTGATTTTTGGTTATATTTGATTTCTTTCACTAGATGAATTGATTTCAATGTAGATTATCTTTAATCCTATTTTATTGCTTGCACTTAATGGATTGATTTCAATGTAGATGGTGATTTCTAATCCTATTTGATTGCTTTCACTAAATGCCTTGATTTCAGTGTAGATGGTGATTTCTAATCTTATTTGATTGCTTGCACTAGATGGATTAATTTCAATGTAGATTTTGATTTATAATTATATTTGATTTCTTACACTAAATGCATTGATTTAAATGTAGATGATTTAACTAAATGCATTGATTTAAATGTAGATGATTTATAATCCTATTTGATTCCTTGCACTAAATGCATTTATTTTAGTGTATATGGTGATTTCTAATCCTATTTGATTGCATGCACTAGATGCATTTATTTCAGTGTAAATGTTGGCTTTAAATCCTATTTTCCTACTTGCACTAGACTCATTTATTTGAGTGTAGATTTTGATTTCTAGTCATATTTCATTACTTGCATTAGATGCATTGATTTTAGTGTAGATGTTGTTTTCTATTATTATTTGATTTCTTTCATTAGTTGCATTGATTTCAGTGTATATGTTGATTTCTAATTTGATGTAATTGGATGTATGATGGTACATTAATTTTAAAGTCATTGGATTAATAGTGTGTGTGCAATGATTTCAGTGTAAGCACAAAAAAATATTGACAATGTACATCGATTTTTGTGTTATAGTAACTCAACCTATTAATATTGGAGAGCAAGAGAGACAAGGTATGCTGTTTACTACAACAACTCGAGCTAGATATTTAAATGGTTTACGATTCCAACTTTCCTTTTCAAATAATCAATATGAAAATATGACAAAACTAACATGGGTGAAAATAAGAATATTAGAAGAAAATAGTTGAAATCGATCACAATGAAGACTATTCATAATTGAATACATTATTATTATTCACAGTTTCTATCATTCAATATTATTACATTTTCACTTTGCATTCAAAATTTTATTTCATCATTAAAGTTATTTTACAATATTTATCATCTCAACAAACTGAGGTAACTAATCAAATTTAAAATTAAAATGACTCAATAAATCTCAGACATATTTAACATAATTAAAATGGTTATGTTAATATTAGATGTATTTACATATTATTGATAAAACTAAGCATATGTTCCTCATATTATCGTTAGATTTTCCTTGGTCGCACACGACTGAAACCAGCCTAGATCCATCTTAACTCCGGATCTATCAAGCGCCGAGAGGGATCAAATCTCTCGAGGTGAAAACCTTTCCTCAAGTTTTGGACTCAAAAGAGGTTTGCACCTCGAGATATTTGATCCCTCTCGGCGCTTGATAGATCCGGAGTTAAGATGGATCTAGGCTGGTGTACATCATCTTTTGGGAAGCTTCGCTTGTCCATCTTACATGGAGGAGATAGGGGATGGCAGTGAAGGGCCTTGCTCCGGTGGTTATTATTAGGAGAATATGGTTTGACATCTTTGTTTACCCATATTACTCCTTACCTTCTTCTTTTTCCTAACACTGGAATGATGGAGTTTGGATCCAAGGAAGCCAACAGGGATAATAATGAAAGGATAACAATGCTTAATCAAATCCATGAGACATGGGATGGAGGAATGTTTTGCATGATGAAGCTTCCCCTTTATGGAAGGAGCTACTATATTTTATGTATTTCATGTGCTTATGATGGTGTTGGACATCATGTAATTTTCATCTTGTACTTCATGGTAGGAATAGGACCTCTAACCTTACAGTTGGAAGTCATCTCATGTATTTGTGGAAGACAACTATGGAACCAAACATACATAACCTATTGCAGCAAATGGAGGAAGCCTTCCTTATGTGGATTCCATTTGGAGGGGAATGGATTGTTTGCATCTAAAATAAGAATTTCTTGAGGGCAAGCAACATTTTGCTGGGGGAGACTGTAATATTCCCAATTTTTGCAGCTAATGGGAATATAATGTTTTATTTTCAGTTTGCTTAACTCATGAATAAAAGTTTAAGGGAGGAACTCTAAAACTCCTAACCAGTAAAAGAAATCAATGCCCAATGTGAACATGGACAAATCTGGGTCATTTCAATAAAATACACTTAGGTGTGAAGAGGAATTAAGAATATTGATTGGGTCAACAGGACCAAATCTCAGTAGTGTCTAGATGCATTGAACCTCCTCATTTATCAGTGCAGTTTTAGATGAAGACCCTCCATGTGACAAGGGTTAACTCATTGGAGGTGGTTTATGGTTTTCCAAACCCTAATGTTATAAAAGAACGAGGAAGTTCAAAAGGAAAGGGTAGTTGAAGATAATTCGATTTTGAGATTGCTTAGGCAACTCAAACTCTCTTGGATGTTTAGCTAGAGAGAGAGGAGTCTCCTGTCTAGGAATTTCTCCTCCTTTATTGAGGAGATCTTGAAGGAGTATGTTATGAAATTCCTCACATCTAGGCTTGAGGCCAAGCTTCCTCCTTCAGCTACAACCTTTTCTGTTGGGCAGGAATTTTTGTGTTGCAGGGTGTTGCAGTGAGGGGTTTGAACACCACTTCCAGATCCAGTTTTGCAGAAAAGGGAGCATCCCTTTCTCTGGAAGATTAGTGAGGAAGCCTTGAGCTTAATAATCAGATCTTGGCATCAGGTCAAAGGACCTTCCAACATCATCCACACATTATACTTCAGAAACTACATCATTTTTCCAGTGCATTGCTGTAGTAGGGTTTCTACACTAGTTTGGTGCTTATTTCCTTGAGGAAGGGCCATCCCTTCTTCCGGAAAGTTTGTATTTCAGCCCTCTTCTGTAACTATTTTATATTTCAGCTCATCTACACAGAGCTTTAGTCATTTAACATTTTCCAGATCCATATTCTGCATATCTGATACTTGTATTTGTTCTTTCATGAAATCCCCTTGCCGGGTGATCTATTTGATGTATAAAAGGAGCTGAATCTCCATTTTTCTTCATGATCTGTTATAATAAACTTCAGATCTGATGTTTAAGACATATTTTGTCTAATTTATTCATAAATCACGCAATGTATGCTTCATCCATTTTCTGCATACTCCAAATCATGGGAAATCAACATTTTTAAGCTTATCTGGGGATGGAGGAACTGTTTAACATAGCTAGAATGCTTTTTTTGAGCTTAAATTAGGATAATAGGTCCCTCATGACCTAATATAAAATAAAATCCCGCCATTTCCCTTAATTTTATGCAGATTTCTGAATAAATCTATTTTAGTGTCGAAATCACTGCTTTTCCCCACTTTTTGGATCCTAAATTCAGATCTAAGTTGCTGCTGTACTTGAAATCAGTTTCTAAGTGTCTATCAGCACATTTTATGAATTTATAGCTCTCTGCACTTTCAGTAGATCATTTTACTTTGCTGCAGCCCCTCATTGGGCCTTCTCTTGAAGATAACTAGATGCGAGAGATCTATTTAACCCACCTAGTATTATTTGTTTTAGCTAAAATATTGGATTTAGTTTGTATATTTTCTGATCTAAAGGATACAAGAGTTATTTTCCTGTTCTAAAGCATATTTTTTTGAAAATACGTTTTTAAGTGCATGATTCATGAGGTGTTCCTAAATAGGAATATTACATTCAGCATACTATTTTCATTAAGTTTTATGATTTTGAGCCCCCCACTTTCTTCCTGTTACCAATAGTTTAGAGAGTAGACTACACTCTCTAAGCTTGTGTTGTTTCATACACCCATGCGACTAATCCACAACAATAGGATTGGCGACTCCACTGACGTGTTCCAAGTTTATGTGGTTGTGCCATATTTTGCAGGAGACCCTTTATCTATGATGGAGTTGAGCTGACAGTCTTCTGACCCATCTTGCAGTCCCTAGACTAACTGAAGTGACAGACTGAAGAAGGTAAGTCCTAATATTTTACTTGCAGGATTTCTGCACGCAGTTTTTCCACACAGAAGCGCATTGCGCGCGTTCAGGACTGACCTGCGCGCAGGAAGGCACACCTGTCAAGGGATTTTATGCGCAAATTATAGAGAGATTTTTTTTCTCCCTATTTTATGCATATTTTCTGCTTGTAAGTGTGTTGCGTAGCCCCTAATGTATCTTCCAACACCTGTGTTGATACCCTAAAGCTTCTGAGAACTCACTTTTTTCTGTTTTCTGTAGGCATTTAGTTAGTTTTCATTTAAGTTGGTTTTTGCAAAAAGTGTTCACATAGTTTAAGTAGGGGGAAAATTAACCATTGCTTTCCGAAAAATTTATTTTTTTTGTACATTCTGGTATGCACACTTAGTTTAACTAGTCCAAGTAAGTGGCTCAAGACCACATATGCATAAGCTAGTGTAGAAATTGTTTAGTTTAAATTCAATTTTTTCATTTAGGAAATTGTGTGACTAGGATTGAATCACCAATTAGAGCAAGTAATCTCTGCTGTCTTTGCACCATTTGGTGACCCTATACAAGCATATGAATGCTCTACATTCATGATTCGCCATCTCCCTTTTTTCACTCACATAGACTAACTAGGAAGATTTGGAAGCGGCCCATTATCCACAAATTCTTTCCATTTGAGCAAGGAACAACGTCACATAATTTAACTAGGGGAATTTTGTAAAGGACATAGACTAACTAGGAAGATTTGGAAGTGGCCCATTATCTGCAAATGCTTTCCATTTGAACAAGGAACAACGTCACATAGTTTAACTAGGGGACTTTTGTAAAGGATCACCGATATCCATATGTTCAAATTATGAGATTGTTCACCATACACTCACACACATTCACCCACTAAGAAAAGAAAGCCACCTAAAAATAACCTAAACCAACTCACTAAATTCTCCCCACAGGGGCCACAAGAGAATTTATAGATTAAGTTAGGATCAAGGGGGTAGGCATCCAATAAGCCACCTTGATCACACTTCACATTGAAACATAGAATTTGTGTATTTAGGGAGCTTTATAATCCACCTATCAGCCCACGGAAAAGAAAACCCGAGCGCGACAGATACCTGATTCAGAGGGGGTTAGGCTTAGGCGCAGTGCGCATGGTATCAGTTGGGGCTACTTGACCTGGCTGATACTCGATAATATTAGCTGACTACCAAGAATCCCAAGACTCGAACACTCACGTGGGACGGTGGTTCTTAGTGGCCAAAACTAGGGCATCCTTTACGCTATAGGTGACGGTGCAGGAAAGTGCCAGACCCTCTACCCTTACCTTGGTTGATTCTCTTCGGCTGACTGGGGGCGTTGCCAGATCTTACGGGAATTTATGCCAGTACTCACAAGAAATCCTCTCAAGGTCCAATTACTTTTAAGTGTGTGAGGACATAATAGGTCTTCTAGGATTTTGAGTATCACGTGCAAGCAAAAAAAACCATTTTTTTCTTGATTAATCATGTAGATTAAGTTAAGGGGAAAATTCATTTCATTTTCACTTTGTTTTGCGTATGTGGCCATAAATTTGTAGTGATCACAGACTCGATCCCATCAAAATTTTTCCAAAACCTAACCTAGTTGACACTCAAACGGTTCCAATGGAACCTCATCAGTCTAGGCGTGTTTTGGACCTCCCTCCATTACCGGGAGGGGTTCCAGGTCTTTCGCCATTTAGGCGTCAAAGACGGAACATTGCCACAATAGTTGGTTCCTACTTTATTGGAGAAACCTTAGTTGGTAACCCTAATCGGTCTCCCAACACCACACTGCACACCACTCCCCCCTCATCCCCTCCTGGGCAGAAGAGCACATCCCATACAGGAAGCCAGCTGAATTAAAAATAGGGTACGTCACAGACTAACCCTCGTTCTAACCAGAACTTCGTGTCTTCACATCTTGCCATGGCGTTAACCTCCTAGTCACCCTTCTTAGTGGCATTGAATCTACCAGTTTGACCAAGCTCACTAATGTCCCCATTGCAGACAACCCCAATTGGCCTCCCATGCCCACGAAGCTCCCTTCGGACATACCAAAGTTTAAAGGCAAGCAAGCAAAAGACCCAGGAAATCATATAATGACCTTTCACCTATGGTGCTCATCGAATAGCATCATCGATGATACTATTCGATTGAGGCTATTTCAACGCACTCTCATAGGAGTGGCCACGAAATGGTACGTGGAGAAACCCCCTGCTTCACATGGAACCTTTAGCTCCCTTGTTACCGCATTACTCATATACTTTCAATTTCCCATTCACCACGATTCGGGAATGGAGTTACTGACTCATTTCAGACAATCCCCCTCTACCCATATTTCAGAGCATCTCCATGAGTGGGCAGTGTCACAGTTTATGAAAAGAAAAACTCGACGACTGAGTCCTTTTAGATTTATTCTTGAAAACTTTGACGGCGGAGATTTCAAAGGATGTAGCGCAACGTAACCCCACATCCAAAGAGGTCGCAATCAGTAAAGCCCAACAACTTGAATTGATCTACACACAATCAAGATACATATACAATATCCTGCTCAACACCCCATGCCTACAATCTTATCAAGAATTTCCAGGTGCATCTAACTCTGCAAACAGAGTTATTGGGTGAATGACCCAAGGGTACCTAGGCAGCAACAATCAGAATCCTTGTTAAACACATGGGTCTTCCTAGAACATGT
>CM076574.1:920477980-920636398 GCA_034641835.2 Pinus albicaulis | reverse complement strand
GGGTCAAATCCTTCAGGAAACTTGTTTAGAGCTGAGCCTTGTGGAGGTTTTAGTTCTAGGGAAAGTGCATTATACACACTGTTAAATCTAGTGCAATAAGCTTGCACACTTTCCCTAGTGTTTCTATGGAGATTTTTGTAATCAGAAAGGACTTGGAGAGGATTTTTCTTTACTTCCCATTTGTTTAAGAATTTTTGATGGAAGGCTTGGAGATCATTAATACTATGGGGGGTTAAACCTTTAAACCATTTTCTTACTTCTCCCCCCAGACTTTGAGCAAATAATCTAAGCTTGACAGAATCATCACCAATTTCATTTCTTTCAAAGTAGTCATTCATCTTATCCACGTGTTGTGATGAAGTTGTAGCATTACTAGCATCATACAATGGAATTTTGGACTGATAGTCCTATGGGAGATTGACTAATGGTACAAGAAGGAATAAGGGAGCATACCATGCTGCCATGATATATGGTGGGGGTGGATTCACAAAAGGGAAAGTGGGTTGAAGTGGAGTGGTTTGGATAGTGGATGTAGGGTGAGTAGAAGTGGATGGACCAGGAATAGACTGCTGAGATGATCTTGGATGAGAGACACCTAGGTTGTGAAGGAAATGTAAATCAGGAGGTGTTGTTTCTCTGCTACCAGGATGTTCACTTGTTTCAGGAGATGAAAGTGAACACTCAGAATCTAACTGATCTAAATCACCAAGAGACCTAGTTCTAAAGGGATTTACTAAGTCAACTTGTGATTGTTGTAGAGCTGAAAGATTTTCAGGGACTGAATTAGCTCTCAAGGGTGATCTGAAAACAGTTGACAGTTTAATCCTAGGAGACTTCATAAGGATACTTTCTAGATTATCAACTATCTCAGGTGGATCAGGGTCAGGATGGGCTCTAGTATGAATCTTTCTAGAAGCCACTATGTTGTGTTTTATACCCAACTTTAAACAAGAAAATTTTAACCAGATATGACAATCTTTAAGAGGTTAACTAATTTTGTTTCATAAATTCAAATCCTACAGTCCTCTACCTGAATTTTAAACCATGTTATAATGACAAAGGTTCTTCCCAGTGGAGTCTTAAGGTCTGTTATGGATTGTGGAGTCGCCAAGTGGAATTTTTTAGCTCCTAAGGAGGTAAAAAGTTTTATGATCCACCAACATGTTTATTGGATACCAATCTGAAATATTTTTGGTGTTTTTTCTGAGTTATTTTTCAGTTGTGTGGTTTCTAAGAATATCCTAACTCTGTTTCAAAACTTAGCTACGGTTGTGAGACAAAGACAGTGTACTCTTATGGCTAAGCCAGCTGATTTTTCAAGGTTAGATAAAGCCTTATGAGAAACCTAGGGTTTTCCTAGTTTGTCACTGATTCAGACAAGTTTTATCATGATTACCATTCCTTGGTAGTGCTTGAAAAGGCTGCTTTTTACTCACCAGGTTTTATTAAATTTCTAAAGGAAACTAAGATGAAAATTTGACTTAGTTCCCTAGCGGAGTCACCAGAAATGTTAGGTCCCTGTAATTAGCAAGATTGGAAAAAGTCCGACCGCAGGGAGAAACATCGTTTCAACCACTTTGGGATTTTAGGATCTAGCCCTCCTGAATCTAGAGAGGGATCTCTCCAATAAGTGCAAAGATGGATTTGTCTTTGAAGTTTGGGGTAATGATATTAGGCTAGTTATGAAGGCCGATGGTTTTGTTTTGTTTTTGGATGGTTGAGCATGGTTATTGTTTGAGGTGGAGAATCCTAAATGCAAAGAGTTTCAAAGGTGAGAAGTTGCAAGTGAATAGAACAACTTTGTCTAAAAATATAGATATAACATTGGTTTTTATTCCATTGGGCTATGGAGTCATAACAGGGCTTTAATTGAGCAACAACATCAAGAGTGATCCAAGGGGCAAGTCATCTATATCACAATATTATTGAGATTAAAATGATGGAATGGAAACAATAAAGTGTTGGAGGGGTGGAAACTAATAATAATTTCCCAAGGGATTTATAGTCAGTCCAAACAAGAAAAGCCTCTTAAGTAATTGTTTAAAACCAACCAAGAACAGGGCTAACCATAGATCTCTTGGGAAAGTTTGTATTAAAGCAGCTTAATTGAAAAACAATCCAGTAATCTGCATAATTACCTTCAGAAAGTATGAAAACACATAAGAGAAAACAAAGTGTAACTTAAGATCAAATAAAGTACTTTTAAACCTGGTCTGATTTCAGTCGACACCAAGGGAAACATTCAGAATCTGCCTTTGGAGAATAGAAACTAGAAACAGGGCTAACCATCACTTTTCTAGTCTAACTTTAATAAGAAAATGATGAAAATAACTTTCAAGAACAAGGTTCAAAGCAAACAGTAGGACGAGGGAACGCCAACATTCCTAACTGCTTAAACTGTATTGAATCATTCTTAAATAAACAAATTGGAGGAAAACATTGAGATAAAGCTTATCAGTGAGAGAAGGGTACTGGTAAACAGTAAATCCTAACTCTATAAATGATGTTCTTTATCAGAGAATAGTGAACAATATGACATATATAGAAGGAAAAACAATAACAAAGAAAAGGGGCACTTCACCAGTGATATAGACCAGGATCCCAAGAAACAGCTTGTTATTGATGTCAAACCAGTTACAGTCTTCAGGTCCAATGTTTCAGTTCAGCAATCATCTTCACTATTCAGCCTAACTAATATAAACACAAACAGAGCCCCAAGGGCCAGTGAACACTATTTATAGATAGAAGTCTCAAGCTCAATTACATTTCAAAGTTCAGTAAATAGATCGACCAGCCCCTCACTCATATTCTCCAGAAGTATTTATAGAAGAATGAGGAGGTGAGATCTGATAAAAGATCTCAAAAAATAATTAATACAGACTTAAATGGCTTCTTGGCCTTTAGGGGGCTGGATGAAGAAGCTTACAATAGGTGTCCTCTGTATTAAATAATTTACATTAAGATTAAGCTCGGTGGGAGCTTTTGTTGACCTTTGAGGCTCTCTGTTATGTTGAAGTAACTCTGCTGATATTCTGTCATTAAGTTTATTTGCAGATTTTACTCTCTCACTGGGTTGTGAGGCAGATATTTGGTCTTGATCAATAACTTCGGCCTCTGATTGAATGCTTCGAGGCACAGGTGGCTTTGTGGTAGCTGGGAGGAATTGATTTGTCTCAAATGTGGTGGTGGAGGCTTTAGTGTTGATAAAACACTTAGATTTTCTTCAAACTGTGTTTTAATTGGGGGATTAGGCTTTTGATAACCCATCTTAGCCGTGATCCCCACAGATCTTTCTTCAATTTCCTGCCTTGATACATTTTTATCTTCGACATTGATACTCTCTGACTGTGCTTGATTCATTGTGTTTTGTTGGTGTACAGGGCTGCGTAGGGGTGATATGGCATCAATGCCTTATGAACCATTGATGAAACGTGGAGCTTAAACCCTACAAATGATTCTCTTTAATGGATCAAAGGCATGAGGATCGTCACCCTCTGCTTCTGAATTTTCTTCAGACATAGCGGAAAAACCATTAAACCCTGCAAAATACGAACAAATGTTATAAAATCCTGCATGTATAGGTTAAATGGTTCGGAAGTACATGTGGAGAGAGCGTGGTCGTTGGATGGCATCATCCAACGGCCAAGATTGATTAGAGGGGTCAAAGGGAAGCGGAGGAGGAAATTAAATCAAAGTCGTCGATCGTGCAGAGATCGACGGTCAGAGTCGAGGGTGGCTGAAAAACGTGAAGGGGTCACGTTATTTAGAAAAATAAAATAAAAAATAGAAAAAAGGTTTAAAACCTTAGTTTTGGCGAAAAATGGTCGAAAATCATGTTTGGGGTTCGGGACGATCGTGGGTCGTCAGATGAGATCAGCCCAAGCGATCAACGGCGGAGGATAGGCATCAAGAACCTTAGAAAATGCGTCTAGACATCAAATTTTTAATAAAACTTTGTTGAATAATGTTCTCGGGTCTAGATTTGCCGACTGGGCAAGGAAACAGAGCGATCAAGCTTGGGCCGTCGATCTACAGATCAGATCGATGGCGGAGACGCTTTAATGAAACGCACCATACCTTGGTTATTGCATGAGTGTCTTTGGAGCGCGATCACCGTCCGATGAGTGGCCTCAGATCGGACGGCGCACATCAATATCGTGCCCACTCCACATCCGACATTTAACGCGTGATGAGGATGGTTTTGTAAACAGTGCTCAAGGCCACATGTCAGCCGGTGTATGGAATCGCTGCCGATGGGGGAAAACCCACCTTTGTCTTGAAAGCGGTGCGATGAATCCCGCGTGGTTTTATAATGGTAAGTGGCTGGCGGGGACCACTAGGGTGATAGACTGCGCGCCATCGATCTGCAGATCAGATCGACGGTGGAGAGCGAATGGAACTTTGCACCGGCGTAAACTTTAGGAAATAATAAAAAAAGCCGACAAATTAATATAAACAAAGGTTTATACTTTGGGGGCGAAAAATTAATATTCAATATGGCTTAGCGCCCGTCTGCGGGGCTGCGGATTATATGGAAAACCATGTGACCGGGGGTTTAGAATGGAGAGCTAATCAGCATCGGGTGATGCGATAAGCGCTTGGAGGGCTGGCGTTCGGTCCTAGCACCAAGCCGTATGGAGGGGAAGGGTTAAAGACTTAGCCCAAGGGGGCTTAATTCTATAATATAAAAAATGCATTTTTATGGATTTTCAATGATTTTCAAGGAGTTTGAAGGTTTCGATAAGGCAAGAAAGGGTCTTAAACCTTATCAAAGGAGTTTTGATGAAGGGAAAAGGGGAAAAACATGAAAATGAAGGATTTCATGGGAAAAGAAAAGGTAAAGATGAGGTTAGTTTTGGAAGAAGGGGGAAAAGGAAAATGGTGCTTGCAGCAGTATTCTTTCTTGGGAATCAGCAGGATTTCTGAGTGTAGAATGGGAGAAGTGAAGATTGGGACAGAGGCATGAGGCCTTTAAGAGTCTTCAAGAGCCAACACTTTTTAGCAATAAAATTTGTTCCTTGAAGGCTCTAAAAGTTTTAGCCACCTTTTGCTATAAAAAAATTTATAGGTGGCTAACAGCGCCCGACCGAACAATGCCACAAGGGAGAAAACAGAAAACAGGTCGCCCGAACGTGCATAAGGCACCTGGGTAGTCACAAATTACCAAAATTGATATGGGCGACCTCGAACGAAACAGCTCGACCCAACCCAAATGCGCCCGGTCGGGCGACCTCACATGGCGTGACACGGTGCGCCCGACCTACCAATGCCAGAAGGGAGAAAATAGCAAACGGGCCTCCCGAACATGCACAAGGCACCCGGGTAGTCACAACTTAGCAAAACTGATACGGGCGCCCTCGAACAAAACGGCCCGACCTGACCCAAACGCGCCCAGTCGGGCAACCTCACACGGCGTGACACGGCGTGCCCGACCAAACAATTCCACAAGGGATAAAACGACAAACAGGTCGCCCAAACGTGCACATGGTACTCGGGCAGTCACAACCTAGCAAAATTGATACGGCACCCTCGAATGAAAACGGCCCGACTCGAACGCGCCCGGTCGGGAAACCTCACACGGTGCGACACGGCGCCTGAACGAACGATGCCTAAAGGGATAAAATGGAAAACGGGCCACCTGAACGTGCACAAGGCACCCGGGTGGTCACAACCTAGCAAAACTGATATGGGCGCCCTCGAACGAAATGGCCCGACCCGAACACGCTCGGTCGGGCGACCTCACACGGTGCGACATGGTGAACGATGCCACAGGGGAGAAAACGGCAAACGGGCCTCCCGAACGTGCACAAGGCACCTGGGCGATCACAACTTAGTAAAATTTATACAGACACCCTCGAACGAAACGACCCGACCCGAACGTGCCCAGTCGGGCGACCTCACATGGCGCGACACGGCACGCCTGACCGAACGATGCCACAAGGGATAAAATGGAAAACGGTCCGCCCGAACATGCATAAGGCACCCGTGTGGTCACAAATTAGCAAAACTGATACCGCTGCCCTCGAACGAAACGACCCGACCCGAACGCGCCTGGTCAAGCAACCTCACACGGTGCGACATGGCGTGCCCGAACGAACAATGCCACAAGGGAGCAAATGGAAAATGGGCCACCCGAATGTGCATAAGGCACCCGAGCGGTCAGAACTTAGCAAAACTGATATGGGCACCCTCGAACGAAACGGCCCGACCTAAACGCGCCTGGTCAGGCGACCTAACACAGCACGACACGGCGCACCCAACCATGGTTGGGGGCACACATTAAAAGTGAACCAAGGAGTGAGTGCATCACGTCTTTAATATTTTATGAAACTCCTTAGAAGTCCCATCATAACCACCTTCCATCTTCATCACAATGTGATATGTCAACTAAAGATATCTTATTATGTTGCTCCAACCATTCAAAAAGGGGAAGAAGGGAGTTCAAATTTCCCAACGGAGGCTACCCAATAATTCTATGGTTCCAAATATTAATTGATCATCCATTTCCTGGGACCCAAGTTAGATTATTATTTATTAAAGGAGAGGCCAAAGAAATTAATTTCCAAACCATCACAATAGCGACACTTTCCTCCAAACATCGCAATAGCGACACTTTGATCTAAGTGTCACAAGTTCGACACATCTCTCCAATCCATCGCAATTTCGACGCTTTTCCCCAAACTGTCGCAATAGCGACGCTTTCCTCCAAACTTCACAATAGCGACACTTAGCTCTAAGTTTTGCAAGACCTACACATCTCTCCAATCCGTCACAATTCCGACGCTTTTCTACAAACGTCGCAAGACCGACACTTACCTCTAATTGTCGCAATACCGACACTTGTCTCCAAACGTCGGTATAGCGACAGTTGTGGGCGGGATTTGAAAAATTGATAAAATTTGGGGAAATTTCCGACATTTGGTCAAAAGTGTCGGAATTTCCGCCAAATGTACTAGTGAAGGCTTTGATCCAGACATGACCTACCAATTAAGAGAGAGGGATCCCCTAACTTTAGAATACATGCAAAGGGGAGTTGTGAGTGCAGATGCCAACCTGATTGAAAAGAGGGCTAGCATGAGGTTAGAAAAGAGAGTCACATACAAAGATGAAACTATGGCCTCAACCTCTTAATCTGATTCCAAAATTGACAGCCTAGTTAGAAAAATGGAGATAATGATGGAGAAGATAAACTTGAATGAAAGAGCACCTCCTAGGGAAAACCAACCAAATCCCCAAAACAAAAATAGAAATCAGAAATTCAGAAGAGACCCTCCCCAAATCAGACAGAGAGACAATGACCAACAAATCAGGCCCCCTTTCCAAGATAATTATGTGGATAAGGAGGAAAGAGAAATAGAACAACCGGAAGAAAACCATGTAAACTTGATAGGCTCTGACAATGAGGGTGATGTTTTTCTCAGAGAAGTAGAACAAGGGTTCTTTTCCTCAAATCAAAATGATAGAACAAACTATGAGAAGTCTGAAGAGTATAAGTTGGGATTCGAGAATGCCATAATGGAGGTCCATAGACAATATGATCTTAGGAGTAAGAAAAACCAAGAGGCCTCCAAAACAAACAAACAAGAAACTGTTGTTAAAAATACCCCTGTAAATATAATGAAAAATACCGCAGAGAACACAATCACCATGGCTAAGAAAACTGATCCGAACAAAGACAAAATCAGTTAATCAAATGGTGACCCAAGCTGCCCTAGTACATCAACTAGTGGCCCTGGAAAATCTGCTCAAAATGAAAGTCCTACTAAAGCTCAGCAAAGCAAAATTGCTGAAAGAACTATGTGCGACAAAACAAATGTAAATATGCTAAAAACACTAGTACCTTTCAGTTTTGAGGGATATATTTCCAAGATCAAAATAAGCATGGACCTTGCTGAACTAGTAACTCAGGATGTATATAGGAATCAAGTCTTGAAAGCTTTGAATATAGGAAATGACACTGACACCTTCAACTTAACTGATGACAAACCAGAGTTGTTGTTTGGACCTGAAGTAGATGGAAAATATCAAGAAGGAGTTGTCCCTCCATTTTATGTCAACTTAAGCATTCATGACAAAATCTTGCATAATGCTATGCTAGACTCCGGATCCTCACACAATTTCATGCCTAAGGTAGTAATGGATATATTAGGCTTAGAAATAACCAAACCTTACAAGGACTTATACTCTTTCGGTTCAACTAGAGTCAAGTTTTTGGGTTTAATCAAGGATTTTTGTGTCAATCTGGCACAAATACCTGCTAAGAGTCTAGTCATGGACATAGTGGTTTTTTACATTCCCCCAAAGTATGGCATGCTTTTATCCAGATCATGGGGAACCAAACTTCAAGGGAATATCCAAATGGACATGTCCTATGCTACCATCCTAGATTTTAACCAAACAAGGAGGTTGTACCAGGAATCACACATGAAATATATGGTTAGTAGCCAAGATAGGCCAAACAACAGCCCTCTTTATTCCATCCATTCGGATCTTGACTCGTTTATCTTATATAATGATGATGACATTGACAAACAAGTAAATTAAATTGAGAAATATCTAGGCCTACCACAATAGTCAAACCAAACATTGAATGAGGAACTTGACAGCCAAAACTCTAGCAGCCCCGAACAACAGCATAATGGTGAAGTTGAACTTGAAACGCTTTGGAACATGAGCTTTGATGGCTCTTGTGGCAAAGCTGGTTCGAGAGCTGGTGTATGGATTCATAACACCAATGAAGGCCACTCCTACAAACTAAAATTTCAATGCACTAACAATATTTCTGAGTATGACACCCTTCTCCTTGGTTTACATTTTCTAAAATACATAGGAGCCGATAAATTTTATGTTCAAGGAGACTCTAAACTAATCATTAGACAAATCAAGGGAGAATATTCTGCCAAGAATCCTAGAATAAGAGAATACTGGAATGTTGCCTTGGATCTCCTAAAAACTTTTGAGAAGTATGAACTTATCTCCATCCCTAGAGCTCAAAACAGCTTGGCTAATGAACTTGTCGTTGTTGCTAGCACATGCCAAATGCCTCATGCTAATGAACAATACACTGTGAAATTCAAGTACAAACTGTTAGGTCCCTATATTACTAGTATAGTCCCTTATTATTATTAGTGTAACCCCCTTATTATTATTATTGTACCCTTGTAACCCCCATTTTTTTATTATTGTGCCCTTAAATTATTATTGTTAGGTCGGCTAGGATTACATTGTGGCCCACTAGGATTACATTATGGCCACATGGACTCCTATATATAGAAATGAGGTTTTGTAAATTGTATCATCCAAGAATTATTCATTTATGTAATGTATTGGAGGTTTCCCCCTCGAAGTGGCTTATTTCTAAGGCGTTGATATCTCTTTTCTTCTATTTTTGGAGCTGGTTACACAACATTTGGTATCAGAGCTTTGGATTCTAGGGTTTCGCTGCTCCAAATAGGTCATCGTGGCATTTTTTTTATAACTTTTTTTCTAAAAAGTTTCAAAAGGTGAAATTTTAAGGGTGCGAAGCCGAAATCCTGAGGAACATCATCAAAACATTTCAGAGCTTGGTTTGCAATATTTTGGAGATATGATCTATGGAAGTTAGGTCTTTTTTCAGGCTCCTACACAGGTCATCGTGGAATTTGCGCTATAACTTTGTTTCTACGAAGTTTCAAAAGCTGAAATTTTTAGGGTACAAAGCCGAAATCCTAAGGAAAATTTTCAAAAAATTTCAGAGCTTGGTTTGAAACAATTTCGGAGATATGATCTGTGGAAGGTAGTGCTTTTTCAGGCTCTTGAATTTCATCTCAAAGAGGCAATCGTGGGAAAATATTCATAACTCTCTCTCTAAGCATCGGATTAGAGTGCCGTAAAAATTTGTCGCAAGTACACGGACTGTAGTTTCTTGGATATCAATTTCAAATTTGAAGGACGAAACAGTCACACGTGGCAAGTCGTACAAGTTCGCTCTACTGAACCAGTCCATAATTAGGTCATTGTGGGAAATTGGACACAACTTTGTCTTGGAGAATCCAAATCAGGTCATACCTATGGCATTTGAAAGATAATTCAGAGGGCTACATTGGTACCAAAATTCAAATATTGAAGTGCTGCAATCACAGAGATAATCCAATTTCAATATCGAGCTCCTCAAAAGCAAGAAAAAGGTGTGTATTTTTTTTTTCCGAATTGCATAAGTATTGTTTGAAGAATCAATTTGAATTGATTCCAAGGGCATATTGTAGAATATATATCAATATTGGGTTCTAAAATATGCCCCGTAAAAATAATTCAACACCCATTAAGCCTTCAGAAGACTCTACTACGACTCATGAAGATGAATAATTGCAACATGATCTATCAAAATTACAACAGCAAGTGCAACAAATTTCACTCTCGCAAAGAGAAACAAAAAATTAAATGGAAGTTTTGAAGAAAGGCGTGGAAGCGAAGATGGATGGTATGGAACCTAAGATGGATGACATGAAAGACAACATAGAAAACATGAAGAATGATCTAAAAGCAGACATCGAAGGTTTGACAAAGTTGATACAAGAGATGTTTCCTAATGGTGAAAAGATAGTAGAAGAACCTCATGATGAGAACAAAATAAATGTTAATCGTGATTTCATAAACTGTAATGTTGGCAGGAAGAACCACCATATTCCAAAAATGGACATGAGGAAGTTTGATGGAAAGGATCTTGTAACATGGATACTACAGATGGAGCAATATTTTGATCTCCATAACGTGCAAAACACACAAAAGGTACGCATTGCAACTTTACATTTAGAACAAAATACATTTGTATGGTATCAATGGCTTTGCTCCCGTAAAAAAATTGTCACTTGGTCAATTTTACGGAGGAAATGATAGCACATTATGAGGATACAAAGAGCAACACCTTCTTTAGCCAATTGATAAATCTCAAACAAAAGGGTTTAGTGGGGCGGCACATTGAGGACTTCCAAAAATTGAATATAAGGGTAACTGATATTCCAGAGGAACACAGGATCGATCTCTTCATAGGCACTTTAAAGGATAACATCCAACATGAATTTCACGTTTTGGAACCGGATCCATTGTAGAAGGCATTCAGGTTGGCAAGAAAAGTTGAATGTAAAATAATGGCGACAAGGAAGCCTACCACTCAATTCTATAAAGAAGGAAGTGTTGCTACGCCTAGATTTTCACAACCTACAAGGTTGACACCACAAAAATTGGAAGAAAAAAGAGAAAAATGGCTTTGCTATAGTTGTGATAGCAAATACACTAAAGGTCATAAGTGTACTGAGAAGAAATTATTTTACATAGATTGTGAAGAGGAAGAATAAAATGAACAAGGAGAGGATATACACCAGGAACCAGCCCTAGAAGAGGAAGAAATGAATCTGACCATATCGTGTAATGCACTGGCAGGAATTACCACTCCTCAAACTCTCAAGATAGAAGGGCATATCAATAAGAAAAAGGTAATAGTGTTGATTGATTCAGGTAGCACCCATAATTTTATTCATTGTAAGGTAGCCAAGGAGTTAAATTGTTTCCTATACCTAGCACCAGAATGTCAAGTGATGATTGGAAATGGAGGAACTATAAATTGCTCTGGAAAATGCCATAATATCAAGCTAACCATGGGGGAATATGTATTTACTAGTCCAATGCTTTCCATTCCTATGGGAGGTGTTGATGTTGTACTAGGAGTACAATGGTTACAATCTTTGGGGACGATAGCTTTTAATTTTCAAGAACTTTTCTTGAAATTTTTTTCAGAAGGAAAGGAATTTGAATTAAGGGGTATTGCAGGGAAGCTGGGAAAGATAATAAGCTCTAATGTCATTACAAAGCTTCTAAAGAAATAACAACGAGGCGTAATTGCACAATTATGCTCACTAGAAGTTCCAACATCAAAATCATCTATTTCTGCAGATCTCCAACAAGTCTTGGACAATCATTCCAAGGTGTTTGAAACTCCCAAAGGACTCTCACCTAATGATCATGCAATTCATTTGATTCCAGGAAGTGTTCCTCCAAACATCAGGCCTTATAGATATCCTTACATCCAAAAGAGAAAAATTGAACATATGATTGCAGAAATGTTAGAGGCAGGTATAATTCAACCTAGTCAAAGTTCTTTCTCTGCTCCTGTAGTATTGGTACACAAGAAGGATGGATCATGGCGAATGTGTCAGGATTATAGGGAGCTCAATAAGCTCACCATTAAAGATAAATTTCCCATTCCTGTGATTGATGAATTATTGGATGAATTACATGGAGCAATTAATTTTACCAAGTTGGATCTTCGTTCAGGATATCATCAAATTAGAATGAAGACTGAAGATATTCCAAAAACAGCATTTCGAACTCATGAGGGTCATTATGAATTTTTGGTCATGCCTTTTGGCCTTACCAACGCACCTTCTACATTTCAAGGGTTGATGAATTCCATTTTCAAACCCTTCCTTAGAAAATTTGTTCTAGTATTTTTTGATGATATACTAATCTACAGCAGGTCTTGGAAGGATCATGTTGAACATGTTGACAGGGTGCTCAAACTATTGCGGGAGAAACAATTATATGCAAAAAAATCCAAATGTTTCTTTGGAGTACAAGAGGTGGAATATCTGGGTCATATTGTATCTCACGAGGGTGTTAAAGTAGACCCTAACAAAATTAAATCCATTAAGGAATGGAAAGTCCCCACAACCATAAAGCAGTTGCGAGGATTTCTCGGGTTAACGGGGTATTATCGCAAGTTTGTTAAGAATTATGGGAGAATAGCAGCACCTCTAACAACATTATTGAAGAAAGATGCATTTTCATGGACTCCAGAAGCAACTAAGGCCTTTGAACATCTTAAAGAGGCAATGTGCCTAGCACCGGTCTTAGCTACGCCAGACTTCACAAAAACCTTTATTGTGGAATGTGATGCCTCAGGAAATGGAATTGGTGCAGTTTTAATGCGGGAAGGAAGACCCATTGCTTTTGAAAGTCGTCCAATCAAAGGAAAGTATTTACAGAAACCTATTTATGAGAAGGAAATGTTAGCAATACTGCATGCAATAAAGAAATGGAGAACTTACCTAATGGGAAGACACTTCAAGGTAAAAACTGATCATGATAGTCTTAAACACTTTTTGGAACAAAGACTATCTTCCGAAGAGCAGCAAAAATGGGTCACAAAGATGTTGGGTTATGACTTTGAAATAATCTACAAAAAGGAAAGCTTAATGTTGTTGCAGATGCACTCTCAAGAAATAATGAAGAGGTGGAAGCATTGCTTTGTGCCATTTCTATTATCCAACCAGATTGGATAACCGAAGCAAGAGATGAATGGAAGAAGGAAAAAGATGTATGGACACTCATTCAAAAGTTGCGGAAAGATCCTAGTACATCTGATACATTTATTTGGAAAAATGATTCCTTATGGTACAAAGATCGCTTATATCTTTGTAAGAATTCCCAACTAAAACAAAATATTCTTATGAAATTGCACACTTCTCCTTTAGGAGGACACTCAGGATTTTTAAAAACTTACCACGGGGTGAAGAAAGAATTTTTTTGTGATGGCCTTAAATCTAATATTCAAAATTTTGAGGCGGAATGTTTGGTTTTCCATCAGAATAAAGTTGATACAATTAAGACCCTGGGACTTCTACAACCTTTATCCATTCCAAGTCAACATTGGGAGGATATTTCAATGGATTTTATCACAGGTTTACCTAAGTCCGAAGGAAAGAGTGTCATCATGGTGGTAGTTTATAGACTTACCAAGTATGCACACTTTTGTGCATTATCTCATCCAATTAAAGCAAGTACAGTTGCTACTACATTTATGAACAAAATTCAAAATCTACATGGAAGCCCAAGGGTTATTGTGAGCAACAGAGATCCCATTTTTACTGGAAATTTTTGGACGAAGTTATTTTCTTGTTTGGGTACTCAATTAGCTCATAGCTCATCTTATCATCCTCAATCTGATGGTCAAACTGAGATAGTAAATAAATGTTTGGAAGGATGTCTTCGTTGTTTTGTATCTGATAAACAAACACAATGGGTCAAGTGGTTACCTCTTGCTGAATGGTGGTATAACACTTCCTTCCATACTGCAGCAAAAATGACCCCATTTATGACACTTTATGGATATAATCCACCATCCATCACATCATCTTTAAGGAAAAATTCGAAGGTTCAAGCAGTGGAAGATCACATCGAGCATCAGCAAGAAGTTCTCCAACTCTTAAAGGATAACCTGAATTTGGCACAAAATCGAATGAAACAACGGGCAGATCAACATCGCAGCGAGAGAAGTTTTGATGTAGGAGATTGGGTATTTTTACGGCTACAACCATATAAACAAATGTCCCTCAAGCAATCTAAGAAGGATAATAAATTATCGCCAAAGTACTATGGTCCTTACAAGGTGTTGCAAAAGATTGGTACTATGGCATACAAATTGGAGCTTCCTGCTTCTTCGCAAGTGCATCTAGTTTTCCATGTTTCATGCTTAAAGAAGGTTATAGGTGAAAATCTTCCAGTTCAAACAATATTTCCAGAACTTGATGAGGAAGGAAAAATCATATTGGAACCTGAAGAGGTCATGGAAACAAGAACTCGGCGGCTACGGAATCGATTAATTTCAGAGTATCTCATCAAGTGGAAGAACTTACCCACTGAAGATTCTACATGGGAGGATGAGAATTTTATACAGAAGCACCCGGAGCTACTCAAGCGTTGAGGACAACACTTTTTTGAAGGAGAGGGGCATGTTAGGTCCCTATATCACTAGTATAGTCCCTTATTATTGTTAGTGTAACCCCTTATTGTTATTATTGAACCCTTGTAACCCCCATTTTGTTATTATTGTGCCCTTAAATTATTATTGTTAGGTCGGCTAGGATTACATTGTGGCCCACTAGGATTACATTATGGCCCCATGGACTCCTATATATAGAAAGGAGGTTTTGTAAATTGTATCATCCAATAATTGTTCATTTATGTAATGTATTGGAGGTTGCCCCCTCGAAGTGGCTTATTTCTAAGGCATTGATATCTCTTTTCTTCTATTTTTGGAGCTGGTTACACAACACAAACCAACAGTCCCGGATAACATAGATCACTGGCAAGTATTTGAAAATGACAAACAGATTGAAAATTTCTTGTAGCCCAAAACCAAGTTTGAAATGTTAAAATCATATTTAATCCATCAAGAATCTTGCTTTGATCAAGAACAAACCCTCAAAATGGAACTGCCTTGTAAAACTGACATAAATCTGCTAGAATATCCTCTTAAGGCAGAATCATTGGCAGATTTAGATCAAAAAGACCTTGAAGAGCTGCAATGAAAACATAACTCATTACCAAGGGGTCTTGTCCCCTTAGAAGAGTTGTTTGACTTCAATGACGTTGCTAGGAAGCCAAAAATAGAAACCACTAAAACTAATGTGGAAGAATGTAACATAGGCAGCATAGAAAAACCCAAAATGATCAAGTTGTCCAAAAGTCTCCCTCCTCACATAAAACAGAAATATATAGAGTTGTTCAAAGAGTTTAAATATATTTTTGCATGGGGTTATGTGGACTTGAAGTCCTATGACACAAGCATTATTCAACATAAAATTCCTCTCAAGGAAAATCAAAGACCATTCAAGAAAAAATTGAGAAGAATAAAAAATGTCCTAGTAACTTTGGTTGAAAAGGAAATAAAGAAGATGTATGACATTGGTATCATAGTCCCACTTAGGTACTCAAAATGGGTTTCCAACCTTGTGTCAGTAAGAAAGAAAACAGGGGAGATCAGGCTGTGCATAGACTTTATAAACTTGAACAAAGCCTCCCTAAAGGACAACTACCCTTTACCCAAAATGGATCATAAACTACAAAGGGTGGTAGGTTCTAAGAGAATATCATTCCTTGATGGATTTTTGGGGTAAAATCAAGTATTGGTACTGCCAAGTGATCAACACAAGACCGCTTTCACAACACCTTGGGGCACATTCAAGTATGTAAAAATTCCATTTGGGTTGATGAATGCGGGGGCTACTTTTCAAAGGGCCATGGACATAGATTTCTCTGAAGACATATGTTACTTCATAGTGATCTACCTTGATGACATCATTGTTTATTCTAAAACTGATGAAGAACACTTAGTTCATTTTCGAAAGGTCTTTGAGAAGTGTAGGGAGTATGGCTTATCTCTAAATCCTAAGAAAACATTGTTTGGTCTTCAAGAGGGAAAAATCTTAGGCCACATCATTTCTAAAGAAGGAATAAAGATAGATCCCAAAAGGATTGAAGGCATACTACAAATCAGCCATCCTAGAAATATTAAAGAGATGCAATATTTCATTGAAAAGATAAACTTCCTCATAAGATTCATTTCTAACCTCGCTGAACTCCTAAGAAATATCACAAACATGCTGAAAAGAGAAGTAGGAGTCAATTGGACCACGAAAGCCAAAAAATCCTTTGAATTGGTGAAACAAGCCCTTACCCAAACACCGGTTCTAATCAGCCTCGACTTTATAGAGGATTTCTTCATATTCTCCTTTGCATCCGAACACACTGTTGTTGTTGTATTGCTTCAAAATAAAATGATGGGACAAGAACAACCCATAGCCTTCTTCAGCAAAGCATTGAGAGATGCTCCTCTAAAATATAACATCATGGAGAAACAAGCCTTCACCTTGATCAAAGCATTGAAGGACATCAGAGTTTACATTTTGCACTCCCGTGTTATTGCTTTTGTTCCACACATAGTTGTTAAAGACATTTTGAATCAAGACCCTAATGGTAAAAGGGGTAAATGGATTTCGATTATCTTAGAATATGATTTAGAAATCATACCCACTAAACTGATTAAAGGACAATGACTCGCAAAACTCATAGCTGAATCAAATTTTCAAGCACTAGACATTAATATGGTTGATGCATTAGAGGAACAGGAAGAATTCACAGCTCCGCACATTGAAGAAGTATTTATGAATTCATATTGGTATGCTGATATTCTATATGTACTTTTCTATATTAATGCTCCTCCAGCTTTATCCTAAACAAAAGCTAGATTCCTGAAACAAAAAGCTTTAAATTTCTGCATTTTAGATGGAGCTTGTATTGGAAAAATTATGTTGGCATATTGCTTAAATGTTTGCTTTAAGATGATGCAGATAGAATTATGCATGAGTTCCATGAAGGAGAGTGTGAAGGTCAACTCTACTGGAAAACCACAGCTAATAAAATCCTGAGAGTTGGTTACTATTGGCCCACTTTTTTCTCCGATACTCACAAGCTAGTTGCAATTTGCCATAAATGCCAAATCTTTGATGGCAAGAAGAAGTTACTACCTTTGCCCTTGCATCTTATTAGTGTTGAAACTCCTTTTCAGCAGTAGGGTTTAGATTTCATTGGCGAAATCCATCCTACCTCATCTGCCCAACACAAGTGGATTCTCATTGCTACCGATTATTTCACTAAATGGATAGAAGCCATCCCTTCAAGGAATGCTACCGACTCAGTCATCATAAAATTCCTTGAAACCAACATCTTGTCCAGATTCGGCTGTCCCAAGAAGATCATCACCGATAATGCTGCAGCATTTAAGTCCAAGAGAATGGTGGACTTCTGCTATAAGTATCACATCACACTGGGGCACTCTACAACTTATTACCCTCAAGGTAATGGACTGGTTGAGTCCTCTAACAAGAGTTTGGTGAACATCGTTAAGAAATTGTTGGAAGAGAACAAAAAATCATGGCATGAAAAACGGGTGCATGCATTATGGGCTAATAGACTAACAACTAAGAAGTCTATCAATATGTCTCCCTATCAGCTGGTTTATGGCATGGATGTTGTTTTCCCAACATCCTTGGGAGTTCCGATTATAAAGCTTCTTCAAGAGGTTCAATCAAAATAAAATGGCATGCAAAGGAGGCTGAACCAAACCATTCATTTTCAGCAGTCAAGGGAAAAAGTTTACAAAAAAACACAAGCAGTGCAAGAAAACATAAATAAGATCTTTGACAGAAGAACCAAAGCGAGTGATTTCCACATTGGAGACACAGTGCTTAAATGGGATTCTAGGAGGGAGGACAAAGGAAAACATGGCAAGTTTGAAAATTTGTGGAAAGGTCCTTACATGATTCATTCAGCTAGAGGTAACAATGCTTTCTTTTTACAAGAGCTGGATGGAGTAGAGGTGTTCGGAGGTCCTGTCAATGGCAGGATGCTCAAACACTATTTTTGTCAAAGTTCCTAGTTTAAAGCTTTCATTCATTGTACATAATATTGATTGATAAAAATTCAGAAAAGAAAAAAAAAACACAAAAACAGAAAAAGAAGTAAAAGAGGGCAGGAAAAGAATAGGTACAGCCCCATACCCAAAAAAATAGTGTTGTTGAAAGTGTGCAAGCCTAAATTCCACTACTAGTGCAAAAGAAAGAATCATGTTCAATCATCTATCCCAATCATGACTGAAACATGTTTTGAATTTTTGCTGATAGGTTAGTGAAAGAATACTTGTCAAATCATTTAAGCTTGACTTGTCAGTAGGAATAGATTAGGAAGAAAATATAATGGTTCTTAATGCTCAAACCTGAACCAAAGAGAAAGATAGGGATGCCGAACAAACTATAAATCATAGCCCTTATTCTTTCTAGTTTTGATTGTACAAAAATGATGCATGTGTTCAGCTTTTCTGAATGCCACAACCCATGGCAAATCATATTGCTCAATCCTGGTTTAGTCATATTTTAAATTTCATGTTAGTAGATTAGAGAAGAAAATTTTGTCAAACAGCTTAATCTTGACAAACAAGTAGACTAGGTAGAGAATAAGAGAGTTCATTAGCCTAATCTGAACTCTCAGGAGTGATAAGTGTAAAAGAAGATAGCTTTTGTTTTATGCTTTCAAAAAAAAAATTGTCAAAGGTTTGCCAATCCAAGTGCACCCAAAGGAAGAAAAAAATGTTAAGCAAGATATGATGGGTAGGTAGAGACACATAAAGGAGGGTCAATCTCTCATTTCAGTCATCTACATTCAGTGGTTAAAAGATAGAAAAAACATGGTATAAGCTCCAAGGTAAATATAAAAATTTTTGAAGGTACTGCCATTATGTAAAGGTCTAAGGTTGACAAAGTGAATTCATCTTTTTCAAATCTCAGAGGGGGAAAGTCACATCAGGGTTTCATAACACCTGCTGAACTAAAAATTTTCAAGGAGATAGACCACCCAAAGAGAGTAAGCGTTGTCACTCAAACAACCTGCAAAATAAGAAAGTAAAGAGTGTCAGTAAAATGAGGGTCAAGTCTTCCTTTCAAGTCACTTACTTTCAGTGATCAAAAAAAGGGTAAAAACATAGTGTTGAGCTCAAAGGTGGAAAAAAAAAGGTGATTACAAGGTTGTTGGTTTATGTCATGTTTTCAAGACCAAAGGAGAAAGCTAAATCAATGCTTTAGCCACCTACAGTAAAAGTCAAATCAAATTTCAATGAAGGTGATAAAGGCAAAAACATTAGGAAGAGAGTTTTTCTTGGATTAAATTTAATTTTCCAAAAGAATATTTAAGGGGCATATTGTTGTTTCTTTCAACTCATTATTTACTTGCAAAAATCAAAGTAGTCGAAGAGAAGAATTGTGAGTTTTTTGCAAATTTAGGCAAGTCCAGAAACGTTGCGCGCCTAGAGTCGTGTGTTGCGCTCTTGGGCGGTCTCCCCTGTAAGTTCACACTGTGCGTTTACCCATACAGTGTTCACCAGCATCTGTTCAGAATCTGCATGTAGCCATGCCCACGCTACGCGTTCAACTGCTAACCCGATGGGCCTATTAGTCATCAATAACTTTGTTGATATCAAAGGATGACTAAATTAAGCCTAGATTTCTAGAAACAATATTTCAAGAAGCATTGTGAGTTCTAGAAATCTCACTACTTTCATTATCCTACACCTAACTATTTCAATAGAAATCATATTTTATGCCTTCTCAAAGCCTGCCCTACTGAAAAGTAAACTACTTTTTCCAGGCCTAATTTTCCTCATTTTCATTACCTCACTTACACCCTCATTCATCATTTTTCCCTACAAAAATCCATTCTTCCTTTCCTCTTAAAAACCCCACATAATCTCTTCATTCATCACATTTCTTCTAAAAAACCTTGAATAATGTAAAAGGCCCTTTTTACATTATTTAAAATTTAAATTAAAGCCTATCGGAACCTTTAAATTTTCATAAAAACCCTGTTTTTGTGCTAAAAAATGCCTTTTTTACATAATAGGCCTTAAGCCCTGGTTCGCTTAAAACCCCAGGCCCCCTTCCTCATATGACCCTAACCACTCCCTCTGTTATACCCTAAGCCCCTTCCCCCCATAAAAATATATCTCTGTCCTTTTTATTTTATTTTAACCCATACACCTTGTATAAACCCCGAGCCTTTGGAAAATTAAAGGCGGGCCCCTTCATTTCATGCCGTCGCTCTGTTCATTTCCCGGATCACTTGGACCATTGATCAACCATGATCTAATAGCCCTTATTTCACCATCCCTCATCCCATCTCTTAACCCGTTCCTTACTACCCGAAAAACTTTCTTATGTCACTCCTTGGCCCCACCTTCCACTAACATCTTGTGCTCAAATCATCATCTGCCACCTATCCACAGGGCCCCCGCTCCATAAACCTATGCGCTGATCCCCGGCCTTTCCGCACCGTCGATCTCATCCTTTGAGATCCGATGGTTCAAAATCTTATAACGCGGATTCTCGCGCCAAGTTTTAATAGCTCCTATCCGCGCAAAATAAGAAGTATTGGCCCAGATACGTGGCAGCCAGTTTATGGTATCGCGTTGCTCCAGGCCAAAACCACTCACCACCTGTATCCCACGTGAAAACCACCGCAGTTTTTCCAAAACCACCTTCCTCCACCCGCGCCGAAATTCAAATTTCTTCATCCTTCCTCCTAGTTCCGCATACGAAACCCTTCCCTCTCCTCCATTTCTTCTCTGCAGATCGCCCCCGACGCCTCAGAACCCTGAAAAGAAGTTTTTCCCATCCCCGTAGGTTTTTAAGTTAATTTATGTTTGTATGTTGCAGGTTTAATGGTAGTGATGCCCACAGAGGCATTACAATGATCAGAATGTCCTCTGGATGACGATCCATGAGGAAAAATTTACATTAAAGGGCCAAAGGGGTTGTACAAAGGTTCAAACCCTAAATGAATCATGATCATCAATGGGTTATGAAAACCTCCAGCGCATAAAGAAACCCTCCCTGCACATAAAGGAAAAATACAACAAAGCATAAGTGAAGACATGAAGAACAAAAAGCTTTTGGAGGGCTAATCCTAGATCAAAGATAAATTAAAAGGATTAGGCCTTCAAACAGTGATTAAAGATGAAGGTCAAAGGCTTAAAGCATAAAGGATTAATGAATAAAACGGTTGTTAAATAAGCACAGAGATAAATGTAGAAAAACAGAGTATCAAGGATAAATCAAGGTTTAAAGAGCCTAAAGATAGATTTGTGATTAAAACAAATGCAGATAACCCAGTGGCAGCCTCAAATAACTCAGCAAGGAAGCAGCTACTCCTCCAAAAGATCAAACTGCCACCTATAGCATGTTTCCTTTACATAAAGGCATTTGGTTTGTTATTACACAGTCAGAAGATATTTTTATCTGTCAAGGCAATTATTTTAATAGTTAAGAATAGGCCTTAAAGTCAAACTTTTCACCTATTTTCTCTTAGAAATTAAGACAGAGTTATTAAAACAGAGAAGTAGCTGCAGATATTCTTGCCTTAAGCCTTGCATGGTTTTCAAGGTTAGGAATGCATTTACTCTATAATTAATGACACCCAATCCCTATCTCAACCTCACCTCCTCATTTGCAACATAAATACTGCATTTGAACTCATTGTATTGTTGGAATTTGATGACTCTTTGGAGTAATACATAGTCTCTTGGAAGTTGAAGGAAACTGATGTTTTGGATCTCATGGATGTTCTGATTTGTTTGTTGATGGAGGAGGCTAGATCACTGGATCCATGAGCTTGGTTGTTGGTGAATTACTTCTACCTGTTATTGTTATTTCCTGTTTTCATTATGTTCCATATTTCTTTGTTACAGTAGAGTAAAAGTTTTAGGCTAAGAAATGTCTTTTGAAAGCACCTTAGTTCTGTTTACTCTTCATTGTCTTAATTTTTTTTCTGCAAGGTTTGATTCAAGGATTCTTAATTGCACGTCAGTTCCATCTATGCTTGTAAATATTAGGAATGATTCAATAGAATATAACCAAGGAGTCTCCCTTTTGGTAATTCCATATCCCTTTGAGTACGGCTTGAGAGGTTGTTTTGAGGAATGATTTCAATAGAGTGAAAAGAGGGAAATTAAGTGGTGAGTCCATACTCCTTTGAGTACAATTTGAGACATTGTTTCTAAAGATATTTTCAAATTTTGCTAAGTAGAGTCTAAACCAGGGAAGTCTATGGTGTGCCCTATCCTCTAGACTGCCTCAAAAGGTTGCTTTAAATATTTCTAAAGAGTTGGTCAAAAGCAGATTAGATTATTTATGTTTGATCTTAGGCTACTCTTACTGTTTATCTTACATGTTTTCTTGTCTGAAAGCAGTCTTTTGATTGCTAAATTTTTATCTGAAAGGTTTTCTTATTAAAAGTATGCCCAAATAAGTCTATGGTTTTCCCTGTCCTTTGGCTTGCTTCAAAACAGATGCCTTGAAAGATGTTTCTTGTTTAAAGTATATGAGAAAGAATTCTTAATTGCTCTTTGTCCTACTTGTCATTCTTATTCTTGATGTTCACCTCATTATCCTGAACTTTGAAGATCCATTGGCCAAGTTATATTTTCCCTATGATAATCCCTGATCCATTGATGAACTTACCATGATTTTCATTTGACTCCATTTCCCAATGGCTTAGATATTTCCCATTATACCTATGCTCTTTGATCATCATACCCAACCAAAAAAACAACAAAAATCATACTTAATAACTAGCCTAAAATCAACCTTTAAAAGCAAACAAGCACACATCTTTGCAAACAACTTGAGAGATCCCTCTCTAAGTCTATGAAGGCTCGGTCCTAGAACTCTAAATATTGGTTACATGTTTCCTTGTCATTTGGTATGTCAATCTGCCAAATCACGGGACACCAACATTTTGGGGATCACAGTGGGACCTCTGAGTCAGTAACAAACTAAGTACACCTTAGGACTCTAAAAACCATTATCAAGCTTAAGAAAATCAAGCTATCAGCCATAGAGTAGACTCTGTTTGTTTCACCATCTTAGCTACATGATGATTTAGGTATAGAACACTCTTTCAAACCAAAGAACCATAGAAAACTTAGAAAAACCCAAAAATACTCCTAGATTGGCTTTTATTACTTATTGGTGGTGGACCATAACATATTTTACCTTCAAAAGAGCTAAAAATTTCCACCTGGCGACTCCAATAACCCCAGTAGGCCCATTACTCAACTAGTACTCTTAGATTGCCTTAAGATTGTTTCAAATCAATCCTTGAAAGTCTAAAGGTCCTAGTCCCATATTTTAGGAAGATACTAAACACTAAGACAGTTTAAACTTTTGAAAACAATTCTTATAATTTCAGCCTCTCTTAAATTTTGAACTTGAATTTTGGCTTCACATAGTATCAATACCAGATCTCATCTAGACCCTAATCCTCCTACAATAGTTGATGACCTAGAAAATATTTTGTGGCGAACTTCTAAAGTTGGAAATTTAACTACTGATAGGACCATCCAAAGAACAAGATTTGTCCCTGAAAGCCTTACAATCTTGAAAGATCCTCACTTTGACTTGTCTCATACAAGGAACCTATTCAGAAACAAGTCATATAGTGACATAGACCAAGCTGACCTTGAGCCCACAGATTCGTAGCAAAGCTCTAGTATAGAAGCTTCCTCTTCTACTCCACCTGATTCTCAACTTCTCCATCACTTTATCTCCTTCCATAAATCTGCTCAAAATCAGTTTGTTGGTCCTAGTACTTCCAATACACTCGTCCATACTTCCACTGTTCAAAACACTCCATTTCATCCTACTTTCCCTTTCACAAATCCACCTCTTGTAAATCCACCATTTTTTCCTATCATGGATGCATGGTATGCCCCATTAGTGTTACCACAACCTCTGGTTCCCTTACCAAATGATTATCAATCCAGAATTCACCATTTCACTGGAACTGAAACTACTACTACCCAACAGCATGTAGATAAAATGGATGATGCTTTTGATTACTTGGAAATAGAAGAAGAGACCATTAATATGGGAATATTTTCCCAAATTTTAGGAGGAGAAGCCAAGAAATGGTTTTAAAACTTAACTCCTAATAGCATAAATGATCTCCCTTCTTTATATCAAACATTCATAAACAAATGGGAAATAAAAAAGAACCCTCTCCAAATCCTTTCAGAATATAGCAACCTTAAAATAAACATTGGGGAAAGTGTCCAAGATTTTTGCACTAGATTCAATAGTGTTTACAATGCACTTCCCCCAAACATGAAACCTACACTGGGTCTAGCCTTAGCTAAATTTCCTGAAGGCTTTGATATAGACATGGCCTACCAGCTAATAGAAAGAGACCCCTTAACCTTAGAAGATATGCAAAGGGGAGCCATAAGTGTAGAGGCAAATCTGATTGAGAAAAGAGCTAGGTTGAAATCAGAGAAAAGAGTTACATACAAAGATGAAACAATGGCATCAACCTCATCATCTGATGCCAAAATTGACAACTTAGTCAGGGTAATGAAAAGAATGCTTGAGAAAATAAACTTAAATGATAAAATGCCTCCAAGAGAAAACCAATTCAATCCCAAAAACAGAAATAGAAATCCTAATTTCAAAAGAGATCCTATTCAAGATAGACAAAGAGATAATGATCAGCAAATTAGGCTTCCCTTTCAACAAAACTATGTAGATCAGGAAGAAGAAATGGAAATTGAAAGGTTGGAAGAAAATCATGTGAATCTAATAGGATCAGACAATGAGACTGATGTTTTCCTCACTGAAGAAGAAGAACAAGGATTCTTCTCCTCAGAGCTAACTGACACAACCTATGAGGATTCTAAAGATTACCAATTGGAGTATGAAAATGCAATCATGGAGGTACATAGACAATATGATCTTAGAAGCAAAGGGAACCCAGAAATTTCCAATGATAAAAACACTAACACTGTTGTTAGAAAAACTTCTGAAAATTTTCCTAAAAAGACAACAAACATTAGTAACACTTTGACTAAGAAATTCGACCAAAACAAGGACAAAACTAGTCAGGAAAGTGTTAACCAAAGTTGCCCTAGTACTTCTGCTAGTGGCCCTGAGAAATCTGTCCTAAATAACAGTCCTAATAAAATTCAGAAAGTTAGAATTTCTGAAAAAACTATGATTGACAAAACATATGTAAATATGTCAAAATCATTAGTCCTTTTCAGCCTTGAGGGTGAGATTGCCAAGATCAAAATTAGCATACCTATAGCTGAACTAGTAACCCAGGATGTATATAAAAACCAAGTTTTGAAAGCTTTGAATATAGGAAATGAAACCGATACTTTGAACTTGACAGATGATAAACCAGAATTGTTGTTTGGTCCTGAAGTAGAAGGAAAATATCAAGAAGGGACCATTCCTCCATTTTATGTTAGCTTGAATATACATGGTTATATCTTACACAATGCCATGCTAGACTCTGGTGCCTCTCACAATCTTATGCCAAAAGTAGTGATGGAGAGATTAGGCCTAGAAATTACTAAACCTTACAAGGATATGTATTCCTTTGATTCAAGCAAAGTTAAATGTTTGGGTTTAATCAAGGATTTATGTGTCAATCTGGCACAAATTCCTGCGAAGGGTCTAGTTATGGACATAGTAGTTACTGACATTCCCCCTAAGTATGGCATGCTTTTATCTAGATCATGGGGAGCTAAACTTCAGGGAAGCCTTCAAATGGACATGTCTTATGCTAGCATTCCAGTTTTTAATCAAACTAGAAGATTATACAGGGAATCTCATATGAATTTATGGTAAGAAACATAGACAGACCAAATAACACTCATGTCTACTCTATTTATTAATATTTAGACTTCTTTATCTTATATAATGAATATGAAATCAGTCAACAAGAAAGGTAAAATGAGATGGAGTTAAGTTCACCCAAACAATTAAATCAGTTCCTGAAAGAATAATCTAGCAGCCCTAACCTAAGCAGCCCTGAACAGCAAAAGAACAATGAGTATGAAATAGAAACGTTGTGGGAAATGAGCTTTGATGGCTCTTACAGCAAGATAGGTTCTGAATCAGGTGTATGGATACACCATATAAACAAAGGACATTCTTATAAAATTGATTTTCCATGCACCAATAACGTTGCAGAGTATGAAGCCCTCCTCCTTGGCCTACATTTTCTCAAAGATTTAGGAGCCAAGAAAATATCAGTCCAAGGAGATTCAGAACTAATTATTAGGCAAATAAAAGGGGAGTATTCAGCTAAAAACCCAAGATTAAGAGAATATAGGAATTTTTCCTTAGAGCTCTTAAAAACATTTGAAAAATATGAACTCACCTTCATCCCTAGAGCTCGAAACCACCTTGCAAATGAACTTGCCTTTGCTGCCAGCAATTTCCAAATGCCCCAAATAAATGAACAATTCAGTGTCAAAGTGAAAAACAGACCTACAGTCCCTGACAATTAAGACTATTGGAAAGTGTTTGAGAATGAAAAGCACATTGATGATTTCCTACAATCAAGAAATGATTTTTCTGAGCCAACACCTAGCAGAAGCCATGAAAAAGACTATTCTGATGAAGAAAAAGCCCATGAAACAGAGTTTTCCTCTACTGCTGATATAAATCAATTTGAACATCTTTATAAAGCATAATAACTAAACAAACCAAACCAAAGGGACCTTGAAATTTTACAAATTGAAAATGATTCAATACCAAGGGGCCTTACACCATTAGAGGAGCTTTTTGACTTCAATGATGTAGATTAAAAACCAAATATGGAGCCTACAGAAACTAATATAGAAGAACATAACATAGGCAGCATAAATGAATCCAAAATAATCAAGTTATCTAGCACTCTCCCAACTCATATCAGACAAGAATATATTGAAATTTTCAAAGAGTACAGAGATGTGTTTGCATGGGGTTACAAAGATCTAAAATCATATGATACCAACATTATTCAACATAAAATTTCTCTTAAGAAAAATCAGAAACCTTTCAAAGAAAAACTAAGAAGGATAAACCATGTTTATTACCTTTATTTGAGAAAGAGATCAAGAAGATGTATGATGCTGGAATCATAGTTCCCCTTAGATACTCACAGTGGGTTTCTAACCTTGTGTCTGTTAGGAAGAATACTGGGGAAATCGGGCTTTGCATTGACTTCAGAAATTTGAATAGAGCCTCCCTAAAACATAACTATCTTTTGCCTAAAATGGACCATATACTTCAGAAGGTGGTTGGATCTAAAATAATATCACTATTGGATGGTTTTTCATGCTACAACCAAGTGTTAGCACTCCCAAGTGACCAACACAAAACTACTTTTACCACACCTTGGGGTACATTCATGTATGTCAAAATGCCATTTGGTTTGATGAATGCAGGAGCCACATTCCAAAGGGCCATGGACATAGCTTTTTCAGAAGACATGGGCTACTTCATAATCATTTACCTTGATGACATCACTGTTTTCTCCAAGACTGATAAGGAACATTTGATTCATTTGAGAAAAAATTTTGAGAAATGTAGGAAATATGGCTTATCTTTGAATCCCAAAAAGACACTCTTTGGTCTCCAAGAAGGGAAACTTATTGGCCACATAATTTCTGAAGATGGAATCAAAGTAGACACCAAAAGGATTGAAGGCATTTTGAAAATCATCCATCCTAGAAACCTTGAAGAATTGCAATCTTTCATTGGAAAGATCAATTTTTTGAGAAGGTTCATCCCCAACCTTGCTGAACTTTTAAGAAATATCACAAATATTATCAAAAAGGAAACAAGGTTTAAATGGACCATAGAAGCCAAAAATTCATTTGAACTGGTTAAACAAGCTCTTACTCAAACACTAGTTCCTATTAGTCCTGATTTCACTAAATATTTCTACATTTTCTCATTTGCCTCTGAACATACAATTATTGCAGTGTTACTGCAAAAGAATAATACAGGGCAAGAACAACCAATATCCTCTTTCAGTAGAGCCTTAAGAGATGCTCCACTCAAACATAATATCATGGAGAAACAGGCCTTAGCCTTGATAAAAGCATTGAAAGACTTTCTAGTCTACATTTTACATTCTCACATCATTGCTTTTGTCCCACATACTGTTGTCAAGGACATTCTAAATCAAGACCCTGATGGTAAAAGGAGAAAATGGATTGCAGTAATCTTAGAATATGATTTAGAAATTAGGCCTGCCAAGCTGATTAAAGGACAAGTATTATCAAAACTCATGGCAAAATCAAATTTCTAAGCATTAGATATGAATATGGTTGATGTTTTGGAAGAAACAGAAGAATTCACCGCTCCATACATTGAAGAAATATTTTTGAATTCACCATGGTATGCTGATATCATTTATGTGCTTCTCTATATTAATACTCCTCCTTCTCTATCACAAACTAAAGCTAGATTCTTGAAACGTAAAGATTTAAATTATTGCATTTTAGATGGAGTGTTATATTGGAAAAATGCTATTGGCATATTTCTTAAATTTTTGCTTGAGAATGATGTAGGAAAAATCATGCATGAGCTTCATGAGGGAGAATGTGGAGGCCATATTTACTGGAAGACCACAGCAAATAAGATTCTCAGAGCTAGCTACTATTGGCCCACCCTTTTCCCAGATACTCAAAAACTAGTCATGACTTGCCATAACTATCAATTTTTTTATGGCAAGAGGAAACTCATACCTTTACCTTTGCATCCCATTATTATTGAGGCTCCCTTCCAGCAATGGGGTTTATACTTTATTGGATAAATTCACCCAACCTCATCTACCCAACATAAGTGGATCCTAACTTCCATTGATTACTCTACCAACTGGATAGAAGCCATCCCTTCTAGGAATGCTACTGACTCTGTCATTATCAAGTTCCTTGAAACCAACATACTATCCAGATTTGGTTGTCCTAGAAAAATCATTACGGACAATGTTGTTGCCTTAAAATCCAAGAAAATGATTGACTTCTGCTACAAATACCATATCACTTTAGGATATTCCACAGCTTACTATCCCCAAGGAAATGGCCTATCTGAATCCTCCAATAAAAGCCTGATCAATATTATCAAGATATTGTTGGATCAAAATTAGAAATCATGGCATAGTAAGCTTGTTCATGCATTATAGGCTGATAGACTGACTACTAAGAAATCAATAAATATGTCCCCCTATCAGTTGTTATATGGTCTAGATGCAATCTTCCCTACATCTTTGGGGGTTCCAGTGATAAAGCTCCTCCAATAAGTACAGGAAGAATAAAATTACATGCAAAGAAGGCTAAATCAAACCATTCATCTACAGCATACAAGAGAAGAAGTGTACAAAAGGACACAAGCATTTCAAGAAAACATCAAGAAGATCTTTGACAGAAGGACTAAAGCTAATAATTTTCAAGTTGGAGATACAATCTTAAAATGGGAATCAAGGAGGCAATATAAAGGTAAACATGGCAAGTTTGAAAATCTGTGGAAAGGGCCTTATATCATTCACTCAATTAGGGGTCGTAATGCTTTCTTCTTGGAAGTACTAAAAGGAGAAGAACTTTCTGAAGGTCCTGTCAATGTCAGGATGCTTAAACATTATTTCTATCAAGAATCCTAGATTCAAAGGTTTCATTCATTATACATAACATAGCATGAGAAAAATCAAAGAAAGTACAAAAAAAATAAAAGAAAGAAAAAATTAAAAGAGGGCAAATTAAAAGGAGGTATAGCCCCATACCCACAAAACAGTATTGTTGAAAGTGTGCAAGTCTAAATTCCATTGTTGATTCAAAAATGATACCTTGTTCAGTCATCTAGCCTAATCATGGTTGAACATGTTTTAAATTTATGTTGATAAGTTAGTAGAATCAATGATTTTCAATATTATTTCAGACTTAGCTTTTCAGAAAGGATAGATTAGGAGAATATGAATATGTTGGTTCCACATGCTCAAAAAAGAACCAAAGAGATGGATAAGGATGCATTACTAACGACAAATCACAGCCTTATCTTTCTAAATCTACTTTATGCAAATAATGTTTGTGTGTAGCTTGTTCCAAATGCCACAACCATGGTTGATCAGATTGTACAATCCTGATTTCAATCATGCTTTAAATTTCATGTCAATAGCTAGAGAATCAAGACTGCCAAATAGTTTAATATTGGCAGTCAAGTAGTTTAGGTAGAAAATAAAAGAGTTCAACAGCTTAATCTGAACTCTTGGAGGAAATAAGGATAGGAGTAGATGGTTTATTTCATGTTTTCAAAAATAAAAACTGTCAAGGAGTTTTCTAGTTAAAATGCACTCAGAAAGAAGAAAAAATGATAGGCATGTTAGATTGGGTAGGTAGAAAGACTGTGTGAAAGGAATCATATACTGCAGATTGTCAAAAAGTTGTATTTTTCATAGAAATATCAGCAAGTGAAAAGAAGAAAAAATCTGCCCAATGGACAAGGCACTGATCTGCTGAAACTCAGAGATTTCATGAACTGAGGTTCTGGACACCTTGAAAAGAAATCTACCCTCCCCAAGTGGAGCCACTGTTAGTCATCAGTAATTTTTCTGATATCAAAGGATGACTAAATTGACAAGCCTAGATTTCTAGAAACAATATTTCAAGAAGCATTGTGAGTTCTAGAAATTTCATTGCTTTCATTATCCTACACCTAACTGTTTCAGTATAAACCTTATTTTCTGCCTTCTCAAAGCCCGCCCTACTTAAAAGTAAACTACTTTTTCCAAGCCTGATTTGCCTCATTTTCATTACCTCACTTACACCCTCATTCATCCTTTTTCCCTACAAAAATCCATTCTTCCTTTCCTCTTAAAAACCCCTCATAATCCCTTCATTCATCACATTTCTTCTAAAAAGCCTTGAATAATGTAAAAGGCCCTTTATACATTATGTAAAGTTTAAATTAAAGCCTATCGGAACCTTTAAATTTGCATAAAAACCCTGTTTTTATGCTAAAAAGCGCCTTTTTTACATAATAGGCCTTAAGCCCTAGTTCGCTTAAAACCCCAGCCCCCCTTCCTCATATGACCCTAACCACTCCCTCCGTTATACCCTAATCCCCTTCCCCCCATACAAATATACCTCTGCCCTTTTTATTTTATTTTAACCCATACATCTTGTATAAACCCCAAACCTTTGGAAAATTAAAGGCGGGCCCCTTCATTTCATGTCGTCACTCTGTTCATTTCCTAGAACACTTGGACCATTGATCAACCATGATCTAATGACCCTTATTTCACCACCCCTCGTCCCATCTCTTAACCCGTTCCCCACTACCCGAAAAACTTGCTTATGTCACTCCTTGACCCCACCTTCCACTCACATCCTGCGCTCAAATCATCATCTGCCACCTGTCCACCGGGCCCCCACTCCATAAACCTGCGTGTTGATCCCCGGCCTTTCCGCACTGTCGATCTCATCCTTTGATATCTGACGGTTCAAAATCTTATCGCACAGATTCTTGCGCCAAGTTTTAACAGCTCCCATCCGCGCGAAATAAGCGGTATTGACCCAGACACATGGTGGCCAGTTTATGGTATCGTGTTGCTCCAGGCCAAAACCACTTACCACCTGTAGCCTGCGCGACAACCACCGCGTTTCTTCCAAAACCACCTCCCTCCACCGGCACCGAAATTCAAATTTCTTCATCCTTCCTCGTAGTTCCACATATGGAACCCTTCCCTTTGCTCCATTTCTTCTCTGCAGATCGCCCCCAATGCCTCAGAACCCTGAAAATCAATTTTTCCCATCCCCGCGGGTTGTAAAGTTAATTTACGTTTGTATGTTGTAGGTTTAATGGCGATGATTCCCACAAAGGCATTATAATGATCGGAATGTCCTCTAGATGACGATCCATGAGGAAAAATTTACATTAAAGGGCCAAAGGGGTTGTATAAAGGTTCAAAACCTTGATGAATCATGATCATCAATGGGTTATGAAAACCTCTAGCGCATAAAGAAACCCTCCCTACACATAAAGGACAAATACAACAAATCATCAGTGAAGATATGAAGAACATAAAGCTTTTGGAGGGCTAATCCTAGATCAAAGATAAATTAAAAGGATTAGGCCTTCAAACAGTGATTAAAGATGAAGGTCAAAGGCTTAAAGCATAAAGGATTAATGAATGAAATAGTTGTTAAATAAAAACAAAGATAAAGGCAAAAAAATAGAGTATCAAGGATAAATCAAAGTTTAAAGAGCCTAAAGACAGATTTGTGATTAAAACAAATGCAGATAACCCAGCGGTAGCCTCGAATAACTCAGCAAGGAAGCAGTTACTCCTCCAAAAGATCAAACTGCCACCTATAGCATGTTTCCTTTACATAAAGGCATTTGGGCTGTTATTACATAGTCAGAAGATATTTTTATCTGTCAAGGAAATTATTGTAATAGTTAAGAATAGGCCTTAAAGTCAAACTTTTCACCTGTTTTCTCTTAGAAATTAAGACAGAGTTATTGAAACAGAGACGTAGTTGTAGATATTCTTGCCTTAAGCCTTGCATGGTTTTCAAGGTTAGGAATGCATTTACTCTATAATTATTGACACCTAATCCCTATCTCAACCTCACCTCTTAATTTGCAGCATAAATACTGCATTTGAACTCATTGTATTGTTGGCATTTGATGACTCTTTGGAGTAATACATAGTCTCTTGGAAGTTGAAGGAAACTAATGTTTTGGATCTCATAGATGTTCTGATTTGTTTGTTGATGGAGGAGGCTAGATCACTGGATCCCTGAGCTTGGCTGTTGGTGAAGTACTTCTACCTGTTATTGTTATTTCCTGTTTTCATTATGTTCCATATTTCTTTGTTACAATAGAGTAAAATTTTTAGGCTAAGAAATGTCTTTTGAAAGCACCTTAGTTCTGTTTACTCTTCACTGTCTTAATGTTTTTTCTGCAAGGTCTGATTGAAGGATTCTTAATTTCCCGTCAGTTCCATCTATGCTTGTAAATATTAGGAATGATTCAATAGAATATAACCAAGGAGTCTCCCTTTTGGTAAGTTCATATCCCTTTGAGTACGGCTTGAGAGGCTATTTTGAGGAATTATTTCAATAAAGTGAAACCAGGGAAATTAAGTGGTGAGTCCATACTCCTTTGAGTACAATTTGAGACATTGTTTCTAAAGATCTTTTCAAAGTATGCTAAGTAGATTCTAACCAAGGAAGTCTATGGTGCGCCTTGTCCTCTGGACTACCTCAAAAGGTTGCTTTAAATACTTCTAAAGAGTTGGTCAAAAGCATATTAGATTATTTCTGTTTGATCTTATTCTACTCTTACTGTTTATCTTACATTTTTTCTTGTCTGAAAGCGGTCTTTTGATTGCTCGATTTTTATCTGAAAGGTTTGCTTATTAAAATTCTGCCCAAAGAAGTCTATGGTTTGCCATGTCCTTTGGCTTGCTTCAAAAAAGATGCCTTGAAAGATGTTTCTTGTTTAAAGTATATGATAAAGAATTCTTAATTTCTCTTTGTCCTACTTGTCATTCTTATTCTTGATGTTCACCTCATAATCCTAAACTTTGAAGATCCACTAGCCAAGTTAGATTTTCCCTATGATACTCCCCGATCCATTAATGAACTTACCATGACTTTCATTTGACTCCATTGCCCAATGACTTAGAGTTTTCCCATTCTATCTATGCTCTTTGATCATCATACCCAACCAAACAAACAAAAAACCTCATTAATTCATAACTAGCCTAAAATAAATCCTTAAAATCAAACAAGCACACATCTTTGAAAACAACTTGAGAGATCCCTCTCTGAGTCTAGGAAGGCTAGGTCCTAGAACTCTAAAGATTGGTTACATGTTGCCTTGTCATTTGGTATGCCAATCTTCCAAATAATAGGACCCCAACAGGTTATTGGAATTTATAGTGTCTACAGAAGGGATTCGGGTAGATCCCTGCAAGGTTGATTCAATACTTCAGTTGCCTCCCTCGTCTTCAATTAGTCAACTTCAAAGTCCATAAGGAAAATATAATTTTCTGCGGAGATTTATCGTAAATTATGTTGAGATTAAAAAAGGATTTATGAGATTATTAAAGAAAGAAGTTCCATTTATTTGGGATGACTTTTCTCAACGTTCATTCGATCCTTTGAAAAAAGCATTGACCTCTGCTCCTGTATGGATTCCACCCGATTATAGCAGGGATTTCCTCTTGTATCTTGCAACAACAGAATCTACCATTGGTATGGTTCTGGTTTAGGAGGACGATGCTATTTCCGAGTGTGTTATATACTACCTTAGTCGAGGATTGGTAGGACCTGAACTCTGGTATTCTCTGATAGAGAAGCTTTCTTTAGCAACAATGCATGTTGTTCAATGGCTCAGGCATTACATTCTTTTACGCAAAACTTATGTTTTGGCAGAAGTCAATCCATTTCAGTTTTTTCTCAGTAGGCAAGTGATTGGGGGCAAATACAATCGATGGATTGTGTTTTTGCAGGAATTTGATCTTGAGTTTATGTTTGCCAAGTCCAAGAAATCATTAGTTTTTGTGGAATATATTTCTGAGTTGCCCTGTGGAGAAGAGATTGTTTATGACGAATCGTTTCCTTATGAACATCATTTTCTCATTTCTTCACAGGATCCTTGGTATGGAGATCTCATTTTTTATCTCCAGACTGCGAAGTTTCCCTCGAATTTTTCGAAAGATGAGTGTCAAAATTTGTGTCACTTAGCCAAAAGTTATTTGATTAATGGTCACATTTTGTATCGTCATGAGATCGATTCGATCCTTAGGTGTTTCTAAACTCTCGAAGAAGCTGAGGTTGTGCTGAATGATTGCCATGATGGAGCTTGTGGTGGTCATTTATCTGGGCATGCTACAGCCCAAAAGATCTTGCGTGCAGGATATTTTTGGCCTTCGATCTTCAAATATTGTATGGAATCGGTCAAGAAGTTTCATCCGTTTTAGGTTTATACTTGAAATATGCGAGCTCATCCAGCTCTGCTCTTTCCTGTCATTACTTTCGGACCCTTTACAAAATGGGGTATTGATTTTACTACTTGTAACCCGCTTTCGGCTAAAGGTCACAAGTACAATATCGTAGCTGTAGACTACTTCACCAAGTGGGTTGAAGCTATGCCTACTTTTGGGAATGAAGGTGAGACAACAACTCTTTTCCTATTCAATCAAGTCACTTCTCGCTTTGGTATTTCCAAAGAGATTGTCGCTGATCATGGTACTCACTTTCAGAACAGCATGATGACTAGATTGGCACTGAAATTGGGTTTCCAGCAAGAGCACTCATCTCCTTATTATCATCAAGCCAATGGGCAAGTCGAAGTCATGAACAAATCCTTGAAGACAATTCTTCAATATATGATTGATAAAGCCAGATCCAATTGGCATATTATGTTACATCCTGCACTTTGGGAATACCAGATGTCAATCAAAACTGCAACTCATTTTACTTTGTTTCAACTGGTTTATGGGTTGGAATCTATATTTCTGATTTAGTGTGAAATTCCCTCTCTTAAGCTAGTTGTTGAGCTACTTCTAGACACTTCTAGTCTCGAAGAACGTCTTCTTCATCTAGAACATCTTGACGAGCAGCATCGAGATGCAGCTACGATGAATGAGGCGCATAAGAAACGGGTAAAATTCTAGTATGATAAGGCGGTCAAACCTAGGGTATTCTCTTAAGGTTACCTTGTCTTGGTTTATGCCCAAGAGAAGGATGTCGTGGGGGCAGGGAAGTTTAAATCCATGTGGTATGGCCCCTTCATCGTGAAAAAGGTTCTCAAGAAAGGTGCTTAGGCCTTGATTGATTTTGACAGGAATTAGTTGGCGGAGCTTAGAAATGGGCTCTATTTGAAAAAGTATTATGCCTAGGTTTCGGCTTAACATCTTTCTTTGTTGTATATATTTTTTGTTTTTGTACATATCTGAATTTTCGATTTGGTGATGTGATTTTGATGAATTTGATCTGCTTTGGCAGGTGTTATTGGATGTCATGAGTCATTTTGGTTTCACCGGTGGTGCTTGTAGACATACCCAGAACTTAGCTTCTGCGGCTTGGGTACTCCATTATCCATCCGGTCAGTTGTTACTATCAAGAGGTGTTTGCATTGGTCCTACTTCGAACAACATACAGAATACACTGCAATGATCAATCTACTCTCGGAGGCAATATCTTTAGGTTTTGATTCGTTAGTAGCTTTCTTGGATTCATAGCTAGTGGTTTTGCAATTGAACAACACATATCGGGTCTGAGACCCATTTTTTCATCAGTTGTTTTTTAGGGTACGTTTGTTACAAAGATCATCTCAATTTATAACATTCATTCATATTCCTCGAGCTGACAATTGGATGGCAGTATTGTTGGCTAATCAAGCAATTGATTGGCATATTCATCATTCAATACTTTAAACAATATATCAAATAAATCATACATTTTTCATATATTTGAGTCATCACATCATATAAATTGTTGTATATATATATATATATATAGTCAGAGTGTTCAAAAATATACAAAATCTGGACCACCATGTCCTACAAAATTAGGGCTTATGCGAGAATTGAGGAAGATGGAGCGCAACGGAAGTAGGGTTTCTGCTGTGGTAGCCGCCGCCAGGAATCTGGCTGGGTTGAACGCAACCTCCCGGCTCTGCCCTGAATGTCATGGCACCCAACTGTCACAATTGCTGGAGGAAGATTCTTTGGTGGCCTTCGATGGGACATCAGTCGAGTATTGGTGGTTTTTCATGGAGATGCAGGCGACCACTGGGCACAACGAGGGAGGACTGTGTGGTTTTTCCAGACTTGAGGAAGATGGGATATTCTTCCGGGTCTGCTCTTTTTGTACGCATGGTGGGTGGACTATGGCACTTGGATGCCACAGGATCTTTCCCTTTGGTGCGTGCCCCTGGTCGATATCTGCCTTCCCCTATTTCAACGCGGATGGTTTTGGCTCCCATTGTTTGGGACATCGGCTTTGGCTATTGGGGAGCGGCGAGAAAATGGACGCAGATGGTCTCTGGAAGATCATCGTGGAGCGCAGAAAATATGTTACATCTCTCAGGGCAGAGCTGCCATCAGCGCTGGAGAGCGCCATTGATCCTGCCCGGCTGGTTTTACAGGCCCTCGAGGGTTTTTATGACAAGGGTTTCGGAAAAATGGAGAAGAAGGACTCAGGGCTCGGAGACCAGAGACGGGCCTGGTCTTTGTTGCTGGAATCGTTCTTTCCCCCCCTGACAGACCCTACAATGGGTGCCGAGCGGCCCGTTGTGTCTCCTAGCTCTAAGGAGCAAGAGAGGGTTATCGCCAATAAATGGAAGTCGAGGATCGATGTTGATGCAGATCTAGCCAACGCCGCCAAACCCTTGGAGATACAGGCCTTCCTGCAGCTTGTAGCTACTTTCGGAATTGCAGCTGAGTTTCCGAAAGATGATCTCTGCAAGTTTGTTCTTGCGGTGCCATGGCGCAGGCAGATTCCGAAGCTTTGTGGTGCTCTCGGGTTTTTAGAGAAAATTCCAGATCAGCCAGAACCCTCGCAACAGGTAACTCCAGTTTTTTTTCAGATTTTTATTAAATCTCCTTTGGGGAAAACCAGTCTTGTATGGGTACATGCAGAAAGCACGATTATGCAGCTGAAACAGCAAATCTGGACAGAGATGGGCTACCCTGTTCAGATCCAGCATCTGGTCAGTGGTAGATGGTCCCTTCAGGATAGCAGAACCCTGAACAGTTACGATATAGGTCCAGAAACAACTATTGCCTTAAATCTGAGACTGAGAGGAGGTGCTGTGCCCCAGGGACATCCGAGCACCACAGGTGGAGACAAGGGGAAAAAGACAACATCTCAGCAACAACCAAAGGGAGGCTTCTCATACAAAAATATCTTACAGGGTAACAGAGATCCAGGGTCCCCTTCAGATCAAGGTGGACATATACCCAGGCCATACATAGTAGATCAGCTTGGGCAAACCCCAGCACTTAACATTGATTCTACAGGACTAGACGAATATGTTAAGTCCTTTGAAACTCAGGCCTTAATCTGTCGATTCAATAGTTTTTGGCCAAAACCAATGGAACTATTTCGCTGGATCTACACCAGTTGGACCTTGGAATGTGATATACACCTATGCTCCAAGGGGTTCTTCATTGTGAAGTTCGCATCCACGGAAGCCAGAGACAAAATCATCAGTGAAGGGCCTTGGTTTTGGGGAACAACGGGTCTTTTCATGACCCCATGGTTCCCAGACTTTGATCCAAACAAAATGACTGTCTCCAGAATGCCGGTCTGGGTCCGCCTATATAACCTTCCTCTTCACTTCTGGAGTGAACGAGTCTTGGAAGGCATTGGGAACAGCATAGGGAAATATATCAAAACAGATCTGGAGAGGATTGAAGAGAGGATCTACACCTTTGCACGAATTTGTGTGGAAGTCGATCTAAGCAAAGGACTGCCGGAAAGTATAAGGCTGGTATACAAGCAACAAAACTAGATGCAAGGACTAGACTATGAAAACACCGCTTTCAGATGCAGAATCTGTAGGCTGACAGGACACTTGCAAAGTACATGCCCAGAAGCCAAGAAATCAAACAGTAAAAAGAAGCAGAAAGGCAAGCAGAGAAAAGGGTGGCAATACCCCCCTCCCAACTCAGAGGACGACGAATCAGAAGCAGATGAGGAAGTCATCCCCACAGAGAATACTGAGCCTACCCAAGGAACAGAGACTCAAAAGGAAATCTTTTCAGCTAACAAGGGTTCACAACACCAGTCAAATCAGGCAGAGAGGACAAGCGAGGATTTGAGTATGGGAGGGATAAAACGGCATCACTCCTCAGATACCTCAGACTCAGACAAGGATACAGGTCCACAGAAAGCAGAAACACAGTTAGTCCTAGCTACGATTGAGCCCACCCAAGGAGAGTGGCGCAAGGTCAAAAAGAAAAAGGGGAGAAAAACATGAGGTGTGAGTTTCTACTCACTCCCTGGAACCAGTTTTTCTGTCCCTTCCTCACTTCTTTTTTCTTTTTTTATTCTTTCTGAATGCACCGTAGCCTCGCTACGTCGCATTGTGTGCAAAGCACACGAGCCCAATGGGCAATTTCTGAAAATGCTTAAATGCATATGCTATGTGTAACTTTTCATTTTTAGAAATAAAAGGTTACCGATTTTTTCTGTGGAAAAAAAAAAAATTAGGGCTTATGCTCGTGATCATGTCTATCATCAAAAAATATTACAGTCATCTGATCATATATGTAAATCTACTCCTGAAGTCCCTGCCCAACATTCGCGTTCCTATAGAACATGATAGTAGTCGCTACTCGGTGGAATAACCACACCCAGTCTCGTGGTTCTCTGACTACCCATCTCTGGATAGCCTCTGGTAGGTCCCCTATCGCAGCCATAGGCACCTGGCGAGTCAAACTCTCCAAGTTCCTCTGGACGACATGGAGTGTTCTACCAAGATATTCTGCATCTGCCTCACCTCTGCGGTGCTTATGACTTGGGTATCCCTCAGGCCTGACTGGTCCCATGTTTGCTTCATGGTCATTATAATTTTGTAAGTCATTTTAGTCCAATCAAAAACATTTTTTCATTATTACACATTGAAAAAATCATTAAAAAAAATCACATAATCAAAAAATAAGAACTGCAATCTCACCGATTGCACCTCATGCTGTACCGGGTGGTAGGACTAGATCTGGATCAGCACGAAATTCCATCCCAGCATAGGGATAATCTTCCAACGCGATGACTTTTTCCTCCCACCATTGGAAGAACTCATCATCCCAGGTGGTCCGGGGAACTTCACTTCCCCCTAATCTCTTCATCAGATCTACCCATCGGGATATTCTTGGATCTCTCGGGCTGCTGATTGTTGAGATGATTGTGGGCCGAAGTCTTGGGACCCTCTCGAAGAATAATGTCAGAAATATTTTACCATACCCGAAATGTTTGGTTTTTTCTTTCTGGATTGATGTTAACTTTTTCTTCATATTGCTTAGTAATGTTGTGCACCATTCAAAGAGATGTATCAGACATTCCACTACTATACTCATTTGTTTCCTTGAAGCTTGATGCAGAGAATCAAATCCTACTACTCTGCCAATGGTGAAGAGAAGGATATTCATATATAAATCCTTCAAATCTTTGATAGGAATCTAGGTTCCTACCTTTTGTGCATCCTCTATGTAGTATACTTGGACATAATCTTCCACGGTTAGCCCTCCAATAGGCTTTCCGTACAAATCTACTGGATCTCCTCTTCGAGAATGTCCAATGATGAAATAAATATCTTCCACTTCTATGCGTAGTGGCATCTAGTCAATTATGAAGTAGTCCTCTTTCGGCTCCCAATAATTCACCAACATTTCAAGCAACCGCACATTTCTCTTCATGTTTGGCATTTTAAAAAACTTGAGAAATCCAAATTTTCAAAGAATACTTAGTGAATTTTCATCTTCCATCACTTCATTGTCAATGGCGTTATGTTCACGCTCTCTCCAGCTAATTGACATCCTAAAAAAATCATTAAATCATGGATTAAATTCATATTTTAAATTTTCTCTTTGCACATACGCAGCTTCACATATACACAGTCGCGTATCATACGCAGGTTTGTCCACACAAACCCGCGCATGTGCAAAGGGTTTCATCAAAAAATCTCTTTCCTACGGTCAAATTTCAAAAATTTTACCTTAAAATGGAACAAAATTGATGAGCAGGTGAGTTTAGAGCTTACTTGATTGATTGGGTGCGATTTGATGGCTGATTGCTCCGGTTTCGAGAAAAGGAATTTTTGCTCCAAAAGCTCCTTCTCCACTTCAACAATGTGAAAATGAACCAAATGTGAATCAAATGGTCTATTTATGCCCAGAATTTGAAAATTTTTGAAATTTTTCCTTATGCTTATTTTTCGAATTTGATTAAGGCTGCATAACCGTTTGGCTTGTAAGTGTTGGGCAAAAAAATTTTCAGGTACATATTGCTGAATTCGAGATGTTTCTAGTTTTTCTTAGGATCCATGACCACTAACCTGTCATGGCAGGCATATGATTTCGAACTGGAATATAGGTTAGGTACTTCACTTTTTGTTGCATTTTTCATACTAGCCTCCATTTTGATCACTTTCCATAGGGTTGATCCCATCATGTCATGAGTAATTGACCCATTTCACTTGCCAATTTTTTAATCATGACTTACTGGTAGGGCCTTCCTTTACATGGGCTTCCTAGTTAGTTCCTTGTTAGCATTTGTTACCCATGCTGCAATTCTTGTAGGCTCGGGAGTCCTCTTTCGTCTCGCCATGTCTTATGCATTGAAGCTTCATTCTTCTTCTTCTTTGCTATCATTTTTTGGCCATTACCCCAGAGGCTCCCTTATGTTGTCGAGTTGTATTACTGCATTACATATTGACTACTTGTTTATCCTGGCCTTTAGCCAGCTTCATTTGGACTCAATGTTTAAGCCATATTTTGACCATGTATTTCTATACAAGTTAACCATGAAATCAATCAGATTCTGTGACTTGACACCTATACCCATGGATGGAACATTCCTCTGAGTGTCACTTTCTAGTTTTCACCACCTTGCGTTGAGCATAGGATTATTCCTATCCCAGGAACTAGTGCATCTATTTTAAGACACTCGTTCTATCCATTGTATCATGGAATTATTTTATTCTTGTTTAGGCTTTGTATATGAAAAAGACAAAAAAAATTAAATATTTTGAAAAAGAGCGGGAACAGGATATTTCTTCCATACTTGATGGCAACTATAGTGTCAGTTTTTTTCGCCCTTGAACAAAGCACAAAAAAGATAATTATTTTCTCCATTTGGAATTTTTTTATTTTTTGACTTAGGAGAAGCCATAACCTTGTTTCATGAGTCAGTACTCCCCCGGTTGGTTATCTCTTCCAATCATATGGAGGGTTTGTTTATGCCTCCTACATGACAAACTTATACAAAGTTATCATTTGCTGCCATAGTCAAACATGAGTCATGCTTTTGTTCAAGGGAAGTTAACCTAAGTCAGTTTTTCTACGGTGTCTCTTGACGCATTTTTCATTTGGCCTTCTCGGTCTTGTCAGTATCTTCTTCTATCACATCAGATATTTGGTCCTTTTCTCGTGCTAGTTTGAGAAGGTCCCTATTGACTTCTTGTCGGCAGGTTTGTCTCTTATCGAATACGACATATTGCTCTCAGAGTAAACCTAGAGCTGCACCCTGGCCCTATTTACATCATTGATAGGTGACCTTGTACTCAGAATTTGATCATCATCATGGGTCTTTGACTGAGTGGTTTCCCTTGTGTTCGACGTCATATTACATTATCACACCTGGGATTCATGCAGTACCTTGATTTCCATTTGACCCTATTAGTGGATATCTCACCTCTTTTTTAGCTTTCATTATTGGTTGGTTTAGAGGGTCTCTGCCATGTGCTAGCTTCATCTTGTGCATGTTGGAAACATACTTCGGATTGGTTACGTCACTCTACTTTGTCCGATTCCTTCCAAATTTTGGCCTATGGGTTACACTCGCGCTGGACTGATGTGGGATGCCTTAATTCCTTCCTTCCAAAAGATATTTTCCCATCAACTCTAACTCATTGCTCTGGGAATAAGGTCTAGAGTCTCTTTGTCAGTACCTTAGGGTTTGTAGTCATCAGTGGCAAACTCTTCGCTATCGACAATGAGGACACATCATTGCCTCCTGATTGATAGATTCTTTCAAGTGTTCGACTTCAACTCATTCATTTGCACTCGCTAGATTGTACTAGGGCACCTTGACACTCATTATCATTATCGGTGGGTTGTCTCGCGTTTGTTAATGGTATACATCAATGACCGGTAATCAAACGATTTCTCACATGGTCAACTTTAGCTCATTTATTCCCATTGTGTAGAATTATGCCATGGTGATCGGTGAAGACCTGGATTTTGCATCAGCGTGCTTTGGCTCACTTTGACAACTCCTTCAGTTTTCTGCCAGTGACACCATCCACCCTTATATGTTGCAGTTTCATCACAGCAACATCTTATATGTTGGCTCCAGAGTTGCGTGTTGTACCATTTGTTCCACCACTTATGATTTGGTACTTGGAGATTCAGTTGTGACTTTTGTGATCAAATATTTGTTGCAGCATCATTGATCAGTCTTCTATATGTGATACTTGGACTTGATTTGACTTGTACTTTCGAGTAGTGATCAGATGATTCACTATGTACTTTACATTTCATCTGTACTTGTATACATATTGGATCCACTCTATACTTCATATGCAGACATGCTTTTCTTTCACTAAGCATGGGTATGCCTGCCTCAGACATGAGCTATCTTTCTGATCTCTCTCACTGGTTTTTTGGCACACTGAAATCTGGCGAAGTCCTCTCTAGTCCTCACAAGATTATTTTTGTGCACATAATACATTTCGGCCATCATGTACCCCTTCTAACCTCATATATTAGGAGGCATATCCTATAGCATCATTTATCACGAGCTCATACTTGATGATTTATGCTTTGGCCTTGGGCACCCCTTCCCTTTAGACTTGGACATTTTCTCAAAAAACAGTATCTTAAAACCCATACGCGACTCTGCCCAGAATTTTCCGCATATACACGTGAGTCCATCTATAGAGAACAGCGTATGCCATTTTAAGCATTAAAAAAAAAAATTCCCTATTTTTAGGCGGGGTTTACGGTTGTTCCAGTAACTTAACCACCCCAGCCCATGGCCTAACTGTTCCCAACTGTACAAAACTAATTTGAGGGAATATAAAATCCCCTCAAGGGAATGGCCTAAGGGGAGGAGATAGAGAAATATAGATATTATATGTTGTTGGAGCCCTATCCAAGTATGATACATTCCCGTGCCTCCTGCACTTCCCAGATATATTCAGGAAACCCTTTTTTCCTTCAGATGTTAATCATCCTATATAACATCCATCGTGCACTCATCTTGGAAGAAATCTTGAGAGGCTAGGGCTGGGTGGATCCAGAGGACGGTATGCTCGAAGGCCATGGCAGATTTCAGGTGATCTCTTCATGTTATGTATTGTACATGTCATTAATAATAGAAGAATCCATCTTGTTCCTAATGTTTACGTGTCATTTATCTTTTATAAATGTTTAATGATCATTAATTGAACATTTAATATTGTTTTTATGATGTTATACATGATTTCCACTAACATCTAGAACATATATATGTTGTACAACTAGGATTTTGGGTTCGTACTTTGCTAGTTTATAGATTTTGGAGCACAAAGTGTTGTAGGGGGTTTGTACCCCGCGGGATCTACTTCAACCAAGGGAAATCTGGGTAAGTTCTGCAACCTGTAGTTTGTAGTTATTAGCATAAAAGTTGGTTTAGTGAGTCCTTCTTGTGATGGCATGCCCCTGATCTATGAAGGTTATCAAACTAAGACCTTTAGGGTATCATTTCCCGAAAGAAAGAGTCAGTGAAAATTTGGAGCAGCTCTTGGATAAGGCTCAAAAGGACAATGACATTCAGATAAAAATGGAAAAGCATTACGCCATGGGGAACAAAATTGCAAGGGCCAAGCTCAAACGAGACCATGCAAAAATTCAAGCTTTGACCAAGCAAGAAAAGGAAGAGAAGCTGGACATACTTGCAGAGGTTTCACTTCATGATTCAAACATTAAATGATCAAGTACCCTCACAATTTTGACAAGTTTTTGCAAAATTTTGCATTCTATGAAAATTTTGTCTTTTTGACTATTTTTGCACACATAATTTTCCTAAACGCGTAGCGACCTGGACGCTACGCTCTTTTTTGGGACCTCCAAATGAAAAATGGACACTACCACCAGGTTTGTACTGATGAAGACATCAACCCTAGAAATTTTCAATGTTTTTGGAGGAGAACTGGTCCATCAAAAGCTCAAAAAACCATCAAAATTTCATGTTTCTGCCTCTAAATATGCCTGGTCACTGTGCCTTTACCAGTCTTGGGAGAAAAAAATTTTGATAGGGAAAATGAGCACCATTTTGAAAACTGGAGGTTGTTTTGGAACATAGACTCAAAGGGCTTTCCAATGAGCTATAATGGAGCTAATTTTGACACTGGGAAGGCACTCAAAATCAGCCTTGAACAGAGGTCAATTTTTCTACCTAGACATTGCGCGTTTCACAAGAAAAATGTATTTTACACAGTCTTCAGAATTTTTTGAAGTTTCACTCCAGTTTGAATTTTACTAGGAAATGAGGAATTTACTTATGTAAATGGTCAAGGGGAATTTAAATATCATTTTTTTACTTTTACCTAGGGTAAATACATTAGGTTTGTCAACCATTTGAGGTGTAATGAATCAGTTCATTAGAGATAGGAATGAGTCACTTTTCTCATCCTACACTCTAGCTATCAATTCAGCTTTTTATGTAATATCTCCCTCATCTCATGAATTCGACCCCTATGGATGAGTGGAGGTGTTTTCGAGGTCTATTTAGCTCAGATCTTCACAGGATTCAAGGGTTGGGATCAATTTCAATTTTCTTTGTGGATCAGGAAGACTTTGTATTCAGTTTTTGCCATTAATACAAGAGGAGTTGCAGCTATATTAATGGGATACCTATGGTATTAAATTTCCTTCATTGTTTCCTCTTTAGTTACATATGTGTGAATGTATTTTTCATTTCCTTTCCATGTCTATGATATGATCTTTTATAAGTATGAGATTCAGAATTCATGCTAGTCATGCTCTATTTTAGATAACTGGTCATAATTTGTTTCATGTCTTCTGTCTGAGAGAAATTCATCTTCTATGCTTCCCTCAGCCTTCTTACATTTTCTAAACCATCCCATAACAATTTTCCTCAAGTGATTGACATTGTACCTACCTTTCCCAATTCATCCCTGCAACCCTTTTTATCTCTTGCCCTGACCTAGCCTTTCCTTGATCTATTTTCAATATCTACTGATTTACCCAACCAAACCAAAAATCAAAACAACCACTTGTACTCATTATCTAGCCTAAAAACCCTAATTTCTCCAGCCCTCCTGGTTGTGACCCTTTTTGGAGAGAGCACTCTCCGGCTTGATAGGGCTAGCTGTCAAATCAAAAGATTGGTTTGTGATTACCTCTGTTGAGATTCCTTCCTTAGCCTTGGGAATCTGGTGGAGTGATAACAGAGCACATTGCTTTGGGAGAGTTATAAAGTGGCGAATGATTTTAGCGGTAAGGTAAAGTTTACAATGTTTCATATGATATGTCAATGTATTTCAATGTGTTTCAAACTGGGTCCAAATACATCACAAGTTAAACAAAATACCTTGTGGGCATTTCAAACGGTAAGTTAAAAACTGTGTAATGTGATATCGCACATTGACAATTGCAGGTTTTAAGATTTTGTTGCGATGCGAAAAATTATAACATGTGATGTGCGATGGATATTGGGGAGAAGGTGATGTGTCAGGAAGTAATGGCCCACTTTAATCGCAATCGGGGAAATCGGAAGCGGAGGTAAGTCAAAAAAAATGATATAGCACTGAAAAAGAAAAGGGGAAAGATAAAGTAGAAAGCTGGAAAAAAGGTAAGGTTTAATGATTTTTAAGAAAAATAAAATGAAAAGGAAGTGTGGTGGGTGAATGGGTCCCACCATCATCGCACATCACACTTTGACAACTTTAACATTTACCCTTTGCGCCTATCTTGCAAAACTTGTGATCTGCGATTGTGATTTAATCTCCGTCGTTGATCGATGCTCAGATCAATGGTCCTCACCACTCCCTTGCTGTGGTTTGCCAATTTTATTTCTTTGGTCGTGCCTTTTCATTTCTTATTTTGTTTGTGGAATACTTTGACTCGTTCACTACTTGACCCACTTTCACGTTCACGACTCGACCCAAACATGCACGACTTGACCCAATCACGTTCACGACTCTGCCTTTTCTTTTTTTTCTCTACCCTAACTGCTTCTCTACTACCTTTATCTTTGCTAATGGTCTAATGTTGCCTATTTCCTCTCTGCTACCTTTGTTTCCTTTGACTCTTGCTTTGGAAAATATTTTGAATATTTACGTCTATGTGCAATATGAAAAATTTGCAAAGAAAAAGTACACATTCACCTTGTGATACTGTAAATTATAGGGTTCTAACAAAAGGTTCACTTTTTTGCATTGTTGTTATGCCAAGTTGCCTCAAAGATGCTCGAGGAATTGACTAGACTATAGGTCCGTTTTGATGGGTAGTATTCTGAGGGATAACCTATGTAATAGTTGGCATTGACATTTGAAGGGTCATAGCAACAGAAGCTTGGCGAACTCCTGGGATGGGTGTACCTAGTTGTTGAACATATGTCTACACAACGGATTGGATAAGAGTATTAGGAGTACTTAGACCAGCTTGTTGACTACTTGGCACATATGCCCTTGGGGTAATTTGAAGTGCACCTTAAACATGTTTTTAGACTTGGGTGTAACCAAATTATCCTAGTGGTTGAGCAAGTTGATTATAAGGAATTTGTGGGGTAGGTTGTAAAGGTGTTTGAGTAAACGAGGGGTTCCATATAGTGTTCATCCCGGATAAGGAGTTCCCATTGAGGGTTGGGACACATAGGGTTGACCACAACCAATTTGAGGATTTGGACCATAAGTTTGATAATTAATGGGAATATACTGCCCTACAACCATGAGATAGGTTCCAGTGAAAGGTTTTCCTCCAGGAAAAGGTTGTTTCCCTTGAAGAGGTTGTTTCCCTGGAGGAGGGTATTTCCCCCAAGGTAGAATGTAGCCACCTTGTGAGCTAGCTTGAGGGATATTCCCGAAAAACATATAAATATGCTCCATAGTCAAAGTTTGGGTGGTAGAATCAAATAATCTAGTTGACATAGTAGAAGTTTCAAAGGAAGGAGATGCTCCTAAAAAAGTACCAGAAAGCGACTGGTACCTAGCAGGAACAAAAGGACCATCATATAAAAATATTTATGGAGAAGATGAAAATATGGATGACTCAGTAGACATGCTTTCAGAAGCCATATTACTATACCTGGGTAAAGAGTAAAATTGAATTCAGTGTCATGGATGTCTGTAACCAGAAGAATGTAAAAAATCAGTAAATTTAAGATACTAAGGATCCAGTCAAAAAGGAGCGAAAGGAATATCCAAAGATTGGTTCACTATACCTTAAATCTAAATATTCTTGACGAGAGGGAATTTCAAATTCTTCTTCGTTAGTGATTTCTTCAATGCTAATAAGGCAAGGAAGAAGATTCTTAGTGATGAGAAGCTTTACTCGAGGTGAACGAGGACAACCAAGAGTAGGGGATATAACATTCGAAGGTGACTAAGATGAAGTGGAATCAGACTCAGGTTTAGATATTTATGGTTCAGTAAGCTGAGTATCTGAAAAGTTACCAGTGACAGATTCGATTGTGACTACTTCAGAAATTTATGGTTTATCTTGTTCTATTTCAAATATTTGAGGTCTGTTAACTTCGAAATCAAGATGTATTATAATATATTATTATTCTTGTTCAGAAGACCAGGCTCCTGATGATTGAAACTTTTTAGTTTTGATTTTTTCCAATTGACTAGGTGTATATTTAGGGGGTTTCCCCTGCATTATACATGAATGTCTCGGTAATTTAGCCATGATTAATTTCTTTAACACACGAAATCAAAAGGAATCAAAAAATAATAACCAAGGCCTCTAAAAGTAATAAAACAAATGAACACATGCTACAAAATCTAAGAAGAAATCCACATACAAAAAATAAGTTTCCATAATAAAATCACTAGTTGGTGATGAAATCCAACATCGCAGAGATTAATGTGGAACAGTAGTGGTCAGAACAGTTACCTTGACAACCTACTTAATGAATCAGTCTTGTGAAAGTAACTACACTATGCCATATCGAAGTGAAGGCTACCCTCCAGAAAGTTCAAGTGAGTCTAGTCAACATCTGCTCCAAGTACAATGGGACCTTCCCTCCATCGTCACCTTGGGAAAAATCCTAATATTATAGCAACTAAGGCTACAAACTGAGAAAATTCAACCTAGGGGGGGAATCTATGGCCTGATATACATGAAAGGGAAGAGTATCAAAGCTCAATCCCCTTGAAATTTCCCTGACATGGTAAATATGAGGTTTATTAACAAATGATCCCAGGCTCCTCGACAATGGTTAATCTGAGGTTTACCGCTTGTAATATGTGCACATTGTCTATATTTACCAATGAAGTAGGTACTATTACTCCACTGAGTCCAACACGACCTCCTGCTTGAATCTTTTAGGAAGAGATTCCCATAGAAAAGTTGCAAAAATTTGGTTTTTCTCTACTGCAAGATGCTATTTTTTTGTTTATCTGCTTTGGAAAGTTAATTACTCCCTATTCCAAATCACTAATCCTAAGCTAGATTGGTGTAATGAGCCCTAGAAAATATAAAAATATCTTGATTAATTTTATCAAGTGTTTTATTGAGTTGGTTGTTTGTTTACGCAGAGGGGTATGGAAATGAAACTCAATGATGTTGTGACTGACTCAAAAAATTACTTTAAATGAATCAACAATGAATATGCAATTCTTCATTTTAATGAATTCCTAGTTAAGGGAAAGTAGAGGGATTTTTTGAACTCAAAGTGAAAATTCCCTAAAACATCCCATAATAATCCTTCTTCATTAAGAAATCAATTTAATTTTGAAACATAACCAATATTTCTTTGTAAAAAAAATCTTCATTGATTCAAAACCAAAATATACAATTTCATGAGCAAACAATCTTTTAATTCTTCAAAATAAAAAACAACTAGAAAAACCCTAAAAATTATAAAAAAAATTCAAAAATGAAAGCTCTTAACTAATAATCTAACTAATGATACCTATAAGTGCACTTTCATGATTTCTTCCAGCTGAAAGAAAAATAAATCATTTTTTTCACTTTAACAAACAGAAGCAATTTCATAAAAGACTACTTTTCTAAGAAAAATCATACTTCACTTATCTAGAAGTTTTCCTTTGCAAATGAGAAAAAACAATTGCTCAAACAAGTAGGACTAACAAGACACCTGGTAGTTCTAGAGGGAGATGATAGAAAAATAGTGATCTAGGTAGTGAATCTATCTTTCCAAACAGAGCAATTCAATAAACGAGGGCAAACCCTACCCAAAAATTTAAAAAAAAAAAAAAAATTTCAAAAAGACACTAAGGTAATTAAGATGAGTTCACAAACAAACATTCAGGGTTGGTATAAGGCAGTTTGAACCTCTAGAAATTTATCATCAGACTTTGAAAGAGAGAAAATTCATTTTTTTTTTAATTCTTAGGGGGTGCACAAGTAGTCAGTGAAAACGAGTCTACATGCGCACTGTATTAAACTGAGAACTTACACAAACTTGCGCTGTGTTTTTGAAACAAAACTGCACAAGGGATAAAAACTTTCAAAGAAATAAACACAAGGTGCTCAAATTCAGAGGATCTAAAAATTCATAAACCCAACAACACTCAAACATAGTCAAACTAGAAAAAATAGAGAGCTAAACCATAAAGTACCAAGAAAAACTAATCCATTCCCTAGTGGAGTCGCCAATTTGTTACCTGGATAAATCCCTCCTGCGGACAAGAGCGATCTCCCTAGTATCCCAACAAATAACTAGAAAAAAAAAGACATAAGAATATCTCTTTCCCTATGCTATTAGCATTCATATTATCAAAACTAGAAAAGAGAGGATAATTCTCTTGCCTTTCAACGAGATGTGTAATATTCCCAAATTGGGAAAATCAGTAATACTTGCACAGAAAACACATTTTTCAAAAATATGAGCATCAAAAGAAAAATTCAGCCCATGAATCCATTCAATCTGACATTATTGAACTTGTAGCTAAGAGGAAATCAGAAACAAATTACTTTTTCCTAGTTAAATAGGCCTCCCATGCTCAAAACAACTTAAAAATGATGAAACCCCAAGACTGCAACACCCAGAAATTACTGCATAAAGAGACAACACATTTATTGGAGGGTTATACTCAGAAAATGGAGAGACAAATCAGATATTCTATTATATTACTCAATGAGGCATAAAAGTAGAGATCTAGTCTCTTTTTACATAGATCCAAGATGACCCGGCAAGGGTTTCTTGACAGAAATGATATACAAGAGATAAATGTTACAGATCTATGGATGAATCACACTATATATCTAAAGCTCTACATAAAAATGGTTGAACATGCAAATAAATGGCTATAGACTTTCCTACTAGCTTTCCGGGAAAAAGGCTGATCCTCCTCCTGGGAAACTAGCTCATAAAAGTGGGTTTTAACCCCTCCCACTGCACACCTTAAGAAATAACGTAGTTTCTGCAAGGGACTACATTGTTGCTGAAGGTAACTACTTGGCCTAACACCAGATAGTGGAAAATGCAGCTCATAAAGCTCCTCTTATATTTCTTAAACAAGATCTCAAAGAAAGGGTAGGGAATCCCTGCATGAGAAAACCCTTGCACTAAACAATGCAACAAACTTAGCTAAACAACCAAAGAATTCAAGAATTCTAAAAGGACCACATACAAGATACAATCTTCAATCATGGTCCATATGGTTGTCATCTCCTCCATTATATAGTTGATGAGCTTCCTCACCAAGGGTCCCACCCCATTATGAGGTTGCTTCCATGCAAAGGCTCCTCCACCAAAACCATGTTGTCTCCATTAGTCTTGCTCATCTATTTACAGCGCTGTTTGATTTAGTCAATCTTGACTATATCTTCATGCCTTTTCTCCTTTCACACTCAAGGTGTCTTCATTTTGACTAGCTAGATTGATCTTCATTCACATTGAGTTGTCTTTATTTAGGATCCACTCCTCATATAAAAATCTTGTTGAATTGGTCAAACTTGACTTTTTCCACACATTTTAGACCCTATTCACACATCTGGATGCTTGATATAGTTATTACATGATCCCGTTTCATATTATGAGGGATTTTAATTCATACTTAAGCAACTTATGAGCCTCCTTGCCCATTTTATTCATCTAACTAGATTTTAAAAGCAAAAATAATATTCCTATTAGCTGCATGCTAATTTAGGAATATTACATTCTTCCCCTCCCAAATGTTGCTTGTCCTCAAGCAACTACAAGGCTGCTACAAAATCTCCCCTCCTCCTCTTGTGGCCTCCTCATTCAATAGTCTCCCCCATTGCTTCAGATTTTTTGCAATGATTCTGTCTCCCAATGGTTCCTCTCAAGTGTACAATTTGGCCTTTGGTGGATAAACCAAATGGATCTCATCATGAAAGAAAGGAAGGTCTATATGGAAACCTTCTTGCTGATCAATGGCCTCCTTAAGATAGAAGTGATGACAATCATGGGGAATTTCATCATCAATGAAGGACTCCCACCTCCATGCTATCATCCAAATGAAATGAATCACCTCCCAGCTTGGTAATTCATAGTAAAGCTCCTCCCAATTGCTCAAGAGAGGCATGCCCCAAGTGCTCCAATCAATCATATGGTCCACCTTATAAAGAAACAAGTGATCTACTATAGTGGCCATATATTTTCCCATGCTCCCCTTAGAACATCTAGTGCAAAAAATGTAGGAAATTTCTTTCCCCAAGGACACATCCCACCAATGTGTCTCTCCTCCAACCATGTTCCCAACAAATATAAGAACATATTCAGCAAAGGGGATCATAATTAAGGTCATGCTAGCTGCCATATGCAATAAAGGAGAATGACAATGGTCCCTCATGTGCAAATAGCATAGTTTTACTTCTAACTGCCATAGAATATGATATAACAAGTGTTTTCCCCAACACTTGTTTGATGCCCCATCCTTCTTGCATGCTTGGAGAAGGTGTATGATGGTCAGTGTTAATGAATCACACCCTGAAGAGTACATCATCTCTCCAAGATCTCCCATGGAATTACCAACATCACCATTGTTCATCACCCAAAGTGGCTCATGAAGCCCAAAAGAACAAGTGCCCCCTCTTGGAGCCAAGACCTTCACATGAGTGTTAATAAAATGCAAGTATATAATAAATATATCATTATGTCCAGCAATACAATGTTTATCATATACTTGGTTTAAATCAGAAAGGTAGCTCATGGATGAGCTCCCTCTCACACCCAATGAATAAGGAGGTTGTAATGATAACTCCTCCCAAGAGCTATGTTCCTCCTCAACCATCAAATTATCCATGCACTTCCTCATATGAGAGTGCATCTCCTCTTTGAAATTTCCCACATGAATCCATCTAAGATAGTATGATATGCTCTAATGAAACCAATGGGTTTTGAAAACAAGATCTTATAGGTTGCATTAAGTAGTTTCTCTTTGAGCTTGGAGTCTCTAGCCAAATAGATCTGATCATGGGAATAAATGACTCCCTCAACTAATTTATACCTCTCATCCATCACTTGCCCATAAATAACATTATATGTGAAAAGTTCCTTGGAATACTCCATCAAGAGTTGGGAATCCCAATAAGGATCTAGGCTCCCCAACAATGATAGTGTTGTAGAAATATGAAATGCAGCCCTTGTCATAACATGGATCTCCTCTTTGACATGCTTCATGTCAAATTCACATGTTGGAGTACTATCAACTTCCTTTTGCTGCCTCCTTTGCAACTAATCTTTCTCAAGACAAGATTGAAGTAGATGGAAGTCAACCTCCCCTTGGAAATTCCTTGTCTTCCAAAACTTCCTCATTTTGGCCCATGCATGCAAGAGTGTTGATATCCTTTTGTCATGTTTAGAAATATCTTTTGTGAGTGAAAGTATCATTGGCTGCCCCAAATATATGGAGTTTCCATATGACGTCATGTCCATGCCATCATAGCCTTCTGAATTCTCCTTTTTCAGTGCAATAACTGTGTGGGAGATAGCAATGTCCATTTCAAAAAATTTCTTACCTCTCCTTTCAATCCATGAAAGATTCTCTGCACTGTGCTAGGTTCTCCCAAAGCTCCTTCCTTAGAAAAGTATGTAAATTATGCCCATAGTTGAGAGAACACTTTAGTTTTCCTCCTATCGGGAGGTCTCCCTGGTGGAATGCCTCCATGCAAAGAGACATCAAGGCATGGAGGAGAATGTGTATGTGTGTGGACAGATTTGTCCTTGCCTTCCTTGCATAGATCCTCTTGCCTTCCTTGTGTATCAACCTTCTGAGATAAAGAGGGGTGCTTTCTCCTCATCATGTGATTCTTTGCTTCCTCTTTTCCTTCTTCTATATTCAATATCTCACCATTTGATAATGATGGCACATGCTACACATGGATTGTGCCACAATCTCCATATGTGAGATTCTTTGGAACTCCTTGCAAGAGTGCAAGATTTTCTCTCCTTGGAGCAAGTGCTCCATCTTCCTCTTCATGAGGTCCTAGATGTGCTCTTTTCAGAACTGTGTTATCATCTTCAGCCTTCTCTTCCTCCTCTTCAATAGTTGAAAATGCCTCATCATCAATAAGAGACCTTAGATCTTGGTCTTCTTTTGAAGGAGGAACCTCCATGTCTTTCTCTCGAGAAGAAAGCTTTTCATGCAATGGGGACTTTTCCCTTGCCAATATATCATACAATTTTCCATCCCCTTCAATGATTTTTTGAAATGGAGCTGAATTTAGAGACCCTTCGAATCCATGCAAAATTTTTGTTTTATGTGATTTGACAAGCTCCATAGAAAGTGTTTCATAATATTTTTTATCAAACCTTTCTACTATTCTTCTAATGAACCTTGCATAAGTAGGTGTATGTGCATTCTTTAAGGAAAAATATTCAAACAACCACCAAGCATAAGCCTTACCCCCAAGATGCAGCACTGCTATTTTGATGGCTTCTTTGTGTGAAACTTGATGTTGTTGCATATAGGTATCTAGCTTCTTCACCCAAGCCCTAGCTGGACCTTTAGGTGATCCATCAAAAGTAGATAAGAAGAATATACCCACACCATGCTGCTTGCTCCTTCTTTCTTCCTTGATCTTGCAAAACCCTTGGAAGTTCAAGTGATCTTTGAACCCCTTAGATTGAGCTTCATACTCTTGCAAATAATCACCAAGAGTCTCCTCCTTTGGCACATCTCCTTTCTGATTCTTATTCTTCATGAAAAAGTGGTTGATAGAGTGTTGTAAATCTGATGATGTGGCTGAATGCTCAGAACCATGAGATGAGGAATTAGAGCTTTCCTCATGTATAGATCTTGCATATCTTGTTGAGGGACTTCTATGTCTTTCCCTCCTCACTTCTTTGATGTATTTTCTTCTACCTTGCAAAGTTTGAAAGAGAAGTTTTGAGAACCTCTTTCCTCCAAAAAATAATGGTTTGCTTTGATTTCTCTTGCATATCTTCTCCTCCCCATGAGAAGACTCCATGATGGATGAAGAACACAGGCTAAGCCAAGATTAATGGTCTGATACCACTGTAATATTCCTAAATTGGGAAAATCAGCAATACTTGCATAGAAAACACATTTTTTAGAAATATGAGCATCAACATAAAAATGAAACCTATGAATCCATTAGATATGACATTATTGAACTTAGATCTAAGAGGAAATCAGAAACAAATGAATTTTTCCTATTTAAACAGGCCTCCCATGCTCAAAACAACTTAAAAATGATGAAACCCCAAGACTGCAACACACAGAAATTACTGCATAAAGAGACAGTGCATTTATTGGAGGGTTATACTTATAAAATGGAGAGACAAATCAGATCTTATATTATATTACTCAATGAGGCATAAAAATAGAGATCTAGTCTCTTTTTACATAGATCCAAGATGACCTGGCAAGGGTTTCTTGACAGAAATGATATACAAGAGATAATTGTTGCAGATCTATAGCTGAATCACACTGTATAGCTAAATCTCTACATAAAAATGGCTAAACATTCAAATAAATGGCTGTATACTCTCCTACTAGCTTTCCGAGAAAATGGTTGATCCTCCTCCTGGGAAATTAGCTCATAAAAGTGGGGTTTTAACCCCTCCCAATGCACACCTTAAGAAATAATGTAGTTTCTGTAAGGGATTGCATTGTCGCTAAAGGTAACTGCTTGGCCTAACACAGATAGTGGAAAATGCAGCTCAGAAAGCTCCTCTTAGATTTCTTAAACAAGATCTCAAAGAAAGAGTAGGGAATCCCCGCATGAGAAAACCCTTGTACTAAATAGTGCAGCAAACTTAGCTAAAAAGCCAAAGAATGAAAGAATTCTAAACAAACCACATACAAGATATAATCTTCAATCATGGTCCATATGGTTTCCATCTCCTCCATTATATAGTTGATGAGCTTCCTCACCAAGGGTCCCACCCCATTATGAGGTTGCTTCCATGCAAAGGCTCCTCCACCAAAATTATGTTGTCTCCATTAGTCTTGCTCATCTATTTATAACGTTGTTTGATTTAGTCAATCTTGACTAGATATTCATTCCTTGTCTCCTTTCACACTCAAGGTGTCTTCATTTTGACTAGCTAGATTGATCTTCATTCGCATTGAGTTGTCTTTATTTAGGATCCATTGCTCATATAAAAATGTTGTTGACTTGGTCAAACTTGACTTTGTCCACACATTTTAGACCCTCTTCACACATGTGGATGCTTGTTCTAATTATTACATGATCCGTTTTCACATTATGAGGGATTTTAATTCATACTTAAGCAACTTATGAGCCTCCTTGCCCATTTTATTCATCTAACTAGATTTTTAAATAAAAAATAATATTCCTATTAGTTGCATGCTAATTTAGGAATATTACAAGATGTTTCTTGCCAATTAGGGGAATTTTGAGGTCTAAAATGGGCCTCATAAGAAAAATGTACAACAAAAATAAACTTTATAACAACCAATAGGATTCAAGATGATGATGTCAACCATGGGGGATGATTCACCATTTATTAAATAAAAGGGTCAAAATATTAAAAAATAATAAAATAATAAAACTACTTTTTCAACTCGTATTTTCAACTTATCTCCCAAAATGTTTACTCAAATTTCGAGCGGGAGTACTCGTTGGATGCGAAATTTAATTCCTCATCCAAGGAGTACCCATGTTGCATACTTTCGATGAACTCTACTACACGAAAAATGATAAATACATAAAAAACGTAATTGTAATCACGTTTTTTTATGTATTTCTCATTTTTCGTGTAGTAGGGCCCATCGAAAGTATGCAACATGGGTACTCCTTGGATGGGGAATTAAATTTCTCATCCAACGAGTACTCCCGCTCGAAATTTGAGTAAAAATTTTGGGAGATAAGTTGAAAATATGAGTTGAAAAAGTAGTTTTTCCATTTTTCCCTCTAAAATTTGATGATGTCATCAAATCTTATTTGATTTTTTCCACTATTATTTTATAATTTCCTTAGGAGACCCATTTTAGACCTCAAAATTCCCCTAATGAAGACCTTGACTTTTGTCCCCAAGAAGTCCTTCATTGCTGAGAAGAAACCTGCAATCACAAACATGCAAAGAATCAAAAGCATCTGTGGTATCTAATAATCCAAATATTATCTTAACTTAATGATCAAGGAGATTAAAGGTTGTAATTATTTTAATGACTATGAAACAACATAGTGAGAAAAATTATCTAAATGTATTATTCGGGAATATAAAGAGAAATCTTACAACCAAGCCTTGATGTCATACAGATTCCTCCTATATGCCTTCCCAATCTCCCTCCTATGTTTAACAAGCTTTCCACTCTAGAATTACTAGCATAAGATTATCATAAGTGAACCCCCTAACCCTAAAGTTTCAACTAAATTTATAGGAGAAATTGTGGAAGTTTCAGATCCACCAATAGAGGGGTGTCATCCACAAATGAGGGGATTAGGGTTCCTTGATCCAAGGGGATAAGCTCCATGATTAGGTGGATTTAGCTCGAACTTGCATGACTCAGAGGCTTTTAGTTGGAAAAATATGCACCCAATTATGCTTCTAGAAGTTACTTTTCGCCTTTAATTTACTTTAAATGGGGTGCGCATGTTTTAATGGGAAACAGATCGTAGAATTTCGAAGAGAAGCTTAGTAATATCTACACATTCACAGGAAGTGACCACAAAAAGTGCGTAGGCCATCTTTAAGAATATTTAAGAGTTATTTTCCCAGTTTCCAAGACTTTATTAAGGAATGTAAATGTTTTACTTCTAAGGAAGCATCAATATGGATGGTGATAGATCCATATTGACCGTCAAATGTCATGGTGACAAAATGACGTGTAACAGTGCTTCAGAAAAGTGATAATATATGGGAATAATTGGAAGGCCAAGCATGTTGTTATAGATTAGGCAATAGGTTGTGGGAGATTATAACCTTTCCTTAGGTCATAACCTCCACCCTCATATCCATAAAGGATGGCTATGAGGGCCCTTGTGCCCTAACATCAGAGTGTAAATCCTTATCTTAGAGAGATAATTCTAGGAATTGGGTTTAGTGTGTTTGTATTGGGTAAAAATACATGCACTAAAGCATGAAGCACTCTACCAAATATTTTCCATCATATTTACCATGCCTTAGGAATTTCTAAGTAATCATCGATTCAAGTGTCATATATTTAGATGGCATATTGAATCATTTTTTCATGCACCTAGCATATTATCTCACCTAATTCCCAATCTAACACTAAGACTACTAGTGACCTACAAATGCACCATGTTGAAATTTGCAACAAGAAACAGTGAAATTGGCATCTAGAAACAACATGAAAACACACACACACACTAGTGTGGGATCACAAGTCACACAGTGATGGGTCCAAGTGATAGTCACATAGTGATGGGTCCTACCGATACATTAGTATGTCTAATTTAATTTTCCCTTAATTAAATTGGACAATAAATTGTAATCTTATCTCATAATCACTTGTAATAGTTAAGTGAGTATGATAGACTCAGTTAGCTCATGAAATTCAAGTTGAGGGTGGTTGGTGAAGCATGCAAAGTGATTCTAGTTGTATTAGAGTTCAATTTGTAGTTAGTGTATTAGTTTTGATGCATGAGAAATCAATTAACTCAATTAAGTGAGTTAAAGTCAATCTAACTAGTTGTAATGGATTGTTGCACTAGTGAGAGGTCAAGTAAATTAAATCATATTTAATTCACATGCAGTGATCTGTCAAGTGACTTATTATTTACTATTAATAGCTGCATGCATGTCAGTTCTATTGAAGACCCAGTTGAGACAGAGGTTAAAGGGATGTTATAGCAAACCACCCAGATGAAGTTATATACCCATAGAATTTCCCATGATACTTAGCACATTCAAGGAAGGATGAAATTCCTTGAGAATAGGGATTTCATTCCACATAAATTGCTTGAGGAAGGAAAGCTAAAGATAGGCTAAGAATTGGCTAAGTGTTGGTCCATTTTTTCTCGGATCAGTGTGAGACAGTTGGGAGACTGCAGGAGACTCTTGTGAGAAGAGTGAATTGTAATTGTTTCATGATTCCTTGGTGAATATATAATAGAATATAGAGGGATTTTGAGCAGCAAGATTTCCCCAGGAAAATTATCTATGTTGTGTATTGATTTTCTTCTTTCTCTTACTTGGCGTGATTGTGTGATCGTGTTTAAATTATGAAATTGATTTGTAGAAGGATTCAGTATTTTGTTTTAGTATATCGCATGATCGTATTGAATCCATTGATATACATACTATTTGCATAATTTTACACACCATATTTGATTTATTCGAGCCTCTCACACCTATCTGTGTTTGCATTTCTTCCACATGAGAATACAAAATTGTGCCACAGTGTTTGATGACGAGTAGCCTCCTAAAGAAAATTGAGATTGGAACAAGCTATGAATATTAATTTTCTTGTCATATGGTCTAATTTAAAGCATGAAAGTCACCTGATTACCTAGCTTGGCTCCTCCTCCAACTATAGAATTTCATGTAAACCTTCAATTCTAATGATTGTTATTGAATAGGTTTTAAAAAACAAGCACACTTAAGGGCTGCACTAGACTAAAAAAAGCAATGAATAACATGGAATAGTATGTATCATTCTTAAGAGTGATGTCATATAAGAGTACTAGGGAGATGTACTAGAAAATTATTTCCAGTACTCTGGTAGGTGCTGGAAAATCATTTTCCAGCACCTACAGGAGCACTGGAAATCATTTTCCATCACATACAATCAATAGGTATGGGAAATTTTGGATATGTATGAATAAATATATTCATTGTGCTCAATTACAAATTTTGGTAAAATGTAATGAATAAAAAGGTAAAATCTTAAAAGGTAAAAAGTAAGGCAGTACTAACACGACGTAGTCAAACTTTTAAGTCGATAATAACAAAGCAAAGGGAATTATCTTCATAATAAAGATTACATGTCATCTTAAGGTTGAAGATTTTGAAAGGGAAGAATAGCAAAGGAAGTTCCTTTCTTGTAAATTTCTGAAAGGGAGGAATAGCAAAGGAATTTGGAAGGGTTAGTCATATATTCTTTATTTTCCTTTTGTTATTTTACTGTAAACATCAATTAATTCTTGGTTGTATGTATGTTCATGTATACACATTTTATCAAAAAATTATGCTCTATGAACTTTATAGTTTTCAGGGATTTAGCTTCTTCTTGATATTTTTTTTATAGTGAAAATTTATTTACAATTTGAATTATTTCTATTTCTAACTTCTTTCTGAAAAAAAATTTAACCTCATTTGGATGAGATTCAAACTTGATGTTATCACTCCCCTTGTTTTCCAAGGTTGAGAATGGAGAGTGAAGGAGGTAACCTCAAACCAATATTTAGGTTTGGTAGCTAGCCCTACTAGACCAGAGAGAGCTCTCTCAATGTCACTTTTATAGTCAATGAGATGAATGGATATGTAATGATATTAGGCTAGGTATAAGCTTAATGAATTAGGGTTTTTTGTTTTGAAATTGTGCTGGATAGGAATGATAGTCAAGGAACTAGGTATAGGATTTTGGTATGATTTCAAAGGTATAGTTGTAGAGATGAAGATGAGGCCAAGTAGGTATACTTAAGAACATAATTTAACTATCACTGTGTATAGGTTTTGAAAATAGAGAGACAGTCAAAATGAGCATGTTACATGAGTTCATTCATCAAAAGAGGAGAAACACATTCATGAAAATCTTATAAAACAGAGCATGAAAAGAAATATTTTTGTACATATACTCATAATATCATTAGATGGAAGCATACATGTGATGGAAAGAAAACATAAACATTCAACTTGATGGTGTTACTAAGACAAAACAATGCCAATAAGCATACCATTGGTGTCCCAAAATTATAGTTGCAACATGTCTTTGATTTCACTAAAAAAGTTCGTACATAAGCTCCACACTGAAAATAACAACTATCCAACCTATGAAACGACTTGATATGGACTACATATAGAAAATAGAATAGATGACACCTCATTGGGTCGAAACTTGATCCAGAATACCTAATAAATGCACCCTATGAGTCATTACCTAGAATCTAGAGAAGTTAGAAACAATACCCCCAAATTTAGCTAATAACTAGGAGTGTACCTCTCCTTGATTAATTACATGATTCCTCCACAATGAGACACAAAAAAAATCTCTCTTATCCAAAATACATCTCATAGGACAACTTCTACGTCGAAATTTGGATCATTCTGGCTTGACAATTGTCCAAAAGGAATCCAACACAGAAGCATTGTGACAATTAACAGAAGTGTCACACCTCCCAGCAGAAGTGTCACGCCACTTTGAGGGTGATTTTGACTGACCTTAAGTTATCCTCCTAAAAATATCAATATTGGGCTACGTATCCCTATGTGTCCTCTATCAATCTCAATGTTGAAATAGAGAAAAAACCTCTTGGAAGTCCTTCAAAAATCCATTTTCCAAACCTTACTCCAAAAGCGCAGTGCACAGGAAAAAATAGTGGCAAAAGCATGAAAAAGAGGTTTCTTTTTGGGGTTTTCTCCAAAACTAGGGGGTGTCATCAAAACCTAAGACCATATATGGAAACTAGATTTCAATAGATATCCAAACTAATAAAAATTTCCTCATTTGGAGGCTTTGAGGAATGGCATCGTGCCACTGCGCGACACTTCTGCAAAGGTCAATTTTCCATATTTTCCAAAACACCACAAAAAATACTCAAAATGCTAAAAATCTGCTGAATTTTGTTTCATGTCATCCTTGGATGATAAAACAAGCAACTAGGGATGCATCAATTAGTAGGTCCAAGTTATATTTCTCCTTTAGCTTAATTAGGGTTTCTTTAAGCTTTTTCCTCAAATTCTTCACCCTGACTTTGGATATTTGTTTCCTAGTGAAATAATGTCTCGCCATATCCCTCGGGAGGCTATTATCTCTTTCTGCCTTATTCAAAAGCTTCTCAAGCTGCACATTTACCCTGTCAATTTGTAGCTCTTTGTCTTTCTCAATTTCAGCAACGATCAACTCATTAAAGGTTAGTTGACCTAATGGAGGAGATGGCTCTCTTTCTTGTTCCTTTTTCCTGGTTAACCCTCTTTTTCTTGGCCTCCTTGGCTTTGTTTCAGCCTCTATGTATTCCAAATAATCAACATATACCACTTCTTTTCCCTTACCTTTGTCTGCCTCAAAATATGCCTTTGGTTTGCTTTGGAGCAAATGTTTCACCTTCAATTGCATGTTTTCTTGTTGTAGAAAGGTAATCATGAAATTTTCCCTTGAGAGGCTATCCTTCAACTCTACTATCTCTACATCCTTTTCCCTCATTGTCTCCTTAGCTTAATTTTCTTTCACATTCTCTTCCATATCAACCTCCCTGGGTGCTTGTTCCTCATGCTGCTGCAATGGTGACTCATCCTCATTCATAGGTCGCTCACTCTCATGAATAGGTGGTTGCTCCATGGTTTCTCTTTTCTCAACTGTAATTTTAGGTGCACATACACCTTTAGTGGTATTAGGAGAAAAAACTATCCTCGTACCCTTCTCATAGGTTTGAGTGATTTCAACCCTAGGCGCCTTTGTAACCTCTACTATTCTACTTGAAAAGCCAACCTCCTTTGGTTGTGATGATGTTGATGGTATGTTCTTAATGATGGGTGGACTAGAAGTAGGCACTGATGCAACTATCTCCATGAAATTTTCCCAAGATATATTAATTGTTGATGCAAAACAATAAGCTTGACCAAACCATGGTGGAACAAACTAGGGTGGTGATATTTTCATCTACTCTGTACCTTTTTAGTCATTTTTACCAAACTCCTAAATAAATAATTATGAAAATTGAGTGGTTTAGTGGAAGTGAAATGCATCAATAACCTTATATGGTACTGGTACAATCTTGAGAATCTCCCTTCACATGTAAAATACTTCATAATTAGCTTCATCAAAGGGGCATACTTATCAATTAAATTCCTGAAAGAAAATATGTGCTCAGGAGAATCTTTGCAATGAGATTTTAAGAACATTTTGTAGTTCTCAATGTCCAAGTCCATTCCTTTGAACCATATTTCTCCATGGTTCGAGATACCTATTGCTAAAGCACTAGCATCTATTGATATGGTGAATTCAATACCTACTATGATGGCCTTATCTCTCCTGAGGATGGTGGAAAAAAGGCTTGGTAATTGAGCATGACAACCTACCTCATGGATTTTCTCTAAAACCTCAAAAAACCACTGTTTTCAAAACATCTCTTAACACAAGGAGAAGCATTGATCTCCTGCAAGTTAGATGGCTAAAACCTAGAATGATGACCTCCTTTATGGACCCTCTTCTCACCCTCCGTGATGTTTTCCAACAATAAAAAACCTAGCTTGATGTAGTGGATAGGGAAGGAGGAAAATTAGGAAAACAAGGTATAGTGGTAGAGTGATTTTAGGGACGGAAATGAGGTGGAAGGGAGCTAGGGAAAAATCCATAAAAATTTGGGGAGGTAGGTTTATGAGTTGGCTACAATATGCAAGTGCAATTTTTGGAAATGGGCATGTTAAAATTACCCAAAAGGTCAAAACACATGGTTTTTCTAGTTTCCCTTCAAAAACTTAGTGAAAAATAGGGTTTGAATGAAAATGGCGTCAAGGAGGGATATGAGTGATTAGTAGTGTTTGCATAAGGTATAAAGATGATGTATGAATGTTTTTAGATGGTGAAATTAGGGTGTTACCAACTAAAACTATCCAAGCATGGAGGAATCCACCCTTTTTCTGAAGAATTTGACTTGAAAGATGTATAAGGAGAATTCACTTACTGATTAGGAGGTCTCTAAACCTCGAGACAAGCTGATTTGACCCTTGGATTTCTATTTTGAAGATTGGAACCAAAAGCGTAGCACCTTTTCTAGAAACGTAGCGCAACAAGACATAAGTGTAGCACAACTTGCCAGAAATGTAGCGTAGAGAAGTTTAGCACAATTCTTGTTGGTTGTCTTCAACCTTTGATAGTTTTGGAGTCTGGTGAGGATAAGGGAGGAGATATTTGAATATCAAAGGATGAAATGACTTCAAGAAGCTTCATTCCCTTTTATAACATCACAAAATTTGTTTTTTTGTCTTCTAGTGAAATCATAAATACTTTGAGTAAAACTTCTTTTTTGAAAAACTTGATCATGTAGCATACTCTTTAGAAAAGAAAAATCACCTTTACTTATTTTCCTATCTTTTATAACTCCCAATGTAAATGATTTGTATGGTGAAAATGACTCTTTTGCGCCTTCTTTCATGACATGATTGGACATTATGGTGGCGAAACAAAAGAGACCTAGACCATGACCTAGAGGGAGGTCTGTTGACTGATCTAAGACCCTAGGTGATAATAGATGACATGACCTTGAAATGATGATGAATATAAATGAGTGAAGGGAGTAGCATTCTGACCTAGACAACATTCAGTGAACACAATTTTATTTAAGAATTGGTTTGAAAACATAAAATTTTGACCTAGGACCACTACCAAGTAAACCTGAAAGAGTGTATTTTATCACTGGAAATTTTGACACTAACACTTGGGACCTCCCTCTCACAAATATTAATATAACTTCTCAGTTCCTCATTATTATACCATCTGTACCTCATATTTATGTTTACAAAGAAAATCTAGTGTGTTAAATCCTCACTGACACCATAGAAACTAAAATTTCGAACTACAATGGCTGGTATTTTCAAGGTAATGGAAGACATCTAGTGGAAGACATCTTTGCTTTATATGTGATACTTAAAGGTGTAGTGGGTCTAGTTCATTGGTATGTCGTTTTTTAAGTTACTAAGAGGCACATTTTGTTGATGCCTAGTTTTTTAAGTCACTCAGAGACCTGGTTGGTTAATTGATGTCTTAATTCTTTATAGTGGGATATTTATTTTTGGTGACATTTTGAAACGTATTTAATAATATTTGTCTAAAGAAAATTTGCAAAATAATGTATTTATTGTTGCTTGTTTGATACTTTCTAATGAAAACATGCAACATAATGTATTTATGAAAACATGCAATGTAATGTATTTACATATGTTTGATACTTAAAAAAAAGACATTCCATGTATTTCAATGAACATGGATTTTCCCCGGATGCGGGTGACATGCCCCGATCATGCGAGGACAGATCCTCCCATGCTCCGGCTAACGACGCCCTGCAACACTAGCTTTAATCTGATGTGAAAACGCATTTCATCAATCATTCATAACGGTGCTCTAATGCACCTAATCTCTAGCCACAATCTGAATCACATGATGTCCCACTTGGCCTATCCCTCATTGTATCTTTGAGCGTGCCACAATCCCTCCTAGCATTTGTGATCATGCCTCAAGTCTTGAAAAAGCCCTAAAAATCCTCATTTAGACATCCCTCTATTGTGCAAGATGATATTTTGAGGCACTTTTGTTACTTCCCTTTCCATCTCACTGCTACCGCAGCTCCTCTATGCACTCCTCTTGCTACGCACTCCCCCTGACTCGCAGCCCCTTGTTGCATGCCCTCCTGTAGTGTGCCCCTCCCCCTGTAACCCTCCTGGCTACGCGACCTTGGCTGAGTGCCCCTCGACTTTGCGCATCCATTTGGAAATACCCAACTATTGTGCCTCTCCCCACTGCACGATATCGGCGGTGGTCTCCCCTACTGCACACCCCCTCGCCCCAGCGACCCCTCGTCGCGCACCCCCCCCTCATGCACCTCTGCTGCTCGTGCTCCTATATTGCATCTCAATTCTCTTCTCATCAATTTCCCTATGGTTCCATGACAATGTCAAAATCCCATCAGGGGTAGCCAAAGAGGTGCATTCTTGAAACGCTATCACCGTGGTCAAGATCAACATCTGGAATCCATTGAGGGTTCCTATTTGGGTAGCTAAAAAAGGAATGCTACTCAAATGCCTGAACGCTCCTAAGATTAGATGGTATTAACCCTGGAGAAACCAAGGGGTAGCAGAGGCCCCAGGAAGTCCACCATTGTGCACTCTGAGTCGCCAATTTCTCAAAAAATAGAGTCGCTCTCTACCCATGAGCCAGTGGAGGAGGAGACATATGTTTGGATCATGAATTCAGATGGAGTATGGACCAGATTTCTAGATGCAGAGTACTCTATTTCTCATATGTAATGTGCTTCCATCCTGAAGCCCACGCACGAGCTAATTTCTGAGGAGGAAGCCATTTCACGTGAGTATGGTTGCCTTATTGAGGAAAAGGACCTTTCTACAGAGGATGATGACGACACACCATGACTGCACGGTAGCTATGTCCATCTCTGTTTTTTGCCAACCCTGGACATACTACAATTTTTTGTTTTTATATGTGTTACTGATTTTTTTTTAAATAATGACTATTTGATTCCATCAAGGTGTTGGTTTCCTCCTCAAAGGCAGCCCCAAACCTGCTTATTTTTTAAAGCTACTAAGGCTGGGATAGGCTAAGAAATGTTTGCCATCTCATCCCACTACCTATGTAAAGTTTATTTTATGATCTAATATAGCTTAGCCTAACTTACAAAAAAAAATGAACATGGATTTTAATTTGAAAATTTTCATCCCTTTATACATTACTAATTATTTTTCTCTTTTGTTCAAAAGCTTGGATGAGTTCTTATTTAGTATTTGTTGGTTTTCTTTTTTGGGCACATCATGTATAGTTTTTCTTTCAGGTCTTTCGATTTCTGAATGTGTTATGTAATTTCATTTTTTGGTCTCATTCCCCTTTATACTCTTATATTTGGGATGTGTTCTTATTATATACAATATCTCTTTTTATACTGCATATTTTTGTTAACTCATATTTCTGTTTACAAAGAAAATCTAGTTTGTTAACTCCTCATATTTCTGTTTACAAAGAAAATCTAGTGTTTTAACTCCTTATATTTATGTTTACAAATAAAATCTAGTGTGTTAACTCCTCATATTTCTGTTTACAAAGAAAATCTAGTGTGTTAGATCTTCCTTTAGTCTAACCAACCATGGATTTTCTTCTTCTTAGAGGCATATCATGAGTGGCTACACTCCCATTATCAATCTTGAACTTACTCTTGGTCATTGTTGGTAATCATTACAATGATGTTCATTTTCTTAAGAAATACTCTAATTTTTTTTTTCTTCCAACAGGTGTGGATCGAAGTTCTTAGAGGAGGTCATGCTTTCACATAGTTTCCAACTCCCTTGTTGATAAGATATTTATATAATATATTGTAAATACAATGAAGAGGAATTTTTTTTGTAATTATTTGTAGAAACTCCCTAAATTTACATCATCCAAATCTGTGTGTTCTTCAATTTATTGTTGCCCATAAAAATCTCGACAAATTTTCAACCGATTTGCAGAAATTCATTTGACCTCCATTGATTAGTTTCAAAAGAAAATTTCCATCTTCATACTATTTGATGGGCCTATAAATTAGACATAAAATAAGGCCCATCTAACCTTTTTTAGGCCCATATACCTTCCGTATGCACATAAAAGGATATATTAAATCTCTCCTTCTGCACTTAATAATTTTTTCTTATGATTTAATTTTTTCTTAGGAAGGTTTAAAGGTAATTTCATATTTATGCCTAATATTGGTTATTTTTGTAGAATATTGTGAGAATGTTGGGCAGATTATGTAGATTTGGAGAAGGAGATGATTTAGAGACTTTCTCCCTACCACTAGAAGATCAATATTGGAGAATAAATGAGCACAATGTCAGGAAATTATGGAGAAACCTTGGAGAGATTCAAGGGGGTTGTCCACCCTCCTTAACTATCAAAGGAGACCAAGAAAAGTGAAGATGAAGTGAACTCAAGCCATACTTCACTTGGAGTCTCTAGCGAATCGAATTCCAAGAGGCAGTCAAGAAACTGAAGATGAAGGGCACACAATCTATGTTTACTTGGAGTCAAAGTGGAATCAATCACCATTTTCAAGGGAGCTGTTGGTAGCTACCCTGTAGAATAAATAGAGCATAGCTAGAGCTAGGATGAGTTAGTCTATTCTAGTCTCGATTCCATTCAGAAATATTGTTGTGAGCTATTGAGATTTTCTATTTTATTTAGGGATCAAACTTTCAGAGATGTATTCAATTATTCTTTTATGAAATGAGTAGACTAATTTCATTTGACTGATTTAAGTTTTAAAGGGATAGGCTCATGGATTATGGCCTAATCCATGTGCCTTAGCTTCTATGATGTTATTTTCTTTTCTTTTCTATCATTTAGCTAGTTTTTCCTCTATCATTCAAGTTAGATCTGCTTCTGATAAGTTTCATTGCTATTTAGTTTTTGTGTTGCTGTAGTTTTAATTACTTATGCATAGTGAAATAGAGGAAAAACTCCAAAACTGTGGTCAAATATCCCCCCTCTCATCTCTGTCAATATAGTTTTAGTAGGGGCAGATCTTCCCACAGGCCAAAATTTCTTTCTGTTCGAGTTCGAGGAAGAATTTGTATTACCAATTCCAAGCCTTTCCTTCACTATTTCATCCTGAATTTCTATCTATTTCCCATACATGAATCCATAGGTGTGCTTCACTTCTAAGCACTGCTCTTATGCTTCCATTTCCCTCCTTTCCTTCTCACCTTAACACTGCACTTACCTTTTTTTTTAATGCATTTAAGCCCTTTAGCCTTATTTCTTTGTTTCCTCCGTTCACAGTTGCCTACCCTTTTTATGCAAAACACATGAAAAACCATTCCAAACCACTAAAAAACGGACCTCTGCCTTTTATCCTCGAGACTCCCACCACCGTACATCACAATCTCACTTCGCCGCTCTTACCTTTCTCCTTGAAGACTTACCGCTCTCCTTCATCGATTTCCTACCTTATTCCTTCATTCTATCGGTCACCATTTCCAGACTCGTTTCAACGCAAAAATACTTGAAAACCATCAAAAACCTGACCTCTGCCTTCCTCCTCGAAATTCCTGGTACCGTGCGACGCACTTCGTGAATCGTAAAATTTAGCTTTTACCTTCAATACTTACCACTCGTTCCTTGCGATTGCAATATTGTGAAATCGCAAATCGCAATTTGCACTATTTATCCTTTCTCCCTTAACACTTACCGTTGTTCTGGCCGATTGTGATAGTGCGATTTCGCCCCACTGTTGGTCCCACCACCATGTTGCCATCACAAATCGCACTTCAAATCCTTTAGATTTTACCCTTAATGCTTACCGCTCGTTCTTTCGATTATGATATTGCGACATCTCATATCGCAAATTGTAACTTTTCCCTTTTTCTTTTCAGTGCCACGTCATCCCCATCACAAATCACATCCCGTAGATCTTATCCTATCGTAAATCACATCCCGCAGAAATTACCACATCGCAGATCGCAGCCGCAACCTTTACCACATCGCAAATCGCATTTCGCACATTTTATTTTATTCCTATTAATCCTTACCGCTATCCTTGTAAACTTGCCATATTGCAATTCGCAACGCGCCACGTCACTCTTCGCACTTTTCTATGTGCACCATTTAGTTCGTTCTATTAAGTCCTTACTTCCATCCATTTAAACTTGAAAATTTTCTATTGCGACATTACACATCGCAAATTTTTCTGTCCATCACATTCTGCCATTGCATTTCTGTGTTCTTCTCTCTCCAAAGTCATTTCTTGTGTTATAATAAGGTTTCCTAAGGGTTTAACCCCCTCCGTCTGCGCCAAAGCAATTTCTCACGCTACCATAAATTTTTCTACGGGTTTAACCCCCTATTTTTGCTTCCAAACCTCATTTCATGTGTTAAACCTCCCATTCGCTCTCTTAGCCCTTTTTCTTCCCTCAAAGTTGAAAATTAACTCTTTTTAATTAAAATTAAGGCATGGATAATTTAGTTGCATGGATAGGAGTATGGTAGATAGATCATAGGATAGGTAGAGTGCATTTAGCCATTTGGCCAAGTTAAGTGTGGTTTAGAATTCATTTTCTTTCTGCTATTTGTTTTCTGCAAATTAAATTAGTTTCATTATTGGCATTCCTTTCCAGCAATTTAGTTAAGTTTCCTTTCTGTCATTTCCTTCCAGTAATTTACTTTCCAGCTCTTCTCATAATTTAATAAATAGCACCCTTTCGTGAAGCAGAAGAGGATGACATGAATAGAATGCATCTGTTGTGTATATTGCACTGTCACCTCAAATTTTGTATGAACCCCAGGTTGATAAATTAAAGTGCGATGCCCCCTGGGAGTTGCAACATTCTTGGTGCAATACCAGGGCTCACCACTTTTTGGCGTTGTTTCCGGGGAGATGTCTAGTAGATGTTGGAACACCTAATCCTACATGGTTAGGTGTGGAATGCGAAAAGTCACAATGGAGTCCAAGTGACCTTGGAATGTGAAACTAAGAGTCACACCATTGTACTATAAATGTACATCTTTGTATAATGGAAAATAAGAAAGCCTCACGCTTATCTTTCATTGTGTGTTGAGTCTCTTGTGTGTGCATTCTTCTTCTCATACACCATGTGTGTGCTTCAACATGGTGTTTAACATGGTATCAGAGCGGGCGATTGCTAGCCCTGCTCCAAATTGAGTGAGCCATTTGTGTTTATGGCCTGTGCATATCTGCATTTTTGCAGCTTTTAGAGAGTTTCTACAGTAGAATTTTTGCTGCCATTCAGAGGTGCTTTGAAGAAGAGCAGCGTTGGTTTTGAGAAAGAGCAGCATTCAGACATTGGCAGCATTTAGAAATTGGCAGCATTCAGCATTTGTTTTGAAGAAGAGCAGCAAGCAGCACTGCACATCTGAAGGTTTATTTCTTCCTGCAATCTCTGCATTTTAAATTCTGCATTTTCAAGAGCTGTTAGATACGATTTATATTGGGTTTCTGAACAAGTTTCTGGGTTTTCACTGGAAATATTTCTGAGTTTTCATCGGAAGATTTCTAAGTTTTTTCATTGAAAATTTTCTGCTGCTATATGACCCTCTGCAATTTTTTTGAAGAAAGGTTCTGGGTTTTTTGAAGAAAAAATTTCTGAGTTTTCTCTGCTGCTGGAATTAATTCTGCTCTATATTTGAAAGAAGAAAAAAATTCTACTGCTGTTTTTCAAGTGGATTTCCTATCTCTGCTCTCTGCTGTTTAAAAAATAAAAAATAAATAAAAAATAAAAAAATAAAAAAATAAAAATTCTGCGCCCTCTACCTCATGGCCTTTCGGCCTTTCCACTTCATATTCCCCTCGCCCTTCTCTCAATACATTACCCTCACCTCACACTCTCGGCCCATTTCCTGCAATAGCCACACAAACATCGACCCACTCGACTCTGCTCCCCTCGCTATTCGACCCTCACGGCCTCATGAGCTCCCTCGAGTCCTGCAAACCCCGCTGCCTACAACCCTACTCCTCACCCTAACTCTTCTACCCATCGCTTTCCATTACTAAATGCCTCACCTATCCCCACTACCCGAGCTATCTAAACTCTGCATACACACAGTGCACAACACACCCCAAAGTCTAAACTCTACCCATCTCACACCCGCAGCCTCCTCACTTTAACGCGCTCCCTTTACCTCTGCAATTACAACACTCCCCCTCACTCAAACCCTCCACCCTCACGGCGTTACTCCATTCCCATTCGGCCTCGCTTGCTGCAACTCTCAACCCCCATCCCATTCACTCCTACACCATCACCGCACAAAGCCCTCTCCATACCTTAGGCCCCCCTTAAATTCGGCCTTTCCATTTCTTTTTAAGTTCCAAAACAAAACAAAAAAAAATACCAAATTTTTTTACAGTTCATACGATTTTAAAATTCCGCCTTTTTTTTTAATATCCCCAACCCCATCCATATAATAAACCTCCCCACGTTTGAATTTTTTAATCCATCCCTTTTCTTTTAAACTCCCTTTCCATTATCCACCCATTATTCCATCCCATCCCATTTTAATATTGCCCCTCATTTTTTTTAATCGATTTTTATATTTTCCCACTTAATTAATATTTCCCCTTCCCTTTTTAAATATTTAAAATCCCTTTTAATTAATATTCCCCCTTCTCTTTTTAAATCTTTAAAATCCTTTTTAATTAATCCCATTCCCCCAAATTTTTAATTATTTCCATTTTTTTAATTAATTTTTAATTAATTAAAAAAAAATAATAGCAGAGAGAGAGAGGAAAGAGAAGATATAAAGAGCAGAAATGAAGGAAATGACATATCAGTAGATGGACTATACATAGAGAAATGAGAAGATTTGACATTTTGTGATTTGTGGCATAAGGGTGATTTTTTGAAGAATTTCACATTTGAAGACAAGTTTGCCATCATTGAAAACAGCTATTTGAAGAAGGAAATTCAGCTGCCATAAAAAGATTCTTGCACAAGTGTTTTCAGCTGCACATATTTTGCAGAAACATTGTATTGAACTGACATTGATTTGCATCTTCATTCAGGACTTGAAGTGTTTGAGTTGAAGATTGTTGATTGCCCTCCATCATTTGAGGAGCACACTTTGTACTTTGAGATTTCCATAGTTGGAAATTCTTTGGAGTCATTTGTATTTCTTGTTGCATCACATTGTAAACGGGTGCATTTTCGGTTGAAGCCGAAACCCTTTCATTTTTTGAGCCTAAGTTGTTGAAAATGGCTAAAATCAATGAGGCATTAGTGTTGTTGAATAACCTCATTCATTCCAATGTTGATGACATGATAAAAATGAGCAAGAATGCTCTTTGTAACATTCAAACTTGTTTACAAGATGCACAAGAGAAGATTGAATTTTTGCAGTTAGAATCTCAACTCTAGCAAGACGAACTTCACCAAAAGAGTCACCATTCTAAACCTGTTTCTGTTCAGAAGATTGAGAAGGACTCCCATCAGCAGCAAGTTAGTAAAGTTGAAGTCAATTCCCATTCAGTTCCTTGTACTAGAGCAGATGTACATGCAGATGCAGTGGTTCAACCTCACTTCTCAAGCCCATCATCAGACCTTGGGAAGAGCTTGTCCACAACAAGCACAAAAATGGTCTTGGATATGACAAGGATGTGACCTTTCATATTCCGGACTACACCAAGCCCATCATATTTCAGAGTGCCGGATTCATGTATGACAGTTCACCTGCAGCTGTTCCAGATCTTGCTCCGCTTCCACAACAGATTTTAAAATGCCAACACTGTGATCGAGTTGGCCATATGAAAGATCATTGTTTTGATCTTCATCCATGCAAGCACTGTGGTCGGCACACTCATTCTTCAGATAGATGCTTCAAAAACAAGCCTCCTGTAAGAACCAAGATTCATCTTGGATGGATCGCTTCTTGGCAATGGGCATCAGCAACCAAGAAGATGTTTACGACACATGTTAGAACTTGTTCACGGATATTGAGCAAACTTGCAGTTGAGTTTTCTCCATCATCTCACCTTGTCCCTGACAGGGGGGAAAATGGTGGTCATGTACAAGCTTCGACGACAGATCAAGCGAGCCTGAGCCACAATCTCTCATTCCATGTTCAGAGTTGTAGCCAATAGTTCAAGCGAGCCTGAGTCACAATTCGTCATTCCGGATTCAAAGATGTAGCCAGAGACACGGATGCCCATGAGCATGCCTTCGGTTGGTGGATAACCTAAAACCATCATTTTTGGTTGGTGGATAACCTAAAACCATCATTTTCGGTTGGTGGATAACCTAAAACCATCATCTTTGGTTGGTGGATAACCTAAAACCATCATTTTCGGTTGGTGGATAACCTAAAACTATCATCTTTGGTTGGTGGATAACCTAAAACCACCATAGGTAGTAGACCTCCCTTATTTTAGGTCGAAGGTCTCCCTTTTTTATGAGGGACAATTCCTCTAGCAGAAGCTTTCAGCTTCTTGCCAGTTTTGGAAGAGTTCCGGGAACTGCAACAAGTTTTGCGTTCCATTGTTTGTGGTCATCCTAAAACCACCTCTTTTTTCCAACATTTCAGAGAGTTGATTCAGCCCAAGTGCTGCCATGTATACTTTGCAGATTTGTATTACAACTCTTTTCTTGGACTCACACAAACCCCTTCGGATTAAGGGGGGATGTTGGAACACCTAATCCTACATGGGTAGGTGTGGAATGCGAAAAGTCACAATGGAGTCCAAGTGACCTTGGAATGTGAAACTAAGAGTCACACCATTGTACTATAAATGTACATCTTTGTATAATGGAAAATAAGAAAGCCTCACTCTTATCTTTCATTGTGTGTTGAGTCTCTTGTGTGTGCATTCTTCTTCTCATACACCATGTGTGTGCTTCAACATGGTGTTTAACAGTAGATGTTTTTATTCTATTTTTAACATTCTTTTCTTCTTTCATTTTTCATGTTTTTTTTTTTCCGAAATATTGAAAAATTAAAAATTAAAAAAAATTATTTCCATGGCTCATAGGAGTAGGGATACTCAGAATTAAAAAGAAAAACTTCTCCAACACCAACCCCCCCACTTGACCACGTGGTGCAGTAAGAACCACATCACCATAAACTTTTGAAGGAAGAAGAGATTGATGGATATGATGACAATGAAGAATATCTTATTGGGTTTCCCATTCGAGATATGGACATCAATGTACCTATGAAGAACATCCATCCATCTTTCCTTCCCAACTTCCATGGTAAGAGGACATAGGATCCGGAAACATTTATATTTGAATTTGAGATACTTTGTAGGTCTTATGGCTACTTATCACACACTCAAAAACTGAGATTGGTTCCTGCAACATTTAAGGATAGAGCTCTTAAATGGTTCATGAGTCTAGGTACTAGTTCAATAAGATCATGGAATGATATGCAAAAAATATTTGTAGAAAAAGATAAAGATCATGATCTTAGAGAAGAAATTCTTAGAATGAACCAAGAAGAATATGAGAGCCTTGAGGATCTAATAGAGAGGTTCATGTATAATGTTAAGAGGGAAAATTTGCAACATCTAGGATTTGACACACTAAAAACCCTCTTACCTAGAACAATTACGGATGAGTGGATTTATCTCCTTAATCTCATGAGCAAAGGAGATGTATATCAATTGTCATTTGAAGAAATTTGTGAAACATGCAAGTGCATATCAAGAGGAAGGGAAATAGTAAGTAAGCCATCATCAACATTGGTAAGGCAAGATGAACTTGAAAATTTTCTTGACAACTTTAAAACAGAAATCCTTGGAAATTTAACTGAACAAGTAGAAATTTTAAGAATGAAAAATGAAAAAAGAAGAATTTATCCATGCAGAATCATATGCTACTAATTGTTGTTCGTCATTCCCCATGTGTAAATAATTTTATCAGGAGGACGGTGGAGCAAGGAAATCACCAAAGAAGCTATGTTATGTAGCTCCAAGGATACCCTGGCATCCTAGTCAACTTTATATGATGCAAGGACCCACTTCACAATTTCAAGATTATTCACATCCATATAAAACTAATTAGGACACACTCCCTCCATGGCAACCTTGGCCATCTCAACCCCAAAACCAATCTTGGCAACATGGTTGGAAAGGTCCTTATTGGGAAAATCCACAATATCCTCAATATTTCCCTCCATATACTCCATACCCAACTCCATGCTATCCCTACCATCCACCTCCACCACAACCACAGCCTCAACCACATCCATCTCATATATCCACCCGCACTCAACTACTCGTACCACCATTTCCAAACCCACACCATGAAATATCTCAACCCACTTACAATGCTGAGGTACAACACTACCAAACATATCATCTTGATCTAAATGGTCTACATCTTAGTTCAAGAAAGGTATTGAAAAGAAGATATATTCTCTATGTCATTGCAGGACAACCTCAAGAAGAAAGAGATTTAAATGAGGAGATCAAAGAATCAAGTGTTTCACTTGATGAAGAGAAGATATCAAAATCAGATGTTGAGAGAGTTCCCTCATGTTTACTAGCATTTAATCCATGTGTTCAAGAGAAAAATAAGCAAAAAGAGGAATATTTAAATGCCATAATAGAAGAGGACATCCAAGATGATCCAACTCAGCAAGTGAATCAGGGGCATCACAACTATATTGAAATATGGTTCCAAACAATCATTAAATTGCAGCAACACACTCTTCTCTAGCAGTACTTGATACAATCCCAGTCAAAGAAATTCATCTCTCATATGCAGGTACATTTCAGAACATGTATTCTAAGTGTGCACCTGATTTTATATGTCATCTTAATGTGCACATGGCTCCATTTGAAGTATTCCTGTACTTGAAAAATGTTTTTTTTTTCCAAGTAGAGTAGGAAACTGAAAAAAGAAAAAAAAATGAGAAAAAAGGGGAAAAAGAACAAACCTCTTTGAGGTGTCTAAGATTGGCTCATTGATTGAATACTTCCATGAGGCAGTCATTGGGTTGAAAAAAATGAAAAATAAAAAATAAAAGATCCTAGGTGAAAACCTCCTTTGAGGCGCCTAGGCAGACCTTCCAGTTGAAAACCTCATGGAGGCAGCCAGTAGGCCTTTAAAAACAAAAACAAAAAACAAAAAACAAAAAAATTGTGCATTTCTCCATGTATCTCTCTCTAATGAATGCAGATGCTCTCCAACCTTTGCAAGAAGAAAACAACAAGTTGGCACAAAAAGTAAATTTGGTCAACACTTTAGTTAAAGGTAGTTAAACCTGGACTTCCTCTTCATGTGCTCAGAAGCTCCAAAGGACCTCAAGAAGATTATCGAATGCAGCTTCAGAACCACCAAAGACAACTTCAACAGCAGCTTCAATATCACATGCAAAAAAAAATCAATGGTAAGGCTTAGGTATGCAATCATCTAACCCTTTCTTCAAATCTATTTTAGCTCAATAAAACATTAAAAAGTGTGAGAAGGAAATTTTTTTTTATATAGCCAAAACCAGTAGTAGAGCAACCTCAGCCTTATGTGGCAACTAGACTCATTTTTTCCACCAAGAAAAGGAACAAGAAAAAATTAAAAAGGACTTTAGAAAGTAGGTCGTAAGCATCTCGTTGTAATAGAGGACAAGGAGTGCCAAGGGGTAACCAAGGGTGAACTCAATTTACAGAAAAAATAATTGTGAGTTTACTTTGCATGCAATAAAAAGAAAAAAGAAAAAAAAAAGAGAGAGAAAAAAATCAAATAAAAGGTGGAACCACCACCTCTTGGCATGAAAAATATATTTTCTTAAGGCACCTAAGGACCTCCATGCAGCACCTACAAAAATAAATGCAAGCAGAATAACAAGAAGATTAGCATGGGGGGAAACACATGGCCCAAGAAATAGAAAATGAAATAAGCCAGCATGCTCGAAAGACCATAAGGCAGGGAGGATGAATAGGTTGCTCAAAGGATGAGCAACCGTTTCAGTAAGGGGGTGATAATGGGCCTCTAAATTAGACATAAAATAAGGCCCATCTAACCTTTCTTAGGCCCATCTACCTTCCTTATGCACATAAAAGGATATATTAAATCTCTCCTTATGCAATTAATAATGTTTTCTTATGCTTTAATATTTTCTTAGGAAGGTTTAAAGGTAATTTCGTATTTGTGCCTAATATTGGTTATTTTTGAAGAATATTGTGAGAATATTGGGAAGATTACGCAGTTTGGAGAAGGAGATGATTTAGGGACTTTCTCCCTACCACTGGAAGATCAAGATTGGAGAATAAATGAGCACAATGTCCGGAAATTATTGAGAAATATTGGAGAGATTCAAGGGGGTTTTCCACCCTCCTTAACTATCAAAGGCATCCAATAAAAGTGAAGATGAAGTGCACTCAAGCCATACTTCACTTGGAGTCTCTAGAAAATCAAATTCCAAGAGGCAGCCAAGCAACTGAAGATGAAGGGCACGCAATCTATTTTTACTTGGAGTCAAAGTGGACTCAATCACCATTTTCAAGGGAGTTGTTGGTAGTTGCCTTGTACAATAAATAGAGTAGAACTAGAGCTAGGAGGAGTTATTCTATTCTAGTCTCGATTCCATTCAGAACTATTGTTGTGAGATATTGAGCTTTTTTGTTTTATTCATGGATCAAACTTTTAGAGATGTATGCAGTTATTCTTTTATGAAATGAGTAGACTAATTTCATTCAACTGATTTAAGTTTCATAGGGCTAGGCTCGTGGGTTAGGGCCCAATCCATGTGCCTCAACTTCTCTACTATTGTTATCTTTTCCTTTCTATCATTTAGCTAGTTTTGCCTCTGTCATTCAAGTTAGATTTGATTTTGATAAGTTTCATTGCTATTTAGTTTTTTTGTTGTTGTAGTTTTAATTGATTATGCATAGTGAAATAGAGGAAAAACTCCAAAACTGTGGTCAAGTATCCCCCCTCTCATCTTTTTCAATAGAGTTTGAGTAGGGGCAGACCTTCCCACAGGACAAAATTGCTTTCTCTTTGAGTTCGGGGAAGAATTTGTATTACCAAGTCCAAGCCTTTCCTTCACTATTCATCCCACATTTCTATTTATTTCCTGTACATGAATCCACAGGTGTGCTTCACTTCTGAGCACTGCTCTTACACTTCCATTTCACTCCTTTCCTTCTCACCTTAACACTGCACTTACCTTTTCTTTCGAACACACTTAAGCCCTTCAGCCTTATTTCTTTGTTTCCTTCATTCACGACTGCCTACCCTTTTTATGTAAAACACATGAAAAAACATTCCAAACCACCGAAAACCAAACCTCCGCCTTTGCTCCTCGAGACTCCCACCACTGTACATCGTAATCGCACTTCGACACTCTTACCTTTTTCCTCGAAGACTTACCACTCTCCTTCGCTTATTTCCTACCTTATTCCTTCATTCTATCGGTCACCATCGCCGAACTTGCTTCAATGCAAAAATTCTTGAAAACCATTGAAAACCTGGCCTCCGCCTTCCTCCTCGAAATTATCACTACCGTACATCACACTTGACAAATCACAACATTTAGCTTTTACCTTCAACACTTACCGCTCGTTCCTTGCAATTGTGATATTTTGAAATTGCAAATTGCACTTCACACCGTTTATCATTTCTCCCTTAACACTTACCACTGTTATGGCTAGTTGCCATAGTGCAATCTCGCCCTGCTATCGGTCCCACTGCCACGTTGCCATCGCAAATCGCACTTCACATCCTTTATATTTTACCCTTAATGCTTACCTCTCATTCTTGCGATTGTGATATTGCAACATCACGTATCGCAAATCGCAACTTCTCCCTTTTTCTTTTCATCGCCACGTCATCCCCATCTTAAATCACATCCCATAGATCTTATCCTATTACAAATCGCATTTCGTAGAACTTACTACATCACAGATCGCAACCCGCAACCTTTACCACATCGTAAATCGCATTTCGCACATTTTAGTTTATTCCCATTAATCCTTACCGCTATCCTTGTAAACTTGCGATATTACGATTCACGACCCACCACGTCACTCTTCGCACTTGGCACTGTGCAACAGTTAGTTCATTCCGTTAAGTCCTTACTACCATCCATTTAAACTTGTGAAGTTGTGATTGCCACATCACACATCTTAACATTTCATGTCCATCACATTCTGCCATCTCATTTTTGAGTTCTTCTCACTCTGAAGTCATTTCTTGCTCTGAATTCATTTCTTGTGTTATGATAAGGTTTCCTAAGGGTATTACCCCTTCTATCCGCTCCAAATCCATTTCTCATGCTATCATAAAATTTCTACGGGTTTAACCCCCTCTTTCTACTTCCAAACCTCATTTCATGTGTTAAACCCCCCATTAGCCCTCTTAGCCCTTTTTCTTCCCTCGAAGCTACTAATTAATTCTTTTTAATTAAAATTAAGGCATGGATAGTTTAGTTGCATGGATAGGAGTATGGTAGATAGATCATAGGATAGGTAGAGTGAATTTATCCATTTGGCAAATTTAAGTGTGGTTTAGAATTAATTTCCTTTCTGCTATCTATTTTCTGCAAATTAAATTAGTTTCATTCTTGGCATTCCTTTCCAGCAATTTAGTTTAGTTTCCTTTCTGTCATTTCCTTCCAACAATTTACTTTCTAGTTGTTCTCATAATTTAAGAAATAACACCCTTTCGTGAAGTAGAAGAGGATGACATGACCAGAATGCATCTGCTACATATATATCATTGTCACCTCAAATTTTGTACGAACCCTAGGTTGATAAAGTAAAGTAGGGAAGCCCCTGGGAGTTGCAGCATTCTTGGTGCAATACCAGGGCTCACCACTATTCATGAGCAAGTATAAGCAAATTTCCATCTTTAATCCTATTGTTCATGAGAAATTACATCCACCTAATTTTTTATTTATTTTGGAACTGATTATATAAATCTCTCATGACTTTTTGGAAATAAATCATGCCTTACATAATGCAAATTTTGTTGGATTTCTCCTAGCATAATTCTCAAAATAATTATCTAGTCACTAATATCCTTCTCACTCAACATCTATGGGTGCATTCAATTTTAATAACCGTTGAAGCTCATCATAATTTGGATCCTCTATCTTTCCATAATAGATACTAGTTGTAATTCAGATCAACTTGTGTAAAATCTGCATGCTAGTAATTACTAATAAAGTATGGTCCTCTATCTTACCATAACTAATGAACTAGTATGAGTGGTAGTATCTGCAATAAGAAATATTCAGTATGATTAGTTATCAATGTGGTAGGTATGTAAGTAGGCTAAGTAGTCTGATTGGTGGAGTTAGCGTTAAAGAGTCAATGCTAGTGAGACCTAGGGTAGGGTGGATGGACGAACTGATGGTATTGGATTTGGATAGCGGGGTTCGCTCGTTCTTGCTTATTCATGGATTTCTAGGTTTCTAATTTTTGCATTACAGCAAAGCCTCTATATCTATAAGGCCCAATTTTCCCTAGTAGTTGAATCAAATTAACCATCACATACTATTTCACTTTTGAGTTTCCAAGAGATATTAGTTACTAATGCAAGCCAAAATAAATGAGAAAGTTTCCAAGAGATATCATTTACTAATGCAGTCTTCAGATAGAGAAGCTTAGCTTAGTACTAACTTGGGGGGTACTTTAGCAAATTGGTTAGTTTGTCACAAAGTCTTGGGGTTAGACAGGCACCCAAGACTAGCATATGCAAAGTAAGAATAGGTACTAAAATTTATGAGTCAACACAATAAATACCAAGCTCTATGTTATTCTTATTATCTTTTAAATTTGATTTCTATTGATTCTGCAAGTAACTTTGTGCCTCAATGAATTATTTGAAAACATCAAAAAAAATATTACCCTGCTTATTATTAGACATAACTTATGTATTGAATTCACTATCCAACATGGGATGTATGTCATTTCTGCAAAAGCTAATTTTTATAAGCATTTGAAGACTATGTTTTTATGACTATGTAGTGTGTATTCCTATATTTTATGACTGACCTTCACTAATCATGTATGCCTATATGATTTTGTGACAAATGGGCAAGAGCGGGAACCTATATCATTATGAGCCAGATGGAGAAAATACATTCGAGATTTATGGTGCTGATGAATTCCCATTTTTCAGCAAAGCGGGTTGGTTTCCCATCATTAAGCTATTCACCAGGCATAAAATGAAACTCTCTTCTTATTTCGTTGATACTTTTGATGGTACCAATGCTAAGCTTGAGGGGTTACTATTTCCTGTAACATAGGAAAGCATTGCAAAAGCAACATGCATACCATCTGAAGGAGAGAGGTGGTTCAAAAGGAACCCATTATAGGGGTAAACCTAATTTTTTTCCTAAAAGTCAATTGTCATGACCCTTGTTGGAGCATTGGGGTCCACTGTAGTATTTTAAAACCAGAGTGGGATAAACCAATGTGAAAATTTCAACTTTATCTGGCATGTGATGGTCGTTTCTCTAAGGTCTTTTTGTTTCACATGAGATTTATGGTACACATGATTGGGTTCAATAGGATGAATCTCCCTTATTTCTTGCATCAAAGCTGAATTTAAATGGTGGCATGTGCAAGAAAAATGAAGATTCTATATCCCTATGATGTCTACCACCATGGCCTCATTCAAATCTTGTACCTTCATGCATTAAAGAAGCAAACACAACAGTCAAAGAAGAGGGTAATGAGACAACCACTTCCTAGAAAACATAAGAAGTAAATGGCTCTAGCTACAGAGGCCAAGAGCAGTCACCAAGTTGCTGCAAAATACACATGCATACCTAACATGAGGGAAAGCCCTAGGATAAATACCAAGAGAAGTAAAAGGAAACAAACAAAAGTACAAGACAACAAAAAAGATGAAACAATCAGAGAATCTATAAAGAAGGGTGAAGATCTTGGAGAATTTCACCATGCAACAGAATATGCTAGGAGGCCACGAACAAGGCCTACAAACAAAATGAGGTTGGGGTTGAAAGCTAAACTAAATCCTAAGCTGAAGGAACCAATTTTAATTATTGATGAGAAAGAAGAAGGGTCTTCTAGAGGTGACCATGGGCTTCTAGTAGAAACTGAAAGACAATCTCAAACAGTTCAGAAAAAGGGTAAAATAATGAGTAGGGCACTGTCCAACAAGGACCCCCTCAAAATCCTTGTAGAGGTAGCACGTCTTGTTGAAAACTGAAACATGGGAAGCTTGGAGTTTTGTAACCTTCAAGGTTTTGGACAATTAAACTTTGTTCACTGGAGTTTTGTAAACATAATATTGATTTATATTTAATTATATTTTTATGGGTTCTTATTAATATTATGGGTCTTGTAATTCAATATTATTATTCTTTTTATGGATATATTATGTTAAAAATGGAGAGAATTATCTTCACTTTTACTTGACAATGATTCAATAGTTATGGTATAGATAACAAATATTATAATTGTTTTTCATACAACCTCCAATTTTACCCAACAACAATGTACAGTCGTGTAGAATGATGATTGGCAGCATACAACTCCCTAGAAAGATAATTGGCAGCGTATGGCCCTCATTACTCCTCCATTTCACTATGTACAATCGTGGGGATGAATAATATCCTGTGTAATTTGAACAGTTACCAGGTTTAGCAGACCAAATTAAAAAGCTTAGCTAAGCTAGAGATCTCCATACCTTTTAATAGAGTTAACTTCAATATAATTATAAAAAAATTATTAAAATACTTTTATAAATGAAAACACATCACATAACTCTAAAATTACACCATCACGTAACTCTAATTATAAATGAAACAACATCATATAACTCCCACATAATTTATTATAAAACTACATCACATGACTCTAATTATAATTATAAATGAAACTCCATCACCTAACTCTAAAAGTACACATAACTCTCACTTTCTTATAGATGAAACCATATCACATCACTCTAATTTTTGTAGTTCAAGCTTAGGTATTGGGCATTGGTTCCTAGCTCACTTAGTTTGCTTCCTAACTTTTAGCTATAAGCGATTTTAAATTTGATTTTTTAATCAATATTTGTTTTTATTTTTAGCTGGTAAGTTTCTTTTATTTTCATATTTGGAGATGGTCTATTTTGGTAGTGGATGAAAACAAACTTCAATTTTGGTCTCTTCTTTTTCAATGAAATCCAAGTAGTGATGCCATAACATAATGACACCACAAAAATAAGTGAGAATTGCCCTCTTTTATTAATATCATTTGCTATTAAGATCAAATGATTCTAACCATGGAAACCATTCTTTGCATCAAACTTTTGAATCCTCAAAATTTTCAATTCATCAATTATAATTCCTCCATTCCTTTGCTCAATAAGAGTTATGGATAATTCTATTTAAGAAAAGCATGAGTGCATCACTCTTGCACTTTCTATTACCATGGATAAGGAGTCAATCACATTCTTACATGTCCTTACATGATTAATATAGGAGACTTGATTACTGGTAAGTTGGTTCAGTTGGTGGAAGTCATTATTCAAACAAATTGCAATGAATGAAGCAGTAGGCCATGCTTGAGGATCTTCTCTACTCTTTTTTGCTTCCAAAAAATAAACATTTTTTTTTTAGACATTGGCCTCTTGTGTTGCTGTAATTTATTAGACAACTTTTGATCTTTGGGATGGAGTTGTAAGCAACTCTTCATCCTCTTTGCTCTTCACTCTCTTCTTAGGGTGAATATTTGGATGAAGTCCCCAACACTTTACTTCCCATTGGCAAGGTCTCAATGCTCCTCTCCATCTCTTCTATCCTCCAATCAAACATTTGGACCTCCCACTTGAAGTGATTGTTATCTTCTTGAAATTGGACAATGATGGCTTTTCAGGCTAGCGAAATTTTTTAATATTTTTATCCATGTTGATCCTATGTTATTTTCAAAGTTCCAGTAGTTGTGTCATTTCCAAGAATTCCATTTCTCTAATGCCTTATGATCCATAAACACAAGAATTATGGTCCACATGCTTCACCAACACAAGGCCTTTAATAAGTGTTTTGTGTTTTCAACGCAACTTGCAAGGAACAATCAACCTATGAATCTATATTTGTAGAAGTGTATATAAGATTCAATTGATTTTATTATTTCCTTCTGGTTCTCCCAAACACCAAAATTACTCACAAATATAAGGTGTATGGTTGATGAGTATAATCCATGTTGGCCATTGGATAATCCAATGGTCCCAGTCTGTTTCTCGAGGATAAAAATATTGTGAGCATTGGAAAATGATTTTCCAGCGCCTACAGGAAGAACTGGAAAAACATTTTCCAACACCTACAGGATTTGTATCCTAAGTTAGAAACATGTTCAATGACAAGGGATTAATGTGTAATGAAAAAATCAGGGAAAGTCCATAAAGGAGACTTCCAAATGCAAGGAAACAAGATAATATTTATGATCAAAGCCACAAAATATATGAGATGCTTTGTCTACCAGAGGAGCAATAGAGGAAGCTATGGCAATTGGTTTAAGAGTTTTTCACTTTTGAAATTCTTATAAGAGAGAAATATTGCAGGCTAAAATATTGCAGTTCGAACCTCACACATGGAGCTAGGAAGGCTGCCAGGTCAAGTCCTAGCTAACAAGGGCTTGACAATTTTTAAATTAACTATAAACAAAATGAAAGTTAATTATGTAAATATTCAATCGAGGACCCTCATAGGGAAATTCAATTGAGGACTTCTTCCAACTTGTGTTCTAGAAAACTAGCTTTCTGGAAGGATATGGTTGGGAATTTTCTTGGAAGTAAAAGTAAGGATTATTTAGTAATATATTTGAGGAGAAAATTGACTTAAAAATGTGCTAAAAATAGGGACTTCATTTTCAAAAAATAGTAGTTTGTTTTTAAGAGATGGACACTTACATTATGCTCAGGCTATTGAAAGGTGCCTTTACGGGTTAACTGCCTTATCTTCTAGCAATAATGAAGAGAATAACAAAAATCCAATTTGTTTTTAAATATCATTAAAAAAATGATAATGGAACCAATGTTCCACCATTTTTCAAGGATTCTGGCCTGGATTTCGATAAACATCAAATGGGAACCAAGGTCACTAAAATGGGAATATCCATAATCTAATTTGCAATTACATAATTGAAATTTTTTATTCAAAATTGAAATATTGATGCATTGTCATTTTAATATCTTCAGTCCAATAATGCAACATAATGATACATTATATAATTATGTCCATCACCATTTTAAATGGCAAAGACCCAACATTATCATAACAGAAAAATGATTAAAAAAAAAAGGGAACAAGGTTCAAATCACGAATCATTTTTCTTTCATCCTCTGCAATTATGTACCATATTAAACTATAAACATATCGATCAAACTCTGAAAACAACTATTTATTTGTTTAAATATAAGAGATGTTCTAACTTCCCAACCATAGAAAAGAAAAATTATTAACGTTTATTGACCATGTTTTTACCAAGAGAATTCCTGTTGGACCTGAAATGCATTATTTCTCTCTGTTTTTTTCTCTCCCATGTCTCTATTTTGTTCGCCCGTGTCTTTGTTTTGTGTTGTGTCTCAATGTCGCAATAGGAAGTAGCCTACGATTGATTAGGATTTCGATTGGTTTCGAACATTCGCGGGAGATTTGGATCGCATTGATTACAGTAGGTGGAGTGGGGTGGTGGAGTGGAGCAGGCAAGAGTGGTCGTGGGGTGTTGGAGGGGTCGTGGGGGAGCGGGGTAGCGGAGGCAGCCGACACAGGGGAAAGCGAGGTCCACCGATAGGTTAGGGGTCGTTGGAGGGGCCTGGAGTTGTCCCATCATCGCTGAAGATTCTTCCATTTCGTAGAATGTAAGACACTTCCATTTTTAAAATGGACTGTAACCACTTAAATGTAAAAAATAAAATATTAATATTAATTTTGAATTAGCATTTTAAAATAAAAAATTAATTGAGAGATATGTGGGTTTTAAAATATAATATTAATTTTAAATAAAGTAGCTTGTTGGTAATGTGAAAAGAGTGTAGATTGATTTATGTTTTAAATATATTATATTTTGGAGATTTTTATAGGATATATTTTTGGTTAATTTTGTTCAAAAGTTGATAGATATTAGTTACAATTAGCGCTCTTATATAAATTAAGTAGTTCGTAAATGCTCGTAAACATGATTCCGTAATAAGTATCAAAACACTTACTTCATCATACATTAAATTAACTAAATTATAACGTAATAAGTATCAAAACATTTAATTCACCATACATTAAATTAACTATATTATAAATTCATTGTGAGGTAAAACTAGCAATTGCACCATATGTTGCAAAGGAAACTTCCTAAGGCCATATCATATAGCACTAATTAATGCTTTTTTGACAACTCTTGAAAGCCGGAAAAATATCAACAAAAGGAAAGGACCATGCTACAATGAAATCTTATTGCTTCTTCATTGAGCCTTACCAATCATGAGGCCTATTTTCAAGTTAAAGACCTTGTCTAATTATGCCAACATGAATGCCTCATAAATATAGAAATTGATCGTGATTTGTTATACATGAATGCCTCATAAATAAAGAAATTGATCATGATTTGGTACCTTCCAAATTAGAGGTTTTTTTGGTACAATTCCTAAATATTTCTTCTTGAAATGGGTGATTGTGCTCTAGATTTCCTTGTTGTGAGTTGGCTAGGATAAAAAATAAAACAAATAATTTTATCGATTACTTAATTAATAACAAATTTTAACATATTTCATAATAAAAACTTCCATGGAAAATTTATTTGTATGGCATTACAATTAAAATATACATGATGTGAGGGCTTCCTTAAATCTTCAATACAAGAAAATTGCTAACTGTTCCTTTTCTCATTTATTGTCCATGCATGAGTCTGTTTAGTTGTCTGATCATTTTGTTATATTCCATACAATATGGTTGGGCATTAGGTTTGTTGCAGGTGCTTCATTGGCCCCTTGGTATGCAGATGCATGATTCACAGCCTTAAGATTTGTTGTAGCTCTTGTGTGATCTTTAAATATAACTAATGCATTATTGGCATTCAACCACACTAGCTCACACTCACCTCCAAACCTGAATATTAGTGAATTCACATTTGCATTGCATGGTAAATAAAATAGGAAAATGGAAAACCTCATATCCATAATATTGATGATTTGAAAGGTAAAGGACACACCTTAATTGTTGTAGGAATTGAGTCCCTAGAATTTATGCTACTATTTAGAGGCACTTTTGATTTTTGTGTAGCTTGTACAATTAAAACACGTTGGATCCCTTCCTACAAAATATACATTGAGCTTGCATATTTCTGCAATAAGCTTCAATGTATCCCTTTTATCCTTGGGCATTGCACATAAAACATGCAAAAATATTGTAGAAATTATAAAACAAGCATGTATATCTTGGATTCAATCCGATCTAACAATGTACTAAAGTTAAATACTGAATTGCTTATAAAAATCATTGGCATAAATTAAACGCAATCACCAATTACAGGAAGCAAAGAAAGAATCAAATCAAACCACAACACAGATAATTTCCAGGGGAAAGATTGCTACTCAAAACCCTGCTATATTGTATTGTATATTTAGCATGGATACGTGAAACAAGTACAATTTCCTCTCCTCACAAGAGTCTCCAGCACTCAGCTATCTGTCTCACACTGTCCTCACAAAAAACCGACCAATACTTAGTCAATTTCCAACCTCCTGACAACCTGCCTTGCTCACACAATTCATGAGGAATGCAATCCCTAAAGATAGGAGCTCTTGCTTTCTCTAACTGCATTGAGTATCATGGGAAATCCAATGAGTGTTTGGGTGCAGGTGCAACCCACTATTCATGCAACTGATAGTCAACATCCCTTTCACCTAGATCTCAATTGGGTCTCCACTGGAACTGACATGCATGCAGCTAATAATAGTAAATCCTTGGTTGCATGTGAGATCAATGATTGTGAGTTAATTAGTATTTAATTCACTTGATCTCTCACTAGTGTATCTAACAATTACAACTATCACAATTGAGTTTAACTCACTTAACTGAGTTAAATTGTTTACAATGTGCATTAACTAATGTGCCACTGCACTTCGAACACTATTACAACTAGAATTACTTTGCATGCCTCACCAACTACCCTCAACTCGAAATTCACGAATTAACTGAGTTTATCACACTCAATTAACTATTACAAGTTTTTTTGAGACTATATTACGGCTTATTGTCCATCTTAATTAAGGGATAACTAAAATAGACTTGTACCAAATTTATCCCTGTGGACCCCACCCTAGTGTAGGTGCTTAATGCACTAGGCATGGGTGCTGAAATTTTCTTGTTGAATCTCAACACTCCCTCTCAACAAGAAAGGGATTATCCTTCACCCCAATCCTACCTCTATGTTATTCGAATTTTCTCCTGGTGAGCGCCTTCATCAGAATATCTACATCTTGATCTTCTGTAGGAATGTACTAAAGCAAAATTATTCTCCTTTGCACACAATCTCTGAGATGATGGTACCAGATATCTATGTGCTTGGACCTATCATGAAACACAGGATTAATCGAGAGTTTAATGCAACTCTGATTATCACAATGTATCATTGTTGGATCCATCTGAGAACCAAATAACCAACCAAGATATTTCTCATCTAGATAGCCTCACATGCAGCTTGACTTGCTGCCATGTACTCTACTTCCGCTAAACTGAGTGCCACAGAGCACTCCTTCCTACTATACCAAGAAATTTTTGTCGATCCAATGCTAAAGATCCCTCATGATGTGCTCTTTATGTCTGATGGACTTCCAACCCAATCTACATCCATGAAGCCTTGAATATTCACTCCCTCTGTCCATTTGTACCATAGACCATACTATATTGTGCCCCTCAGGTACCTCAAGACATGCTTCCCTGCCTTCCAAAAGAGCTTGGTAGGATTAACCATAGCTTGAATCAGTTGGTTAACTGCGTAGCAAATGTTTGGTCTCGTGTTCACCAAATAAATTAGTGAACCCACTAACTGTCTATAGATAGTAGCATCCACTACCTCTCCAGAAGCAGCATCCTCCTTCCTCCAATTTCCTAGAAGAGGAGTCTCCATGGGTTTACTGCTCTCCATGTGAAACTTACCTAGTATCTCCTTTGCATGCTTGCCTTGAGAGACAAAAATTTCACCATCCCACTACCATATTTCCAAGCCAAGGAAATAGTGGAGTCTCATGTCCTTCATTTCAAATTCTCTTGCAAGGTCCTCTTTGCAAGAAAGTATCAAATGATCATCACCTATCAATATTAGATCATCTACCTAAAGTACAATAATCAAAAGCTTACCATCAACCAAAATCTGGTATAGGTTTTCATCAGATTCACTTTTGGTGAAGCCTAACTCGGTGAAATAGTTGTCAATCCAAGTGTACCAAGCACAAGGTGCTTGCTTTATCCCATACCGTGCTCTCTTGAGTCGGCACACATGCGACTCACTGTCAAATATTTTGAAACTTTCTGGCTTCTCTATGTACACTTCCTCCTCAATAACTCTAGTGAGGAACACAATTTTCACATCCATTTGATGAATGCGCCACCCCACATTAGGGTAATTTTGAGGTCTAAAATGGGCCTCCTAAGAAAAATGTACAACCAAAATAAACTTTATGAGAACCAATAGGATTCAAGATGATGATGTCAACCATGGAGGATGATTCACCATTTTTGGAGTTAAAAAGTAAAAAGATTAAAAAATAATAAAATAATAAAACTACTTTTTCAACTTATATCCCTAACGGTTTACTCAAATTTCGAGCAAGAGTACTCTTTGGATGAAAAATTTAATTCCTCATCCAAGGAGTACCCATGTTGCATACTTATGATGGACCCTGCTACACAAAAAATGAGAAATACATGAAAAAACGTGATTCTAATCACATTTTTCATGTATTTCTCAATTTTCGTGTAGCAGAGTGCATCAAAAGTATGCAACATGGGTACTCCTTGGATGGGAAATTAAATTTTGGATCCAACAAGTATTCATACTCGAAATATGAAGTACAAACTTAGGGAGATAAGTTCAAAATACGAGTTGGAAAAGTAGTTTTTTCTTTTTTCCCTCTAAATTTTAATGATGTAATCAAATCTTATTTTATTATTTCCACTATTATTTTATAATTTCCTTAGGAGGCCCATTTTAGACCTAAGAATTCCCCTAATATCTGCACTAAGAGTGTAAGGATATATCTAATGGAAGAATACCTTGTGACTGGTGAAAAGGTCTCTTCATAGTCAATCCCCTCAATCTGTGAGAATCCCTGGGCCACAAATCTATCCTTGTACTTCTCCACACTCCCATCAACAGCTTGATTTACCTTGTATATCCATCTAGATCTAACTATTGATCTATCGATCGGTCTTGGGAATATCTCCCATGCACTGTTCTTGACAATGGAGTCATACTCCTCTACCATAGCATCAACCCAAGTTGGTTGTTGCATTTCTTCCTCAAATGAAGATGGATCAGTCACAATACATTTGGTCATAAGAGCCATGTATCCAGTAAGCCTATCAGGAGACTGTCTCTGTCTATGTAGTGAAGTAGGGGCTCCTACATTCTCTAACGCATCAAGTCTCAATCTATCAGCTTCTGTGGTGTGCCTTCTGTCATTTCTAATGGATGGCTCTGCATGAGTGTTTTCCTCCACTCCATGATCCTCCACATGTGGATGATCCATATCTTGAGGTTAATTCTTGTGAACCAACAGTTCCTCCTCTACATACAAGTCTGACTCCCTCTTAAGGGACAACTGCATGCCTTTCTCCTCATCAAATTTATATCTCGTCGCACAACAGGCATTCCATTGTTTGGAAAATACACACGATAATTATGGGAAGTTTTAGTGTACCCCACAAATATCCCATCCTCAGCTGTTGGTTCCAATTTCTTCATGGCATCCTTGGTCACATGCACATAAAAATATGAGCCAAAAATCTTAAAATGTGAAACATCATGTTTCTTACCAGTGAAAGCTTCTTTAGGTGTACTCATTCCAAGTATCCTATGAGGAAAATGGTTCTTCACATGTACCGTTGTGATGCATGCCTCCGCCCACAGATGTAACGATAGGCCCTGATCATGCAACATCACTCGTGCTGCACCCACAATCATTCTGTTCTTTCTTTCAGCAACCCCATTCTGCTGTGGATTATGAGGTGCTATTAGTTCTCTTCGAAATCCTTCTTTTGTTGTAGAAGTTATTGAATTCATTAGATATGTACTCACCACATTTATCGCTCCTAGAATCCTTCACTTGCTCCCCCTACTCTTTTTGCACCAGTTCTTTAAACTCAAGAAACTCTTAGAATTTCTGTTCTTTCTTCTACATGAAGAAGATCCAACATTTACAAGAATAGTCATAAAAAAATATCACATAGTACTTATGTTTTTTTCTCGGAGCAACAAAGAATGGTCCACACACGTCTGTATGAACTCTCTCAAGGATCCTCAAAGCTCAGTTCTCCTTCTCATGAAAGGTACCCTTTACATACTTCCCCATGGTACAACCCTTGCATGTATATAACTAAGAAAGTGTTCCCATTGGAAGTCCCGTAGAAATATGATGCATGACTTCCAAGGCTCCATGGTGTAGATGGCCCAATCTCCTGTGCCATAACTCACCCTCATCCCGACTCACCACTTTGTACGCCTTGCCCATCATTGCTGCACAAGAATCTACATCTATTTTATAGATATTCTTAACTCAAATCCCTATATTTTTTACTTGTCCTATTGTTTTGTGTCTCAAAAAAGTTTTACCTTCACTGAAAACAACATCATAGCCTCTATCCTCCAACGTTGTAGCTGAGACTAAATTTTTCTTCAAACCCAGTACATGCATTACATATTTTAATTGAAATGGTTTACCTGAATGTCGCTGAAAGGTAATATTACCAATCTTGGAAGCACTATACCATCCATCATCCCCCATTTCGATATGCATCTGGAGATCCTTCTCCTCCAAGCAACTGAAAAGTTCCTTGTCTCCTGACATGTGAAAGGAAGCACCACTATCCAAGTACCACACCAAACCCATTGATCTTGACACCATGCATGCAATGAGTGAAAATTCAAGCTCAAATTGCGAATTCAAAGCCTCACCAGCTGCAGATCTAGAAACCTTCTTGTTCTTCTTCTTTTGTGGACAGTTTGTGGCATAATGACAATGCTCGTGACAATGAAAACACTTCACCTTGGACATGTCTTGCTTCTTGCCATTTTTGGACTTGGATTTGGAATGTAATTTCTTCCCCTTCTACTTCTTCACCTTAGAATCCAAAGCACAATCTTCTTCATCCTCATGCTTAGATGAAGATCCATCTCTGTTATTCCGTCTAAACTCCTCCTGCACCAAATCCGACCATAATTGTTCCCAATCTGGAAATTTTTCCCTTCCATTGACAAATTCTTTGGAACTGTGCCAACTATTGGGAAGTCCCAGAAGAGCTAGGCTCACCAAATCATCATCAACGACTTTTATTCCAACGCTCCCCAACTCATCCCGACATTGGACAAAATTTGTTAGATATTTTGGAATGGTGTCAACCTTTTCCATTTTGATCTTCCTGAATTTATCTTTGAGTGCCAATTTCCTATGGTCGTTGCTGCTCTGAAATAGATCTGTCAAAGCCTTCCACATTGCTTATGGCGTGGCTTTCCCATGGAGGCTTGAGACAATGTGGTCTCGTACTCCCTCCTATAGGATCCTCATCGCCTTTGCCACTTTCAATTGCCATGCATCAAAATTTGCAGCATATATCACAATGGGTTTAGGAATGTCATTGTCGATGAATTCCTTCAAGCCATTGTCTTCGAGTACTGCCTCCATCTTGTCTTTCCAAGAAATATAGTTAGAGCTGCACTAGAGTGCATACTCCAACCTTAAGCCATTGAAAGCCATTTCGATCCTGAATCGACTGTCACACCAAGAAATTCTTTCTACAAATTCAAATTCTATTCATTCACAAAATTAGCTTATTCTTTATTGTAGTAATTTCCTGTGCTCTGATACCTTGTATAAATTATACAACAAGCATGTATATCTTGGATTCAATCCAATCTAGCAATGTACTAAAGTTAAATACTGAATCGCTTCTAAAAATCACTTGCGGAAATTAAACACAATTACCAATTACATGAAGCAAAGAAAGAATCAAATCAAACCACAACATAGATAATTTCCCAGGTAAATCTTTCTTATCAAAACCCCACTATCTTCTATTGTATATTCAGCATGGATACATGAAACAAATACAATGCCCTCTCCTCATAAGAGTCTCCAGCACTCAACTATCTGTCTCACACTGTCCTCACAGAAAAATCACCAATACTTAGTCAATTTCTAGCCTCCTGACAGCGTGCCTTGCTCACGCAATTCATGAGGAATGTAATCCCTAAAGAATAGGAGATCTTGCCTTCTCTAATTGCTCTGAGTATCATGGGAAATCCAATGATTTTTTGGGTGCATGGGTGCAACCCAATATTCCTGCAACCGATAGTCAACATCCCTTTCACTTAGATCTCAATTGGGTCTCCACTAGAAATGGCATGCATGTAGCTAATAATAGTAAATCCCCAGTTGCATGTGAGATCACTGATTGTGAATTAATCAATATTTAATTCACGTGATCTCTCACTAGTGTCTCTAACAGTTACTACTAACACAACTAAGTTTAAATGACTTAACTAAGTTAAATTGTTTACAACGTGCATTAACTAATGTGCCATTGCACTTCAAACTCTGTTACAACTAGAACTACTTTGCATGCCTCACCAACTACCCTCAACTCGAAATTCATTAGTTAACTAAGTTTATCACACTAAGTTAACTATTACAAGTTATTTTGAGATTATATTACAGTTTATTGTCCATCTTAATTAAGGGATAACTAAAATATACATGCACCAAATTTAGCCCTATGGGCCCCACCCTAGTGTAGGTGCTTAATGCACGAAGCATGGGTGCTGAAATTTTCTTGTTGAATCTCAACACGGATGCCTTTTCTTTTAGACAAAACCAAGAATCTAAACCTTTCCTCAACATCCAAGACCAATCTCAGCTCTTTGGTTATCAAATATGAAATCTATGAATTCACCCATGATAGATTAACCTTTGTGGTGTAGAGGCCAAATGCACACTTCTTTAACTTGGCACACTCATGATTACAAACAAGTTGTCTTTGCCAAATAGGCACTCTGCTTAAATGTCATTGTAATGGTTGAATAGGGGTAGGCAATTTGTGTAGAAAGGCTTCAAAAACTGGATTAGTTTTCATATTGTTACCTCCAACATCACATGGAATCCGTGATGTTAATCTACCACAGGAACATAATATTTTTATTGGAGATTTGCATCTTGTATCTGGGCATGAAATATATGGGTGACATGGAGCTAATAAATTGTGTTTGCAATCCCTCCTTGGAGATCCACAATTTTTTCAACATGAAATTCTAATAGATGATGATGATATTGAGTAACGGGGAGGTAAATGGCAGGTCCTAGTACAAACATGGATTCCAGATTTCCTTGTTTTACCACAAGGCCATGTTTCATAAAACATCATGAGAACCACATGGAATCCTTCACAAATGTTTTTCACAAGGAAGAGCCTTTACACGTATCTCTAAGCATGTTGGCATAGGATAAGTGCATCTTTCCTCTGGTTATTTGGCATATGGGTTTTACCATAGGCACAATAATTAATCTTCTTTGGTAACATTTCACATACTCCACACTCTCCAGGATGGAATCTCTGGCTACACTTGTGATTCTAACATGATAGCATATTCATACACACATTATCATATTGAAACACACCATTCTTCGAATTTAATTCACCCAGGATATCCATGTCTCCTCAAATTATCTTCTCCTATTTTTCCCAAAAAATCATGGAGCATCATTTATCAAAAGCTTGCAAGAATCACAGGGGCCTTCATGGCTGTAATAGCCATGGTGAAAAATTCATGTAATAAAAGTTAAAAATAATAGCCACAGTTGACGGGACACGTATTCCAATCTAAATGTTGGGAACAACATCCTAGCAAGTGTTCATTTCGGTTATTATGACCAAGAAAATTGGCAAAGTAAAAGGAAAAGCTTTGGAAAGGCAAAATGGCATATTTGGCATTTATTTATGAAAATAATGGAAATTTGGAGAAACGGAAGGTGAAAGGTCACAAGTTGAATTTGAGGAGGAAAAGAATGGAAAATTGAAGAAAATAAAGGCCTCATTAATAAAAAGGCTTCTGAGGATCAGTGGGTAAGCTTTTGGGCTCAAATATTTTGGTCAGTTTAATTTTGGAGCTCTCATTATTCTCTCTCTCTCTCTCATACTCTTGGATACTGAGAGCTTTCTTGGAGCACTCTTTGAGAGAGTGGATACTTGGAGATTTGGAGAAATAAGGCAAATGATGATTAGGAAAGTGTAATTGGTCATCAAGATCAACAACTACAACGAGTTTTGATTGCAGGTACCGAGTTGAATGTATGTTTTCATCACTAGTTTTGGCATGCATGGTGTATGCATTTGGATTTTCCTAGCCTTTCCATTTCCTATATAGCCATGGTGTTGTGGGTTTATTTCCATTGATTGTTTTCTGGTTGGTTCTCATGATTCATTTAGCTGTTGGGTTGATTTTTATAGTTCCTGGAGCCTTGGTTGGACAAACACTCTAGAGGTGATCCGAATGGAAAATGGTATCAACCCATGGTATTCATCTACCCATGTTATCCATCCACCCATGGTATTTTAAATGGCATCGACCCATGGTATTCATCCACCCATGATATGTATTCGCCCATGGTATTGTTTTATTAAAACATAGCAACTACACATAACAAATAAAACTACAAAGAAACTTGTTTTATTAAAAAATAGAATAACTGTAGAAGCTACATTGTGGTGGACAATCTGTCCTTTTACAAAGTGAGGCTTGTTATTTATAGCCTTTTTTTGAGATACAATACCATGGGTGGATACCATGGGCCAATACCATGGGTAGATACCACTTACAATACCATGGGTAAATCCCATATGTGGATGAATACCATGGGTGGATATATACCATGGGTCACTTATAATACCATGGGCGAATAAATATCATGGGTGGATGAATACCATGGGTCGATGCCATTTACAATACCATGGGTAAATTCCATGGGTGGATGGATAACATGGGTAGATGAATACCATGGGTTGATTCCATTTTCCATTCGGATCAAGAGGTCGATGGAAAACTGTTGGGTTGAGTTACCAGTCCTAGAATCTTGGTTGGAAAAACACTTTGGAGCCCTAGATGGGTTGAGTTAATAGTCCTATAACCTTGGTTGGAAAAACACTTTGGAGCCCAGAAACAACTGGGCTTGAGTTACTAGTATTAGAGCCTTGGTTGGAACAAACACTCTAGAGCCTTGGAGCAACTTGGATAGAGAACAATCTGTGATGGTTGTGATGTCCGACCGTGAGGTGGAATCACCAGTTGAGGGTTGAGGTGATTTTTCCTCTAGAAGCCCTAGATTGACTGTGATTGATGTGCTTGATGAGGTCCCACATTCATGCTTGGAATATGGAACGAAGGTGTTTGGCTGAAGTGAGAGTTGGCTCAACCTATCTATGGTCAGGTGGAGCATGGAAGTACCATCTTTGTATGGTTTCTACATTCATTAATGAGAAATTCATTCCCTTGGTATCTGGTATTTCAATGGACTTATTTATATGTGGATTCTATTGTTGTTTCATCCATTGTATTTATGTTATTATTATGTTGGTTATGAGCATGTATTTTTATAGTGATGATGTATGGTTCTCCCCATGTTTTTACTTGTAAATGAATGTGCAATGTATCTATGGTCAAATATATGGTATTGAAGTTAATAATGTAGGGGAGCAATGCTTCTTAATTATTCTTAGAAAATTATGAGACCCCTATGCTTAAATATGTTGTTTACACCTGTAAATTCAATGTTTGTGACATGTTTGACAAAATTCTTGTCATGGCTAGGAGGGGTCAAAATGATTTCTTATTTATGTGATTGCTTCTGTATCATTATTCTATTCTTATTTATCATCCCTTAATTTTTCATGAAGTTATGGGCACTGACCTAGGCTTTGGGCCTTAAAAGGTGGCTCAAATCCTAAAGTCGCAGGCACAGAACTGAGGTTTTGGGGCCCTAGCTACATGCATGCAATGTTATGCCTATGTATATGGCTCGAAAAGGAAAAAATACAATTGTGACCCAGCGGTAAGATGCTTGAAAGGTTGGGTTAGCTCTTGGGGGTGTCATTTATGATGTACAAGGTATGTATGTTTTGTTTCCTTCAGTTCCACTTCCTTAAGGTCACCTAGGAGGTTGAATCCCATATAGTATCCTATCGTCACATGTTTACCCTGGTTTGTTGGTTACTTTGGTAGATGTGGGAAGAGGGTGTTACAGAGTGGTATCAGAGCATGGTTCAACCCTCAAACTAGATGGGTAGTGTGTCGATCATGCAATTATGTTGATTTCATATGTGTTTAGTATGCTTGTGGTCTATATGTGCTTGTTCTATGTTGTGTTGGCCATGGTGGAAGTGGTCCCCTTGGAAGTGTTGATGGTGTTGTTGTCAACATGTTGTCATGAGTGTATGACACGTTATGTGTTGCTCATGTTTTTGTATTTTTCATACACACTTGGTTACATATTATTACATATTGTACATGCATTTCTTTCTTATGCTAAGGTTACATATTGGTCATGCTTCAGCATTATCCATGAATTCCTGCTTGTGTGATGTCATATTTTTAAATTTCATTGATCGTTCATGATTGGTTATACAAGTCAAGTGGGTGCATATGGTAAATTTTGCATTGGTTTGATTGATGTTGTTGTGCATAAGGTCATTGTATGTAATTAGGTCATTATGAGGATATTGGCATGTTAAGATGCTAATGTGTTTGTTGAGATAGAGTAGGAGATGCAGATCATTAAAGTGCATTTGCAACAATGGAATTTTGGGTAAGAGCATGTCGTTATACAGGTTTGGATGTTGGTCATGTAGGTATGTAGTTCAAGGATTGTTATATGCATTATGGTTATGAGTATTACTTTCATTCTATTGATGTTATGGTTACATACATGATAGATGCTAGTTGATTAGTGTATTTATATGTACATGTGTTGGATAGTCATGAATTATAGTAACCTATGGTGGCATGCATTTCTATTTTTGATCTATGTTGTATAACTTAATGTTGTTGATGAGTATGTTATAGGTTAACTTTTTGTTGATAGTTAGCTTGATGATTAGGTTAGACTTTTTTGATGAGCATGATATATAACTTGTTTTTTTTATATGCCAGTGACTTGATGATTAGGGTTATTTCTTTAGTATCTTTATGTTATATGTATCATGCTAAATTGGATTGGTGTATGTAGATGGTTAGGGTTATGACCTTCAGGTATGAGTCGACTTATTGTGATATTATTTCATACTAATCTAGGTTGACTATGCATCTGTGATTGTTATGCATGAGTACAAATTGTTTATAAGCTTATGATGTGAACATGTTAGCGAGTTTGTAATATCCCCAAATTGGGATTGCTAGCAAAGCATGCCTGAAAAATGCATTTTTCAGGAATGTATGCTACAGAAAACAAGATTATCCCTTTGATCTCTTAGATCTGATAATCTAAGATCAAAATCCAAGAGGAAATCAGAAACCAAGAAAAATAGGTGAGATAAACAAGCCTCTCACACCTAGAATGGCTGAAAAATGCCCAATAATGGGACTAAAACATTAAGTAAATCCAATGCTAGAGTAGCATCACTCTATTCACTCATGAAATGTGTCAAGAAACACATTATCATCAGTTGATGTTACAGAAGTAACTTCTTCTTCATTTTAAGATCCAAAAAAGTAGGGAAAAGCAGCAAATTGAGCCCTAAAAAGGTGAATTTAAAATATCTGCATAAAAACAGGGGAAAATGATGGTTTTATCCCTTATAATAGGTTATATTGGAATCACATATCAAATTTCAGCTAAAAAAATCATTCTAGCTAAGTTAAACAGGTCTCCCACTCCCGACATGGCTTGAAAAGGCTCAATCCCCATGGCTTAGCTAATGCAGAATTTATTGAAGCTTTCACAACATATTTTTCAGAGGGTTTATGATTAAATATGATGGAATATGCATGCATACATGGTGTTACATCATATCATGGAGTTTATTGCTCAAATCATGAGAAAAATGGAGAATAGATGAAGAAACCCTCAAAAATGAGGTGCTGCAACACTTTATTTCTCTGCAACAAGAATATACATCGTAATTTTCAGGGGATGTAGCAGCTTTAAATTACATATCATATCTAAGACAAGTCTGTGCACAAAACATCATATCTATAACAGATTGGTACACTAGATTGTCTTTACTTTAAATTCCCCTTAGGGATTTCAGCAATACATGAAAGAATAGGAGTAGATCTGAGTTTTACTACAGAATGATTTAGAAATTCTGAAGTAGATGCAGAAATGAATCAGATCTGAAACATACATGGATTTTTTTGCCAATCCATGGATCACCACAGTGCAAGGAAGACTCCTTTACACCAGAGATCACTTCTCCAATTGAATGTTGGAATACCCTGCAACTCTGCAACTGGAAATAATGTAGTCCAAGAGGATAAACTACACTGGAAACTTGAAGCACACATTGGCCTAATGCCAAGATCAAGGACTGAAGCTCAAACTGCTAATACACTCTTCCAGGAGGTTAAAAGACTCACTCACTAAGAAGAGGTACTAGTACAATCTAGATCTGAGCAGATCTAGTGTTTCCACTTGCTGCAGCTCACTGAAACAAGTAAATCACACAGGATTTATGCTGTCTAAGGGAGATGGAGCTTGGCCATATGCCTGATAGTGGAAGATAAATACAATTCCCTCCAAGAGCTACTCAATGGAAGGAGAGAGAATTCCTAAACAGGAAATCCTCACAATTCTCTGCTAAACAACCAAGAGAATGAGATATGTCTAAGCAGACAATATGCTCTGAAAATATAATATCATGAACAACCTTCTCTTGAGCCTTCCCCTTCCTTTTATAAGATGAGAGCTTGAGAAACCCTAAACCACCTTCAAAACTCTAGCTCCTTTCACATTGGAACCCTCCAACTAGATATGCGTTGTTTATCTAGGTACATTGCATCTAGACAACGTTGTAGATTTGGTCTTGTTGACCCAGTCAATTGTCACAATCCCTTTTCACACATAAGGGATTTTTATTAAAGCAGCCCAGATTTAGCCTTGTTCACATGGGCATTGATTTATTTTACTATTTACGGAGTTTAATTTTTCCTCCTTTACAATTTTAGTCTTGTAACAAGAAAATGAAAACAAAAAGGAATATTCCTATTAGCTTGGGCTAGTTAGGAATATTACAGTCCTCCCCTCCAAAATGTTACTTGTCCTCAAGCAACTGATAAGGTGAGTGTTGCAACTCATCTCCTCCCAAGGCATAGATTCTGAAATATGTTTGGGAACTAACATTCCCATGTAAAAACTCCACCCCCAAGCTATCATCCAAACAAGATGAGTACCCCTCCAACATGGAAACTCATGAAAGATCTCCTCCACCTTAGGCTCCTACAAAAAAGGTGGGTTGAATAGCTAAACATGATAGGTAAGATGGCCTACCCCATGTTGTCTTCCTATCCACTCATGGCAAGTGTAGAGTACATACTGATCTTGGGCTGAAAATAGGTTTCTCTCAAGTGGCAAGAAGAATAATAGATCTCCAAAGATCCTATCTCCCATGTCATGAATCATGTTGGCCCAAATCATCCCATCCAAAATGAATGGCACCTCATCACCATTTGGCATCCAACTCAGAAAAATGTTGATGGTTCCAAGATACCAGTGGTCTATCCAAGGGGTGTAGTGCAGTTCTCCAAACTGCTGCTTGATAATGTCATGTGGCAAGTTGTCCTCCAATAAGATACTAGTTGTGCATGAGTGCTCATCTACTATGTGGTAGTAAACATCAATATATATTAGTTATACATGATCAAGATAACAAGACAATGTGCCATACATTCCTTCTAAAACATTATGATGAGTATGGAAAAATTTCAGCCCATACTCTCTCAATAACAACCATAGCAACAAGGACTCTTGTTGCCTCCTTGCATTATCAAAATGCAGATCATGGAGCAATAATACAATGATGGACATGTGAGTTGTCTCATCAACAAAGTACAAACTATCTCCCTCATACATCATGGGGAAGTTATCCTTTCTCCCAAAACAATGTACGTACATGAAATACATCTCAAACATAAATACAGGTGATCCCATGAGATATATCTCAAACAAAGGAAAACATATGGACATAAGATTTTACATATGATGTCCAAACTCTCTTCTTAACAGCCACAACATCCATGCCTTCTTCCTATGCATCTTATCATTGGGACTCAAGGCATGAGATAAAGAAATAGAAATTCTTGGGTAGTGACCAAACTCACCCAAAAACAACCAGCGCAGCCATGACTCTTGCTAGCCTATATCATAGATCTACAAGGGGTTTGGAACCCTCTTGCTCCATACTGCCATCCACTCATCCCAGTGTGGGTGATGGATCTCATTCTGCAAGTGTTTGGTATCCTCCCAAGGTAGGACACCATGCTCCTCCAACCTTTGAAGAACTTTGCACTTCATGAAATGTTGAAGTACACCTCCAATGGGATCTCCTGATGAGACCTCCTCCTCATGCATGACCTTCCAAAACCAAATAGGCCTTGGATATGCTGCAAGTAGAAGTATCTCTTTGAGCTGTGGCATGCTCATTGAGAGAGTGTCATCTAGAGAGGAGAAAGAGTTTCTCACCTAAATATGTCTACCCTTTGACATCTCTTCCTCCATGGCTTCCTGAATGAAGCTAGCATCTGAATGTTTCCATGAGGAATGGGTCCTTATCTCTTCACTGCTACTCTTGGACAGCATAGTGCAACCTTGCTACTCTAGATTAGTAGTAAGTGATGATCCTGGGTCATACAGTAGCATATTTCCACAATCTTCTGAAAGATTTGCTGCAATAATAGAAAGTGGAAATGCAATCATACCTTGCTAGACTTTGGGAACACCTTGCATGGCTGCAAGAGTTTTTTCTTTTACTGTATTGGCTCCCTCAACTGATGTTGAAGGCTGCTCCTCCATGGTTGTGACAGTCCTGATATAAGTCTCCTCAAGAGATGGTGAGGGCTCCTCCCTCTCTAATTTTTCTTCATCAAATCTCTTGATCACTCTCTAAGTGAAATCTATAAGAGTAGATACTCTTGCATGACTTATGTGGCTGAACCACCAAGTGCTTCCTTTGCCCTCCATGTGCAACACTGCAATCTATACTGCTTCTCTTTCTACCACTGGATGTAGTACGAAGAATGTTGCAAGTCTTATTTTCCAAGTCCTTGTTGAAGATGATCCATCAAAAGTAGACAATAGAAACCTATTTCCCTTCATCCTTCTTGTGCGGCAAGGTCTCCTTTCTTCCTCCAGTTGAATGAAATGTGGGAAGGCTAGAGTCTCCTTGAAGGCTCTAGGTTGAGTCTTGTACTCAACAAAGTATTCACTTAGAACTTGATGTTCCAAGTGTCTTCCATGCTTCTGGTCTTCTTCTTCATGAGAATAGGAAGTGCATGGTCCTTCCTATTCTTCTTGAAACCTTATGTAGGTCTCACTACAGCTTTCTTCTTCTCAAGACTCTCTAGGATTTTCCTTGCACCTTTATTCTTTCTTCTGTTCAACCTCCTTGCAGAGGCTCTTCTTAGATCTGAAAAATGATGAGAGTAATCTCATCCTCTCCATAATTTTTTTCTCTGCATCCTCTCTTTATTCTTCTGATAGCTGGATCTCATAGGCTGAGCTAGAGATCATGCTTTGATACCACTGTAATATCCCCGAATTGGGATTGTTAGCAAAGCATACCTGAAAAATGCATTTTTCAGGAATGTGTGATATAGAAAACAATATTATCCCTTGGATGTCTTATATATGATAATCTAAGATCCAAAACCAAGAGGAAATCAGAAACCAAGAAAACTAGGTGAGATAAACAAGCCTCTCACACCTAGAATGGCTAGAAAATGCCCAATAATGGGACTGCAACATTAAGTAAATCCAATGCTAGAGTATCAGCACTCTATTCACTCATTAAATTTTTCAAGAAACACATTATCATTATTTGATGTTACAGCAGCAACTTCTTCTTCATTTTAAGATCCAAAAAAGTAGGGAAAAGCAACAAATTGAGCCCTAAAAAGGTGAATTTCAGAGATATGCATAAAAAAAGGGGAAAATGATGGTTGGATTCCTTATAATAGGTTATAGGGGACTCACATATCAAATCTCAACTAAAAAAATCATTTTAGCTAAGTTAAACAGGTCTCCCACTCTCGACGTGGCTAGAAAAGGCTTAATCCCCATGGCTTAGCTAATGCAAAATTTACTGAAGCTTTCACAACGTATTTTTCAGAGGGTTTATGATTAAATATGATGTAATATGCATGAATACATGGTTTTACATCAGATCATGGAGTTTATTGCTCAGATCATGAGAAAAATGCAAAATAGATGAAGAAACCCTCAAGAATGAGGTGTTGCAACACTTTATTTCTTTGCAACAAGAATATACAGCATAATTTTCAGGGGATTGTTACACATTAATTTGTCACTGTCCCTACCATTCCTCGTCCCGCACAATGGAGGACCCATTATGTGACCTGTGAGCAATGTCATGCCTTGAAACCATCATCATTGCATTCCTCTAAACATGAGCTTCAATTGCCCTAAAGACATCTCCTTGCAAAAAACCATGAAAACATCTCCTTTTGCATTGGCGCAGGCAGAAAATTCATCACTCGCGCCAATGGGGAAAATCCTGCAAAGAGGCCGCGCCAACTGGCGCTCTGTCCCAGAGTCGTAGTCGCGCCAGCCAATTTAAGGAGTGTTTTTTAAATAAAGATGGCGGAAGTTGTGTTTCAACAAACTCAGAAACCATTGCCTATCTTGAGTTGGGAGGTTTAGCTACGGGAGTTCTATGGAAGGGAGGTGGTTTGCCACCTTTCATGGAACCTTCCTTGATGATAGGGCCAATCCCACAGTAATATGGATCCCAACTCCCTCCTTCCCCATCTATAAAAGCTTGCCTATTGCCATTGCAAGCTAGTCTTGAAGTGCCTAAGCTTTGAATCTCCTAATTCCCAAGAGCCTTCGTGCTGTAAGAGCCCTCTTTCTTCTCGTAAGGCCGACTCAAGTAAGGAGACTATCGTCGAGAGACTCTAGAGAGGCTTGCCCTTTCCCTGGCGAGCTTTGCGAGACGTGAATGACTGGGGACCCTTCCAAAGGAGACCACGGCGTCAGAACATTGGTTGTAATCTCCTTCAATTAATTATTAATGAATGACTACCGCTTATGGTTCCACTCTGTCTTTCACTTATATTAATAATGAGTTATATCCTTTCTGACTGATATATAGTTGCGCATTCTGGATTTTATGCTTGTATTAGTGTTGTTTCTTGCATGTGCAGGTGTCCATTCACGGAGATCGTGGGGATCGTGATCTGCCGAGGCTGAGGAACGGGAACGCTGTCTCTTCTACGAATCATAGCACTGGACTCAAGGTAGGCCTCCATCGTTGGCTTATTTATTCGCAATTAGGAACTTGCGCTGTAGCATTTGATGATTGTTGCTAGACCCCTGTTGGGCTAGTAGGGATCGCCTCTGTCCGCAAAGGGGATTTACCTCCTCAACAGGGATGTAGCAGATTTACATTACATATCAGATCTAAGACAAATCTATGCACAAAATATCAGATATATAACAGATCGGTACACTAGATTGTCTTTACTTTACATTCCCCTTGGGGATTTCAGCAATACATGAAAGAATAGGAGTAGATATGAGTTTTATTGCAGCAGATCTGTAGAATGATTTAGAAGTTATAAATTAGATGTAGCAACGAATCATATCTGAAACATACCTGGATTGGTTGGCCAATCCATGGATCACCACAGTGCAAGGAAGACTCCTTTACACCAGAGATCACTTCTCCAACTGAATGCCAGAATACCTTGCAACTCTGTAACTAGAAATAATGCAGTCCAAGAGGATAAACTACGCTGGAAACTTGAAGCACAACTTTTCCTAATTCCAAGATCAAGAACTGAAGCCCAAACTGTTAATACACTCTTCCAGGAGGTTAAAAGACACACTCACTGAGAAGAGGTACTAGTACAATCTAGATCTGAGCAGATTTAGTGTTTCCACTTGCTACAGCTCAATGAAACAAGTAAATCACATAAGATTTATGCTGTCTAAGGGAGATGGAGCCTGGACATATGCCTGATAGTGGAAGATAAATAAAATGCCCTCCAAGAGCCACTCAATGGAAGGAGAGAGAATTCCTAAACAAGAAATCCTCGCAATTCTCTGTTAAACAGCCAAGAGAATGAGATATGTCTAAGCAGACAATATACTCCGAAAATATAATATCATGAACAACCTTCTCTTGAGCCTTCCCCTTCCTTTTATAAGATGAGAGCTTGAGAAACCCTAAACCCCCTTCAAAACTCTAGCTCCTTTCACATTGGAACCCTCCAACTAGATCTGTGATGTTTATCTAGGTACATTGCATCTAGACAGCATTGTATATTTCGTCCTATTGACCTAGTCAATTGTCACAATCCATTTTCACACATAAGCGAGTTTTATTAAAGCAGCCTAGATTTAGCCTTGTTCACATGGGCATTGATTTATTTTACTGTTTAAGGAGTTTAATTTGTCCTCCTTTACAATTTTATTCTTGTAACAAGAAAATGAAAACAAAAAGGAATATTCCTATTAGCTTGGGCTAGTTAGGAATATTACATAGTTATTGTTATGAATATCATGATCTTATTTTTGTTTGAGCTAATGTGTTGTGAAGTCATATCATGCTAATCTAGATTTATTTTGCAGACAAGATAGCCTCCCCTGAGGTACATTAAGGTATGAATTTGCTTATGTCATATACTTGGTGCTTAACTGTTTGATTATGTCGTTTATTTGGTGTTTGAGTGTTTGGTGTCTATTATGTCATCTAGTTGATTTATTTAGCATGGTATATTTGTGAGTTGTTTAAGTGCTTGATTAATTGCATGAGCATGTGTCTATAATATTTCATGAAGTAATGCATTTTTTAAGATGATTGTACTAACACACATGTGTTGAGATAGTTGATATTTACTTGAGTGTAAGTAGGTCATAGTTGTAGCATTATGTATTATGACCAATGAATGTGAGTTTATTGTTGATTATGACATGTTTGTTAGTCTTGGTAAAGGTTGGTTTCAAATTGATAGATATGTTTTCTTGATCTTTGGAACATGTGGATAACATGTGTGTTCAGTTACAAGGCACTGTGTTTGGCACAACAAGGTAAGATAATTGGTATATTGATATATTTATTTATGCGCTGACAATTATGTGGTTATGGAATTATGATGCATGGGATTTCATGTCAAGAGACTGCCATGAAATCTTGGAGAAGGATTAGATTGATCTTTCCCTGGGAACCACGGGGTTGAGTCATGGTGTTTGTTGCTAGTCTTGTGCTTTTGGTATTTTGTGATTTTTTCACCTTGATTTGTGGTTTTTTTTTATGTTTGGGGCAAGGCCTTTCCACTTTTTTGTGGTGTCGTATTTATTTTGGTTTCTCATGGTATTCTTCTTGTTTTTTTTTTATTCTCGCGTTTTATGTTTGAGAGTATTGGGAATTGGTTGGGAAAGAGGAATTTAATGGGGCTCAAGAGAGCTTTGTGGCACCCAACAGGTAATGAAAGACTTGGATGAAGCTCAGTGCATGATTAAGCACAACAAAAGGTAATACTATGAAATTCGGTCGGACTGGTTGGGTCCATTGTGGTAAATGGATTGTGGCAATATAGAAACAAGCAAGGCAAAAAAAAAGGTAAAGAAAGTGGATCTGAGGTGTTAGATGCCTTGGATATGTTGGGAACGGTTGTTCTCAATGTTGTGCATGTTGTGCACAGATAAAGGAACATATCATAAACTTGAACTTATGATATCTATAAATTGTGCTGTGATCATGATTATGTTGATGTTTATATATGGATACATATATGTATGTATGTATGTATTTCGTGTTCGACAAGGTCAGCATGGATCATGATTGTTTAAATGCTAATGTTTATATGTATATATATGTGTATGTATGTTGTTGTCTCACATGATCATGATTGGTTTATGCTAATTATTATATATATGTACGTATGTATGTATCTATGTCACTATCTGACATAGTTTTCAAGGATCATTCTTGTGGAGGAATGATTTCTTATGTAGGTGAATGTCATGAAGAGGTTACTGGCTATGAGTAATCAAGTGGTAGAGTAGCCTTGACAAATCTATGAGGTCAATATCATGTGCATATTATTCAATGTTATATTCTTGTACTATTCCTATGTTTATGTTATGGACAAGTAATGTTGAGGGGTACATCAGAGAAGTAAAAGTAGTGTGCTTGAGACACACTAGGATAAGCATGGAGTGTGGAAAGACACTAAAATCAAGGTTGCTTGTGGGGTCATTGTGTGGTCTATGGATATGCAGTACTACTATTGTGTATGTGTTTCGTGTTGTATATTCTGTGATTGTACCTATGGTGATGTGTACATGTCACATATGTCGTATTATGTACATATGATGTTTTATGCTTGTTGTATATATGATTTTTTGTATATATTGCATATGCAGTGCTAGGTATAGATGGTGTTATTTACATGTTGGATATGTGGTGCAATGTACATGTTGTACTGTGCGCATGTTGGATATGCGGCGTTGTGTGCATATGATGTTGTGTGCATGTTGGATATACAATGCTGTGTATGTATGGTGTTTTGTACATGTTGTATGTGCAATGCTATGTACATATGGTGTTGTGTGTGTGTTCTACATATGGTGTTGTGTGCATGATTGTACATGTGGTTTTGTGTGCATGTGGTTTCATGTACATGTTGTACATATGGTGTCATGTGCAGGTCCTACCATGTACATGTCGTGCATGTGGCATTGTGTACACGTGGTGTCATGTACATGTCAGACATGTGGTGACGTGTACATGTGGTATTGTATACACATTATACAGGTGTTGTAGTGTACATTTGGCATTGTGTACATGTCGTGTAGGTGGTGCCGTGTACATGTGATGTTCTGCACATGTTGTGAAGGTAGTGTTGTGTATAGGTAGTATTGTGTACATGTTGTGTTGAGATTCAACAAAAAAATTTATGCACCCATGCCTAGTGCATTAAGCACCTACACTAGAGTGGGGCCCACAGTGCTCTTTTCGGTGCATGTCTATTTTTAGCTATCCCTTAATTAGAAATGGACAATAAATTGTAATCTAAATCTTGAAATAACTTGTAAAAATTAACTGAGTGTGATAAACTCAGTTAGCTAGTGGATTTCGAGTTAGAGGTAGTTGGTGAGGCATGCAGAGTAATTCTAGTTGTAACAAAGTTCGAAGTGTAGTGGTGCATTAGTTAATGCATGTTGTAATTAGTTTAACTCAGTTAAGTGAGTTAAACTCAGTTGTGCTAGTTTTAACTGAAGATACACTAGTGAGAGATAAAATGAATTAAATATTAATTAATTCACAATTAGTGATCTCACATGCAACTGAGGATTTAATATTATCAGCTACATGCATATCAGATCCAATGGAGACCCAGTTGACATCGAGGTGAAAGGGAAGTTGAATATCGGTTGTGACATTATTGGTTTGCACACATGCAACCAAACAACCATTGGAGTGCCCATGATACTTACACAGTCAAGGAAGGCCATAATTCCTATCTTTTAGGGATCGATTCCATCAGGGATTGCACAAGCAAGGAAGGATGTCAGGAGGTTGGAAATTATTGGTCATTTTTTTGTGAGGAAAATGTGAGATAGATAGCTAAGTGTTGGAGACTCTTGTGAGAAGAGTAGACATTGTATTTGTTTCATGATCCATGCTGAATATACAATATAATATAGTGGGTTTTTGAGCAATAATCTTTCCCTGGGAAATTATCTATGTTGTGTGTGATTTTCTTCTTATTTTCTTTATGTGATTAGCGATTGTGATTTTAATTCCGCAAAATATTTGTAGAAGCAATTCAGTATTTAACTTTAGTACATTTTTAGATCGGGTGAATCCAAAATATACATATGTTTGTATAATTTCTACATGGTATCAGAGCTATGTTATGAATTTCTACATGGTATCAGAGCACAAGAAATTGCAGAAGTGAAGTAGGAGCTGAGTTTGTAACTGGATAGAATTTGAATTTGCAGAAAGACTTTCTTGGTGCTACAACTGATTCAAGATCAAAATGGCTTTCAATGGCTTGAGGTTGAAGTATGCACTAGAGGTCAAATCAAACTATGTTTCTTGGAAGGACGGGATGGAGGCAATACTCGAAGACAATGGCTTGAAAGAATTCATCGACAACGACATTCCTAAACCCGCTGTGATAGATGTTGCAAATCTTGATGCATGGAAAAAGAAAGTGGAAAATGCGAGGAGGATCCTATTGGAGGGAGTACGATACCACATTGTCTTAATCCTCCATGGGAAATCCACACCATATGCAATGTGGAAGGCTTTGACAGAACTTTTCCAGAGTAGCAACGACCATAGGAAATTGTCACTCAAAGATAAACTCAGGAAGATCAAGATGGAAAAGGGTGACACCATTCCCAAATATCTAAAAAAGTTTTTCCAATGTCAGGATGAGCTGGGGAGCATTGGAATAATAGTTGTTGATGATGATTTGGTGAGTTTGGCTCTCCTAGGTCTTCCTAAGAGTTGGCACAGTTATGAAGACTTTGTCAATGGACGGGAAAAATTACCAGATTGGGAACAACTGTGGTCAGAATTGGTGCAGGAGGAGTTCAGACGGAACACCAGAGATGGATCTTCATCTAAGCATGAGGATGAAGAGGATTTTTCTTTCACTGCCAAGGAAAATAAGGGGAAGGGGAAGAAATTCCATTCCAGATCCGAGTCCAAGAATGGCAAGAAGTAGGACATGTCGAAGGTGAAGTGTTTTCATTGTCACGAACATGGACATTTTGCTACTAACTGTCCACAAAAGAAGAAGAACAAGAAGGGTGCTAGATGTGCAGCTGGTGAGGCCCTTGCCTCACAATTTTAGCTTAACTTCTCATTGATCGCATGCATGGTGTTAAGTGCATTGGGATCAGTGTGGCATTTTTTTATGAAATCAACTCCAAAAATAGAAGAAAAGAGAGATCAAAGCCTTAGAAATTGTCCACTTCGAGGGGGAAACCTCCAATACATTACATAAATGAACAATTATTGGATGCTACAAATGACCAAGACCTCCTTCTATATATAGGAGTCCATGGGGTGACAATATAATCCTAGCTTACCTAACAATAATAATGTAAGGGCACAATAATAACAATATTGGGGTACAACAATAACAATAAGGGGGGTACACTAATAAAAATAAGGGACTGAACTAGTAATATAGGGAACTAACATGCCCTTCTCCTTCAAAAAATATTTGTCCTCAATGCTTGAGTAGCTCTGGGTTCTTCTTTATAAAATTCTCATCCTCCCATGTAGAATCTTCAGTGGGTAAGTTCTTCCACTTGATGAGATACTCTGAAATTGATCGATTTCGTAGTTGTTGAGTTCTTTTTTCCGTGACTACTTCAGATTTCAATATGATTTTTCCTTCCTCATCAAGTTCTAGAAATATTGTTTGAACTGGAATATTTTCACCTATAACCTTCTTTAAGCATGAAACATGGAAAACTAGATGCACTCGCGAAGAAGCAGGAAGCTCCAATTTGTATGCCATTGTACCAATATTTTGCAACACCTTGTAAGGAACATAGTACTTTGGCGATAATTTATTATCCTTCTTAGCTTGCTTGAGGGACATTTTTTTGCGTGGTTGTAACCATAAAAATACCCATTCTCCTACATCAAAACTTCTCTCGCTGTGATGTTGATCTACCTGTTGTTTCATTCGATTTTGTGCCAAATTTGGGTTATATTTTAAGAGTTGGAGAACTTCTTGTTGATTCTTGATGTGATCTTCCACTGCTTGAAACTTATAATTTTCTCTTAAATATGATGTGATGGATGGTGGATGATATCCATAAAGTGCCATAAATGGGGTCATTTTTGCTACAGTATGGAAGGAAGTGTTATACCACCATTCAGGGAGAGGTAACCACTTGACCCATTTTGTTTGTTTATCAGATACAAAATAACGAAGATATCCTTCCAAACATTTATTCACTATCTCAGTTTGACCATCGGATTGAGGATGATAAGATGAGCTATGAGCTAGTTGAGTACCCAAACAAGAAAATAACTCCGTCCAAAAATTTCCAGTAAAAATGGGATCTCTGTCACTCACAATAATATTTGGGTTTCCATGTAGCTTTTGAATTGTGTCCATAAATGTAGTAGCAACTGTACTTGCTTTAAATGGATGAGATAATGCACAAAAGTGTGCATGCTTGGTAAGTCTATCAACTACCACCATGATGACACTCTTTCCTTTGGACTTAGGTAAACCTGTGATAAAATCCATTGAAATCTCCTCCCAACGTTGACTTGGAATGGATAAAGGTTGTAGAAGTCCTGGGGTCTTAATTGTTTCCACTTTATTCTGCTGGAAAACCAAACATTCCGCCACAAACTTTTGAATATGAGATTTAAGGCCATCCCAAAAAAATTCTTTCTTCACCCTGTGGTAAGTTTTTAAAAATCCTGAGTGTCCTCCTAAAGGAGAAGTGTGCAATTCCAGAAGAATCTTTTGTTTTAGTTGGGAACTCTTACAAAGATATAAGCGATCTTTGTACCATAAGGAATCATTTTTCCAACTAAATGTATCAGATGTACTAGGATCTTGCTGCAACTTTTAAATGAGTGTCCATACTTCTTTGTCCTTCTTCCATTCATCTCTTGCTTCGGTTATCCAATCTGGTTGGATAATAGAAATGGCACAAAGCAATGCTTCCACCTCTTCATTCTTTCTTGAGAGTGCATCTGCAACAACATTTAGCTTCCTTTTTTTGTATATTATTTCAAAGTCATAACCCAACATCTTTGTGACCCATTTTTGCTGCTCTTCTAAAGATAGTCTTTGTTCCAAAAAGTGTTTAAGACTATCATGATCAGTTTTTACCTTGAAGTGTCTTCCCATTAGGTAAGGTCGCCATTTCTTTAGTGCATGTAGTATTTCTAACATTTCCTTCTCATAAATAGCTTTCTGTAAATACTTTCCTTTGATTGGGCGACTTTCAAAATCAATGGGTCTTCCTTCCTACATTAAAACAACACCAATTCCATTTCCTGAGGCATCACATTACACAATAAAGGTTTTCGTGAAATCTGGGGAAGCTAAGACCGGTGCTAGGCACATTGCCTCTTTAAGATGTTCAAAGGCCTTAGTTGCTTCCAGAGTCCATGAAAATGCATCTTTGTTCAGTAATGTTGTTAGAGGTGCTACTATTCTCCCATAATTCTTAACAAACTTGCGATAATACCCTGTTAACCCAAGAAATCCTTGCAACTGCTTTATGGTTGTGGGGACTTTCCTTTCCTTAATGGCCTTAATTTTGTTAGGGTCTACCTTAACACCCTCATGAGATACAATATGACCAAGATATTCCACCTCTTGTACTCCAAAGAAACATTTGGATGCTTTTGCATATAATTGTTTCTCCTGCAATAGTTTGAGCACCCTGTCAGCCTGTTGAACATGATCCTTCCAAGACCTATTGTAGATTAGTATATCATCAAAAAATACTAGCACAAATTTTCCAAGGGATTGAAAATGAATTCATCAACCCTTGAAATGTAGAAGGTGCATTGGTAAGGCCAAAAGGCATGACCAAAAAATCATAATGACCCTCATGAGTTTGAAATAATTTTTTCAGAATATCTTCAGTCTTCATTCTAATTTGATGATATCCTAAACGAAGATCCAACTTGGTAAAATAAATTGCTCCATGTAATTCATCCAATAATTCATCAATCACAGGAATGGGAAATTTTCTTTAATAGTGAGCTTATTGAGCTCCCTATAATCTGGACACATGCGCCATGATCCATCCTTCTTGTGCACCAATACTATTAGAGCAGAGAAAGAACTTTGACTAGGTTGAATTATACCAGCCTCGAACATTTCTGCAATCATACCTTCAATTTCACTCTTTTGGACATAAGGATATATATAAGGCCTGATTTTTGGAGGAACACTTCCTGGAATCAACTGAATAGCATGATCATGATCACGAATAGGTGGGAGTCCTTTGGGAGTTTCAAACACCTTGGAATGATTGTCCAAGAATTTTTGGAGATCTGCAAGAATAGATTATTTTGATGTTGGAACTTCTAGTGAGCATAATTGTGCAATTACGCCTCGTTGTTTTTTATTCAGAAGCTTTGTCATGACATTAGAGCTTATTATCTTTCCCGACTTCCCTGTGATACCCCGTAATTCGACTTCCTTCCCTTCTGAAAAAAATTTCAAGAAAAGTTCTTGAAAATTAAAAGCTACCGTCCCCAAAGATTGTAACCATTGTACTCCTAGTACAACATCTATGCCTCCCATTGGAATGGAAAGCATTGGAATATTCAATACATATTCCCCCATGGTTAGCTTGATATTATGGCATTTTCTAGAACAATTTATAGTTCCTCCATTTGCAACCATCACTTGACATTTTGGTGACATTTTGGTGCTGGGTATAGGAAACAATTCAATTCCTTAGCTACCTTACAACGAATAAAATTATGGGTACTACCCGAATAAATCAACACTATTACCTTTTTCTTCTTGATATGTCCTTCTATCTTAAGAGTTTGAGGAGTGTTTATTCCTACCAATACATTACACGATATGGCCAGACTAATTTCTTCCTCTTCTAGGGTTGGTTCCTGGTGTATATCCTCTTCTTTTGAAGATTCTTGTTCATTTTCTTCTTCCTCTTCACAATCTATGTAAAATAATTTCTTCTTAGCACACTTATGACCTTTAGTGTATTTTATATCACAACTGTAGCAAAGCCCTTTTTCTCTTTTTTCTTCCAATTATTGTGGTGTCAACCTTGTAGGTTGTGGAATTATAGGAGTAGCAACACTTCCATCTTTATATATGTGAGTGGTAGGCTTCCTTGTTGCCATAATTTTACATTCAATTTTTCTTGCCAACCTGAATGATTTTTCCAATGAATCAGGTTCCCAAACATGGAATTCATGTTGTATGTTATCCTTTAAAGTCCCTATGAAGACATCAATCCTGTGTTCCTATAGAATATCAGTTACCCTTATATTCTATTTTTGGAAGTCCTCAATGTGCTCCACCACTGAACCCTTTTGTTTGAGATTTATCAATTGGCTAAAGAATGTGTTACTTTTTGTATCCTCATAATGTGCTATCATTTCCTCCATAAAAATTGACCAAGTGAAAATGTTTTTTAAAATATCAAAGCCATCGATACCATGCAAATGAATTTTGTTCTAAATTTAAAGTTGCAATGCGTACCTTTTGCGTGTTTTTCACATTATTGAGATCAAAATATTGCTCCATCTGTAGTATCCATGTTACAGGGTCCTTGCCATCAAACTTCCTCATATCCATATTTGGAATATGGTGGTTCTTCCATCCAAAATTAGAGTTTATGAAATCATGATTAACATTTATTTTGTTCTCATCATGAGTTTCCTCTACTGTCTTTTCGCCATTAGGAAACATTTCTTGTATCAACTTTTTCAAACCTTCCATGTCTGATTTTAGATCATTCTTCATGTTTTCCATGTTGTCTTTCATTTTTTCATCGATCTTAGCTTCCATTTCATCTATCTTAGCTTTCATGGCATCCATCTTAGCTTCCATGCCAGTTTCCATTCCATCCATCTTATTTTTTGTTTCTCTTTGCGAGAGAGAAATTTTGTGCACTTGCTCTTGTAATTTTGATATGTCATGTCGCATTTCTTCATCTTCATGAGTCATAGTAGAGACTTCTGAAGGCTTAATGGGTGTTGAATTATTTTTAGGTGGAATTTTAGAACCCAATACTGATATCTATGCTACAATATGCCCTTGGAACCAATTCAAACTGTTTTTTCACACAAGACTTATGCAATTCAAAAAAAATACACACCTTTTTCTTACTTTTGAGGAGCTCAAGATTGAAACTAAATTATCTCTATGATTTTGGATCTTCAATATCTGAAATTGGGCCCTGTAGTAGCCCTCTGAATCTTCTTTCAAATTCTACAGGTCTGACCTGATTTGGATTCTTCAAAGAAAATTTTTACCCAATCCCCCACAATGACCTAATTATTGAATGGTTCAGCAGAGCAAACTTGTACGACATGCCACGTGTCACAATTTCCTCCTTTGGCTCTAAAATTGATACAAAGGAAACTTCAATCTGTGTACTTGCAGTGAATTTTTACAAAATTCCAATCTGATGCTCAGAGAGAGAGTTATGATGATTTTTCCACAGTCACCTCTTTGAGATGAAATTCGGGAGCCTGAAATAATTATAACTTCCATAGCTGATATGCTCGAAAATATTGCGAATAAAGCTCTGAAATTTTTCCATGAGATTCCTCAGGATTTCAGCTTTTCTCTATAAACATTTCAGCTTCTGAACCATCATAGAAAAAACTTTATAGTGAAAATTCCATGATGACCTTTTTAGGTTAAATTCAGGAGCCTACAAAAAGCTTTAACTTCCACCGATCATATCTCCGAAAATATTACGAACCAAGATCTGAAATTTTGTCACGATGTTTCTCAGGATTTCTTATTCACACTCTAAGTATTTTAGCTTTTAAACCTTCGTAGAAAAAATTTTATAGTGAAAATTCCATGATGACTTATTTGGAGCAGCATAACCATAGAATCCAAAGCTCTGATACCAAATGTTATGAAACCAACTCCAAAAATAGAAGAAAAGAGAGATAAATGCCTTAGAAATCAGCCACTTTGAGGGGAAAACCTCCAATACATTACATAAATGAACAATTCTTGGATGCTAGAAATGACCAAGACCTCCTTCTATATATAGGAGTCCATGCGTCCACAATATAATCCTAGCCGACCTAACAATAATAATGTAAGGGCACAATAATAACAATATTGGGGTTATAGGGGTACAACAATAACAATAATGGGGCTACGCTAATAACAATAAGGGACTAAACTAGTAATATAGGGACCTAACATATTTGGATAGTGGCGCTTCCTTTCACATGATGGGAGACAAGGAACTTTTCAGTGACTTAGAGGAGAAAGATCTCCAGATGCATATCAAAATGGGTGATGATGGACGGTACAGTGCTACCAGGATTGGTACTATTACATTTCAGAGATTTTCAAGTAAACCATTTCAATTAGAATATGTAATTCATGTACCAGGTCTGAAGAAAAATTTAGTCTCAGTCGCAATGTTGGAGGATAGAGGTTATGATGTTGTTTTTAGTGAGGGAAAAGCTTTCCTGTGACACAAAACAACAGGACAAACCATGAGGATAGGGATTCGAGTTAATAATATCTACAAGATGGACATAGATAGTTATGCAACAATGATGGTCAAGGTAAATCAAGTGGTGAGACGGGATCAGGGCGAATTATGGCATAGGAGATTGAGCCATCTTCACCATGGAGCCTTGAAAGTCATGCAACAGATTTCTACTGAACTTCCAATGGAAACACTTGCTCGGTTAGATACATGCAACGGTTGCACCATGGGGAAGTATGTAAAGGCCACCTTTCATGAGAAGGAGAACTGAGCTTCGGGGATCCTTGAGAGAGTTCACACAGACGTGTGTGGAAAATTCGTTGTTGCTTCAACAACAAAACATAAGTACTATGTAATCTTTGTTGATGACTTTTCACGTAAGTGTTGGATATTCTTCATGCAGAAGAAATATCATACATTCTCTAAGTTTCTGGAGTTTAAGGCACTAGTGTATAAAGAGTTGGGGAAGCAAGTGAAGGATCTTAGGAGAGACAATGGTGGAGAATACATCTCTAACGAATTCAATAACTTTTGCAACAAAGAAGAAATTCGAAGAGAGCTCATAGCACCTCATAACCCACAGTAGAATGGGGTCACGAAGAGGAAGAACAAAAATATTGTGGGTCTAGCACGAGCGATGTTGCATGATCAAGGCCTACCAATGCATATGTGGGCGGAAGCATGCAACACAGTGATACATGTGAAGAATCATTTTCCTCATAGGATACTTGGCATGAGTAAAATTGAAGAGGCTTTCACTGGTAAGAAACCTGATGTTTCACACTTTAACATTTTTGGCTCATCTACTTATGTGCATGTGACCAAGGATGCCAGGAAGAAGCTGGAACCGAAAACTAATTTAAGGATTTTTGTGGGGTACACTAAAACACACCATAATTATCATGTGTATTTTCCCAACAACAGAATGGATTTTGTGAAACGGGATATAAATTTGATGAGAAGAAAGCCATGTGGTTGTCCCTTGAGAGGGAGCTGGACCTGCATGCAAAGGAGGAACTGTTGGTTCCCAAGGATGAGCCTTAAGGTGTGGATCAGCCACATGCAGAGGATCATGGAGTGGAGGAAAACAATCATGTAGAGTCATCCATCATAAATGGAAGAAGGCACACCATGGAAGCTAATAGATTAAGACTTGATGCTGCGGAGAATGTAGGAGCCCCTAATTCACAGTGCAGATAGAGACAGTCTCTTGATCGATTTACTAGATACATGGCTCTTATGAGCAAATGTATTGTGACTAAACCCTTTCAGGAAGCAGTGCAACAACCAACATGGGTTGATGCAATGGTGGATGAGTATGACTCCATTATCAATAACAGTGCATGGGAGATAGTCCCAAGACCGGTCGACAAATTAGTGGTTGGATTAAGATGGATCTACAAGGTAAAGAAAGATTTTGATGGGAGTGTGGAGAAATACAAGGCTAGATTTGTGGCCCGAGGATTCTCACAGTTCAAGGGGATAGATTATTATGAGACCTTTGCACCTGTGGCAAGGTACTCTTCCATAAGATCCATCCTTGCACTCTCAACGCAGATGGGCTAGCGCATTCATCAGATGGATGTGAAAACTTTATTTCTCAATGGGATCATTGAGGAAGAGTTGTACATAGATCAACCTGAAGATTTCTAAATCTTCAACAGTGAGTCACATGTGCCGACTCAAAATAAAATTGTATGGGCTGAAGCAAGCATCCTATGCTTGGTACACTCAGATAGACAACTATTTCACCAGACTGGGCTTCACCGAAAGTGAAGCAGATGAAAACCTATACCAGATTTTGGTTGAGGGTAAGCTATTGATCATTTTTATTTATGTTGATGATTTAATTTTGACTGGTGATGAGAAGATGATACACTCATGCAAGGAGGATCTTGCAAGGGAGTTTGAAATGAAGTACATGGGACTCCTTCATTATTTACTTGGATTGGAAAAATGGCAGCAGGATGGTCAAATTTTTGTGTCTCAAGGAAAGTATGCAAAGGAGATACTAGGTAAGTTTAACATGGAGAGTTGCAAACCCATGAATACTCATCTTCTAGGAAATTGGAGGAAAGAGGATGCTACTTCTGGAGAGGTAGTGGATGCTACTGTCTACTGACAATTAGTGGGTTCGCTAATGTATCTAGTGAACACGAGACCAAACATTTTCTATGCAGTTAACCAGCTGAGTCAAGACATGGTTAAGCCTACCAACCTCTTTTGCAAGGCGGGGAAGCATGTCCTGAGATACCTAAGGGGCACATTAGAGTATGGTCTATGGTACAAACGGACAGAGGGAGTGAAGCTTCAAGGCTTCACAGATGCAGATTAGGGTGGCAGTCCATTAGATAGAAAGAGCACATCAGGAGGGATCTTTAGCATTGGATCGACAATAGTTTCTTGGTACAACACGAAGCAACGATCTATGGCACTCAGTTCAATGGAGGCAGAATACATGGCATCAAGTCAAGATGCATGTGAGGCTATCTGGATGAGGAAGATCTTGGTTGGTTTGTTTGGTTCTCAGATGGATCCGACAATGATTCATTGTGATAATCAGAGTTGCATTAAACTCTCAATTAATCCTGTGTTTCATGATAGTTCCAAGCATATAGATATCCTTTACCATCATCTCATATATTTTGTGCAAAGAAGAATAATGTTGCTTCAGTACATTCCCACAGAAGATCAGGATGTATATGTTTTGACGAAGGCGCTCACCAGGAGAAAATTCGAATACCATAGAGACAGGATCACGGTGAAGGATAATCCCTTTCTTGTTGAGAGGGAGTGTTGAGATTCAACAAGAAAATTTCAGCACCCACGCCTAGTGCATTAAGCACCTACACTAGGGTGGGGCCCACAGTGCTATTTTTGGTGCATGTCTATTTTTAGTTATCCCTTAATTAGAAATGGATAATAAACTGTAATCTAAATCTCGAAATAACTTGTAACAATTAACTAAGTGTGATAAACTTAGTTATCTAGTGGATTTCGAGTTAGAGGTAGTTGGTGAGGCATGCAGAGTAATTCTAGTTGTAACAGAGTTCAAAGTGCAGTGGTGCATTAGTTAATGCATGTTGTAATCAGTTTAACTCAATTAAGTGAGTTAAACTCAGTTGTACTAGTTGTAACTGAAGATACACTAGTGAGAGACAAGTGAATTAAATATTAATTAATTCAAAATCAGTGATCTCACATGCAACTGAGGATTTACTATTATTAGTTGCATGCATGTCAGATCCAGTGGAGACCCAGTTGAGATCTAGGTGAAAGGGAATTTGACTATTAGTTGTAATATTATTGGTTTTCACATATGCAACCAAACACCCATTGGAGTGCCCATGATACTTGCGTAGTCAAGGAAGGCCATAATTCATATGTTTTAGGGATCTATTCCATCAAGGATTGCGCAAGCAAGGCAGGATGTCAGGAGGCTGGAAATTAGCTAAGTATTGGTCAGTTTTCTGTGAGGACGGTGTGAGACAGATAACTGAGTGTTGGAGAATCTTGTGAGAAACGTTGTATTTGTTTCATGATCCATGTTGAATATACAATAGAAGATAGTGGGTTTTTGAGAAACAATCTTTCCCCGAGAAATTATCTGTGTTGTGTGTGATTTGATTCTTCTTTGCTTTATGTTATTAGCAATTGTCTTTTTAATTCCGCAAAAGATTTGTAGAAGTGATTTAGTATTTAACTTTAGTACATTGTTAGATCGGGTGAATCCAAGATATACGTATGTTTGAATAATTTCTACATGGTATGAGAGTTGTGTTATAAATTTCTACATTTTGTGCATATGGTAGTAGTATACATGTGGTATTGTGTGCATGTCATACATGTTGTGTTGTGGGCATGTGGTACTATGTATGTGCATGGTGTAGTCATGGTATCGTGACATGTGTATTTGTTGTGTTGTACTTTGTATATGTATATGTATTTTATTGTATTGTACACTAGATGTAGGTGTATGTGTTGTGTCGCACACTAGGTGTAGGTGTATGTGTTGTATGCCGTGTAGGCATATGTATTGTGTTGTATTGTACACCGAGTGCAAGTGTATGTGTCGTATGACATTGTGGTTGTATGTATTGTGTGGTGTGTGCACCTTGCGTGGATGTACGTCTTGTAGAATGTGTGATTGTGTAAATGAGTAAAGAGAAACACTGGGGTCTTGTTAGATGTGGAAACCAATTTGGTGTGTGTACAAAATAATGAAGGCAGAAGTAAGGAATGATGAAGGATAAGTATCGGTATTTTATTTCAGTTGTATTATGCATGTGATCTATGATCCTGACTTATGATGGTTACATGTAATTTATGATTATGGTTTATGGTGATTTCATGTGATTCATGATTTTAATTTATGATGGTTGTGTTTTGAGCTAACCAGATGTGATGTGTTTATACATGATGATTTGATCAAAAAACTGGTTTGACTTGTTGTGATAGGAAGTGAATAGAATTGCAAGTGTGCCTTTTTGACGAGATACCAATGAGTTATGATGTGAGTTTATTTTAATTTATTTTTAATCTAAGGGAAATTATGTGCTTGATACATGAAGCATGGAAATTCCCTGTTAGGTGGTTGAAATTGATTGCAAGCATTAGCAACAACAGAAAAAGGAATTGGAACATGTAGTAGTATGCTGGTAAAACACTTTAGGAGCAGGGCCATTGTGGGACACTGGTACCCAATAGTGTCCATTGATTTCCATGAGCATGCTATGACCGATATGATGGTTTTGAGGTAGGTATATGCCTTGGTTTTGTATCTTCTGATGCGAGGAAGCCTTGCCAAGGGATGGACTGCCCGGGATGGGGGTTCCAACGAAACTTGGAAGGTGTGTGACTACACAGAAAGGGGTGACAAGATTACCCAAGGGACTGTTTAGTAGAGAAGGGACAGCTGGGGATGGATTTGTTTTTATCATTAGCATTTCCAGCTAGAATCATATGCACATTGGGAGTGTGCCCTAGAACAATGAGATGGTAAATGTTCACTGAGGGTACAATAGCACAGGATTATAGCATTGGGCATTGGATGTAGACTTTGACAATGGATTATGGACTTCTTAGGAAGGAGGTGAATCCTGGTATTACTGTGAGGGTGGAGGTGTGAGCCTTTGGATTCCCTTGTTTCTGATACATGCATCATATCCTTCTATTTTCTGGATGAGAAAATGTGTATATGTGTATATTATTGTAAATAATTTATGGAGCTCGATTTATAAAGCTCCACAAATAGTATGATTATTTGTTGGCTGAAGAAAATGTGGTTGTTATTGTAAATACCATAATGATTTGTGTTATAAAGCTCCAGTAAACGGTATGTTTGTCATGCTTTTAGTATTGGTTATTGTAAATATTGCAATGAGCTATGTTATGAAGCTCCATAGGTAGTATGTTTTTTTTTTAGTAGTTTGATGGTTTGTAGGTGCCATTGAACACTAAGGATGGTGTTCCCCCAAGGGGGAGGGTTCTGTAACAACCCTGGTGAAAAATCCATGTAATAAAGGTTAAAAATAATAACCATGGTTGATGGGAAAAATATTCCAGGTTGAATATTGGGAAAAACACCCTAGCAGGTGTTCATTTCAGTTATTATGACTAAGGAAATTGGCAAAGGAAAAGAAAAATGCAAAGGCTTTGGAAAGGAAAAATGGCATATTTGGCATTTATTTATGAAAATAATGGAAATTATGAGAAAAGGAAGGTGAAAGGTCACAGGTTTCATGTGAGGAGGAAAATGAAGGAAAATAATGGTTGAAGAAAATAGAGGCCTCGTTAATAAAAAGGGTTTTGAGGATCAGTGGGTAAGCTTTTGGTTAGTTCGATTTTGGAGCACTCATTATTCTCTCTCTCTCTCTTGGATACTTAGAGTTTCTTGGAGCACTCTTGGAAAGTGTGAATACTTGGTGATTTGAAGCAAGAAGGAAAAGGAAGAGCAGGAAAGCACAATCGGTCATTGGGATAAATATCTACACTAGCTTTGATTGCAAGTACCTAGTTTCATGTATGTTTTCCTCACCATTTTTGGCATGCATGGTGTATGCATATGGATTTTCATATCCTTTCCATTTCCTGGATAGTCATGGTGTTATGGGTTTATTTCCATTTATTGTTTTCTGGTTGGTTCTCATAATTCCATTAGTTGTTGGTTTGAGTTATTGGTTCCTAGAGGCTTGGTTGGACAAACTCTTTAGAGCCCGATGGAAAGTTGTTGGGTTCAGTTACTAGTCCTGGAGCCTTAGTTGGACAAATGCTCTGGAGCCCTGGGTGGTGTTGATCATGTTAGCCCCCTACTAATTTTTTGGCAAGCAAACAAGGGGGCTAAAATGTTTTTTGAGCCTTCAAGGAATACATCTCCCTTGAAAACACATCATCTTTGAAGCCTCCTGTGCCTTGGTCCTTTGATAAATCCTCACTGCTGTTTCCAGTTTTAAAGCCTCTCTGTTGTGAAGAAGAATGCCCAAAAAAGTCCTTTTTCCCTTTATTTAATCCCTTTTAAACCTCTATTTTCATCCCCTTGTCTCCCCTTCTAATTTCCCCACTTACCCTTTAAATCATCCCACATCCCCTTTTAAGCCTTTCAAATTACCTTTGTTTGGCTTAAAACCCCTTATTCCCTTTACCAAATGCCTCCTTTGGCCTCAAAATGCATTAAAACAGGCCAAAAACCCACTTTCCACTTTATGACAGGCTAAGCCCCTTTTAGGCCAGCCCCTTAACCACTTCCCCATATTCCCCACACCTAGAACCAAATGCTTAAGGCCTTTGGCGCTAATCGCAATTGAAAAATTTATACGGGCGTGTTTCTTCGTTAAACCACAAGCTTCCGATGTGATAGTGTTGGATTTGTCCGCCTTCGAAATAGTCTCCACCGTTGATCTTAAAGCAATCCGACAGTCGAGCGCTAATCACATCGCAACCCCATCGCCAACCAGAGATTTCGTAAAGCGTCATTTTGTGTTACGCAGATTGTTGATTCTCGATTACATCCCTGTCGTTTGTTCCCTTAGATCCGACGGCCCGCATTTCTCCTGCTCTACTTCTAGACCTCCATCTCTCCCCCCGCTGATTTAATCTCCACTGTCGATCCCCTTCGTGATCCAACGGTTGGCGATGAAATCACACTATCGCCAATCGGAAGTTTTTAAATGTGTCACCCCCGTGCCCCTGATTGTGATCCTCCAATTCGATCTCAGCCGCCCATCCCTTCAGATCTGACGGTTGGAATCTAATCACGCTCTACTCGTTTTCCTTTCATCGGAACCTCCTCTAACTTCATCTCTTAATCACCACCGTTGATCTCCTCCTGAGATCCAACAGCTCATAGCTAATCTCCCTCCGCCCTAGCTGGGTCCCACCATCATGAGCCCAACTCCATTTATTCGATCCATTTCTTTGTAAATCACCCGAACCTTAAAACTCTGGGTTTTACACTGAACATTATTTCTCCACCATTACGCCAACATTTTGCTGACCTCCAAAGCATTCTTGCACCACCCCCCTGGTTTTATAATTGGTTTATTTCATTGATTGCAGGGTTTACAAAGTGGAAATTTCACTCTGCTGCCATGATCACAGTCACTGTGTTTCAGAAAAAAAAGGTGCCACTACAGTAGTGGCAGAGTGTATCAGCAGCGAGGATTAAAGAGGTTTAAGCCTATTATTGAATAATTAACGCTTAACCCCGCATTCAAAAGAAGAAGGCACAGTCAGAAGACTGAACACACTAACAAATTTACATCAGTGCATTAATATTAGCAGAGCACCGTTTCTCCAAAAGGACACATTCCTACAGACGTTTCCATGCCTCCTTGAGCCCTTCAATATTAGTTCACTGACAGAAGCTTCTTAAACACTGTCAGAACCAACAGTTATGGAGTATGGAGGCCTGCAGACTTTCTATCCAATTCATCAATTCCATAAGGCAGAACAGAGAGCTTTACAGCCAAAAAGGACTCCAAAGAAACATCAGAGGTCAGATATCGACCTGACAAAGACCCCTCAGCCATAATATAAATTAAATACAGCAATGCAGTGCCATTAAGCAATAGTGGTGTGGATGCTTCCTCCATACTATCTTTATGAATCAATTTAATGTTCATCATCCACTCCTATGACTGGTTTTTCTCCTATAAAAATCCCCAAGAACAGATTGTATAGGGTTCTAGATTTTCAGAAAAATATGCTGTGAGAGAATTTTGTATGCATTTTTGTGGAAATTTTATATGAATGCAAAGAGCCTGTTGGGTTTCAGTGATGAGAAGTTCTATCTTTAAGGAGGATTCTCGTCTTGGTGCTTTACAATTCGTAAATATTTCTTATGTGTTATAGTTTAGCTGTTCATTTCATTCACATCCATTTATCTTGTATCATGTTCTGGAATGCGAGTGGCTCACTGGTTTTTGGTATGAATTTATCCTAACTGATACTCATGCTCGAACCTATCAAACGCTTTAAATATGGCTCAGGCGTGATATACTATTTCATTTTCCACTTAAACCATACTTCTGTTGTATTAGCTATTATGGGATGTTATTTTTAAAACGCTATTGTCATGTATGGATTCTTAATTTTGTAAGCCCATCACATGTTGATATTTTTTTATGGATATCATACCAATGACAGTTAGTATTATCTCAATCTTTCATACACAATAAGCATTTTTTGATTATTCATCTCTGTGAGGTATTTTAGAATCCAACCCTCTTTACAGTAAGTTGCCTTTGAATTTTCTGATACATTTGTATTAAATTTTCACACATTGCCTCTACAATATTTCTTTCCCTGTGTCAAGTTTCTAAAAGTTTTGGTCCCATTCAAATTAACCTTCCTGTTTACAAGATATAGCATGAGAGCCTTTTTTTGATAACTTCCCATATTATATCATATGCTCCTTGCTGTATAAGATGTCCTAGGCACTGGTCTTTCACAACTCAAGGCTGTCTCTAAGGTCAACAATAGGTGGGTTGAGTTACTAGTCCCGGAGTCTTGGTTGGACAAACGCTCTAGAGACCAGAAAAATTTGGGGCTGAGTTACTAATCCTGGAGCCTTAGTTGGAACAAACACTCTGGAGCCCTGGAGCAACTTATATAGAGACCAATTGATCTAGGTGGATATTGGTGACCACCCACCTATTCCATTTGGACCCCCACCATCGGTTCTTTTAGTTTTTCACTTTCAACACAACTTACTATTTTTACCAGGTTTTTGGGTCTTGAACTTTTGGAGCCATTTTGGGGCCGTAATGATCCAAGTGGATATTGGTGGCCACCCACCTATTCCATTTGAAACTCCACCATCTGTTCTTTCAGTTTTTCAATTTCAGTACAACTTACTATTTTTTGCATTTTTTCTGGTCCTGAACTTCCAAGGCAGTTTTGAGGCCCTAAACGACGTTTTTTGGGAAAACCGAGAGCAATATGGGTCCATGGACCAATGTTTCTCACACCAAAAGTTCTACTAGTTGGATAGATATTTATAACTGGTGCATGCCAAACAAAGATCGTATGCCAAAGTTACGTCCCAGGAAGTTGAAACACCAATTTACCCAAACCGGGCCAATAGTTTTGGCGCTTCATCTCCTAGGGTTAATTTTATGGATGTTTAGAGTTTTCCATTGTTTATCAATAATAAATAGGCCCTCGAGCCTCAATGTAACACAGTTCAAAGGACTGTAGCCACCACATTTCTTCTCAAAGTTAAGCTACCAACGCCCTAGCTAGTTTATTTCCATTGTGTATGTAAGCATATTTATGTTATTTGATATTAATGAAATGGAGTATTATTTCCACTACATCTATGTGTTTATGTATATTCCTATATTTTACTATGCTCCTAAAAAAATCTGGATCAGTGGTATTAGAGTAGTTTAATCTTTCTCTGTTTTTCTTTGCATGTCCCCAACACGGTTAGGGTATAAGGAGTTAGGGCTCGATCTGGTTGAAAACTTGCAATATCAGCCTCGCAAACCCCAACGACCTCCCATGGCGGAAGAAAAGAAAGACAAGGGAGCAGGAGATCCTATCAAAATATTGCTCGAGGAGGCCCTCGAGAAACAAAGGAACGTGATGATGGATAACTTTGCTAAGATCCTTTAATGCCTTCCCACCTACGACGCATCTGCATCCAACAACCACTCTGGAGGTGCCACTCCCTTCAAGGTACGGGTAAACTTTGACATTCCTATATTTGAAGGCCAGATAGATGCATACGCTATCAACAGATGGTTGAATTTGATAGAAGGGTATTTCTCAGTCCATGATTTCTCCGACCAAGAAAAGATTATTTTTTCACTCCTCAAAGCTGCCCCCCATGTCAAGGACTGGTGGAAACGTACTGTGAGAAAAAGGACGAGGGGGAACCTGCTCTGTTCTCAGTTGCACCCACTTAGAATTTGTTCCGAGACGGCATCAAGGAACAATATTACCCCATGGGGAGCTATGAGGACAAGTACATTCAATGGACCACGTTGTGGCAACAAAGGGATCAAGATGTGCACGAACTGACAAATTTGTTCCATGCCCTACGCAAAAAGTTGGGTACTAAATATTCAGAGAGACATTTGGTTCTTAAATACCGCAATTGTCTGCATAGATACATTCTGGAGGAAATGGAGTTCCTCAAAATTACATCGCTTAGCACGACCTATCGTTATGCCGCCAAGATCGAGTAGAAATTTAAGCAGAAGAAGCGATACTTTGGATCTGCGAATCGGAAGCCAGGGAAAAGTGCCCCCGAATCGCAAAACAAGGGGAAAGGCCAAAGTGGGGCGACTCAGAACAACACCACAAATCCAAATAAGTACACTGGGAAGTGGTGTGAATTTCATAATAACGCCACTCACAACACAAACAAGTGTCGAGCTAAACAGTCGTTGGTGGTCGAACTAAAGGCACCTGAAATAGATGCATGTTTAAATCCTAAGTTAGAACCAAACAAAGGCAATGACAAAGGGAAGAATATCATTGATGCAGATCCCAGTTCCATTGATACCACCACCAAGCTCCGGGGGGAGGATCCTGAGGATCTAGAGGAGGGGGAGCACCTCTTCCATTCGCAAATGTGGGTGAAGGGTTCTCAACTACAATAACTTGTCAATATCAGAAGCTAAAAGAACCTCATTTCAGTAGAGGTCATGAAGAAGCTCGGTCTACTGACCATAACACACCCACAACCGTATACCATTGGGTGGCTTCACGAAGGATGAGATATCTGTGTCCACCAGCAGTCCCTCCTTCCTTATAACATCAAGTCATTCAAGGATGAGTTATTGTGTGATGTTGCTCCTCTTGATGTGTCTGATTAATAATTGGGTCAACCATACTTGTGGAGGAGACATGTTTTGTATGAGTCTAGGCCTCGTGCTATTATTATTACTTTGGGACATAACTTGTACAGGATACTGGAGGTAGTACCGCCTCCTGTCATCTACTTGACTACTGCAAAACAACGCAGTAAGATTGTTTCCCAAACCAGGAAATTTATTTTCCTTACAAATCACTCACAGGGAAAGAATTATATTGTGGCCACAACCTTGAAATAGAGCTTCCCCGCACGGCTGCAGCAAATTGACAAAGTCACGGAGGAATACGAGGAAATTTTCTCCTCACTCACGTAGGTTCCTCTACACGGTCAGGACGAGCACTCCATTGATCTTACCCCTGACGCATCACCACCTGATGTTGTCATACCTCATGTGACTACACAGACATAATCCACACATGTACTATTTGAGATTGATAAAGAAACCAAATTTACTGAACGCATCCAACATGTACGCCCACAGGTCCATGATATCTTCGACAAATCTAATACCCAGTTCAATAGAATTTTCTTCATCTCATGGAGGATCTCAACGCAATGGGGAACATTTCTTCCTAAAGGGGGAGGAATGATCCAGGTGGATATTGGTGACCACCCACCTGTTCCATTTGGACCCCCACCACCAATTCTTTCAGTTTTTCACTTTCATCACATCTTACTGTTTTAGCAGGTTTTTGGGTCCTGAACTTCCAGAGCCATTTTGGGGCCATAATGATACAGGTGGACATTGGTGCCCACCCACATATTCCTTTTGAAACGCCACCATCAGTTCTTTCAGTTTTTTAGTTTCAACACAACTTAATATTTTTAGCAGTTTTTCGGGTCCTCAACTTCTGGAGCCGTTTTGAGGCCCTAAACAACATTTTTTTTTAGGAAAATTGGGAGCAACATGGATACATGGACCGATGTTTCTCACACCAAAAGTTGTACTCCTCAGATATATATTTCTAACGAGGTATGGTGCATGCCAAATGGAGATCATATGCCAAAGTTACGTCCTCGAGAAGTTGAAACACCAATTTACCCAAACAAGGCCCATAGTTTTGGTGCTTCATCTCCTAGGGTTAGATTTTTGGATGTTTATAGTTTTCCATTGTTTCTCAATAATAAATAGGCCATCAAGCTTCATTGTAACACAGTTCACATGCCTATAGCCGCCACATCTCTTCTCATAGATAAGCTACCAGCGCCCTAGCTAGTCTATTTCCATTATGTTTGTAAGCATATATATGTTATTTGATATTAATGAAATGAAGTATTATTTTTGTTGCATCTCTATGTTTATGTATATTCCTATATTTTATTGTGTTCCTAAATAAATCCGGATCACTAATATATGATGGTTGTGATGTTTGGCCATGAGGTGGAATCACTGGTTGAGGGTTGAGGTGGTTTGGCCTTTGGAAGCCTTGGATTGATTATGATTGATGTGTTTGATGAGATCCCACATTCATGCTTGGAATATGGCTCAAGGGTGATTGGATGAAGTGAGATTTGGCTCAGCCAATCTATGGTCGGGTGGAACGCGGAAGTCCCATCTTTGGTTGGTTTCTACATTCATTAATGAGCATTTCATTCCCTTGGTATTTTTTATTCCAATGTACTAGTTTATATGTGGATTCTATTGTTGTTGTATCCATGGAATTTTTGTTGTTATTATGCTGATTATGAGAATGTATTTTATAGTGATGATGCATGACTCTCCCTATATTTTTACTTGTAAATGAATATATAATGTATCTATGGTCAAATAGATGGTATTGCAGTTAATGATGTAGGGGATCAATGCTTCTTAGCAATTCTCAGATAAGTATGAGATCCCTATGCTTAAATTCTTTTGTTTACACATGTAGATTAAATGTTTGTGACATGTTTGAAAAAATGTTTGTCATGGCTAGGAGGGGTCCAGAGGATTTCTTGTTGATGTGATTGCTTCCTTATCATTGTTCTATTGTTATTTATCCTCCCTTAAGTTTTCACAAAGTTCTAGGAAGTGACCTGGGCTCTGGTCCTTAAAAGGTGGCTCAAATCTCAGAGCCGCAAGCACAAAACTGAGGTTTTGGGGCCCTAGCCATAGGCATGCATTGTTATTCCTCGGGATATAGCCTTGTGGACACAGGCATGTAGTGTTGTGCCTAGGGATATAACGTCTTGGCCGCAGGCATGCAATGTTATGCCTGCGGATATGGCTCAAAGTGGCCAAAATTCCTGTGACCGAGGGGTAAGAGGCCTAAAAGGTTGGGTTAGCTCATGGGGGTGTCATTGATGATGTAAAAGGTATGTATGTTTTGTTTTCATTGGTTCCACTTCCTTAAGGTCACCTAGGAGGTTGAATCCCATATATTAGCCTCTTGTCACAAGTTTACCCTGGTTGGCTAGTTACTTGGGTACATGTGGGAAGAGGGTGTTACAAAGGAAAATATTCTCACAACAATGGCTTCAAAATTCGAGAGGCTTCTTACAGTTCTTTCCATATGATGATTAAATAGAATTATGATTGTTGGATCTCCTTTTCATCATTATTTTACCACTTGGGGAGGGCCAAGGGAAGATCATTGATGTTGAATTTCCATGACATTAGGTCTAGGTTAGAGTCTTAAAATCATTGATGCTACCAAATCAAGAATCTCAACCATGAACTACTTTGCACAACGTAAATATAAATAATTAAATCACATATGCACAAATATACACAGTTTTAACAAAATTGTACAATAATGTACAATCACCAATTTTAGTTATATTAAACCAAAATCTAAATAATACAACAATATATGGTATACAAGATACAATGACAAAATCGATGTCGTATCTCATCCTACCGGTCATTCACTTCCGTATTGTTCACTAGTTGTTCCTTGGTCCATCAAGGCTATAACACATCGAGACTTTAGGAGGGATGCCACCTAACACTATTGCAAGTCACTTTTGTAGAGTGTACATGGGTTGATCCAATATGCTCTTTGGGTAGGCCTAATTCCCGAGCTCCAAAATGCTAGGCTAGCAACCACCTTTGTCCATCAAGGTGTTTCACTTTGACACCAATCTTCACCCAACCTTCAGCTCCTCTTTGTCACTTCAAGATAGCTCATCTATGGCTAATTTGGGCTATCAACACACTACCCTCCACAAAACCAATGATGCCCAATACTATACTATTAATTCTGCTCCTATGATGGACTCTTCACCTCCTCGGAAAGTCCTCCGCAAAACACCAACATGTTGCAACAATAACTAATCCTAAACTAGGATCCAACACCTACAATCATTCACCAAAATACATGCATTTGTCCACTGTTTTAAGTCTGCTCCACTGCTGCAACCTAGGGCATCATCAAAGTCCCTTTTCCAACCCTTACTTCATCCTAGATTTTCACCTAAGTACTGTAGTTGTCCTTCAGTGAGAGGTTCTCCCTCCACGTTGCAACATTTGGGCAATTTGAAGCCCTTAACATAGACTTCTCTCCCTTTTATTACAACAACTATCTACAACACCTTCAAACAATCCTACGACAACCTATTTTGAGGGTTTTCCGACCTCAACAAGCCCTCAAACAACCCCCTCTTCATGTGACCCTCTAGCAAGGCACTGCAACCCTCACTCCAGCAACTCGATGCTCTTGAATTGGATTTGAAACAACCCTCCAACCTTCATTGGTCCAATCCTCCTTGTTGCAGCCTAGAACAAATGTATCCTCTCTCCAAGGAGCTCTTTGTGAGGTAAGTGTTGCAAAAATGGATGCTCAAATAGCTTCAACTCACCCTCTATTTATATCCAAATGAGGGACTCCATGAATTTAAGAAGAGACATATATATTGGACAATTTTACTTCAAGCCTACATGACTTGAATACCAATAATTATTTTTCAACTTCAAAAATTCATTTCTCCACTTATACAACTCATAATTCGACGATTCTTGAAGCATTGGATTCCACTTTCTACCCTCTATCGTCTCATGCCATAACATGTAGAAATGTACTTCTAGAAATTCCCCAAACAATATTGGGTGCAAAACCCCATACTTGAGTTCCAATCCCACAAGTGACCCTTGTGGTGCTTTACCATCCAAACCTTGAACCCTAGGGCTTGGAGTACCTCCCAAGCTACAAAAATCAACACTCCCTCTTAGCGATGGAGGTACCTACAAGAAGAGGAGGTAACTCGTCATCATCATCACTTCTTGCAATGCTTGCCCAACTCCTGGCACTCAATATTGCAAGAATCCTTGTACAATCAACTACACCCTTCTCAGAAGTGTCATTGCTACCACTGGAAGCACCCTACTTCCATTTCTTTTCATGTATCGATTTCCAGTCCCTCCATGATTCCTTCTAGGTAGATGTGGATGCACCCTTGCTTCCCATTAACTACATGCTCTTCTTCGGCTACAAAGCCTCCCTCTGAATCTGCAAGCTCCCTCTAGAACTAGACTCCCTCTAAGTCTCTATAACCTGGACCTTATTTTCAAAAAAAATTACCTTCTTCTCAGGAACCTATACCTACTCCTTTGAAGCCTACACCTACACCTACACTTGCTCCTGCTTCTCTAGAACCTGCACCTGCTCAACCTACTTCTTTCCATGATCCACAAGTTTTCCCGTTAACCTATAGAGACCATGCTCTCTAACTCAAAGTACAATCCCATCAGACTTAGAGCCTCTAGGCCTGAGTCTTGCCTTCCCATCCTGGAAAAAAACCTCGAACCCCTTCCTTTTCATCATCGAGATGGAAATAAAAATATATCTGAGTCCTGGTACAAACAATACATCCTAGATCCACATCATACATCTTGTATCCATCATGACTGGAACCATACCCAATCCTTAGATCTCCAACTGACTCTTGTCACCCAACACCAGGTGCAACTTCGAGTCCCATTCATCTAGAGTCTCAAAAACATCCCAAGACCCTGTCATATTCTTCATTGCACCACTGTACATGTACCATACATCCTCCTTGATAGTACCTTGCGAGAAATGAGAAATCATAACAAATTCCTCCTCTTCCAATCTCTTGGAGTGATCATCTATCTCAACTAAAGTGGAAACACCAGAGACCTTCTTTCCTTTCCTCTTTCCATAATCTCATTTCTTCATCAGACATCTTGAAGAAAAATGACCCATCTCACCACAGTTGAAACACTTGACTTTACTCAAGTCCTTCTTTGGCTTACCCTTCATCCACGCTGCAAGTGCCATGCCCTCATCTACCTTCCTAGATGGATGAATATCCCTGTCTCACAACTCTTCCTGAATGAATTCATCTAAATAGTCAATTCCAGTCTGGTAATTTATCCTTGGAAATGATTCCTGTGATAAAGGGATTACATTCCTCGGTGAACCCTTTCAAGGAAATCCTTACCATATCTCCATCTGAAATTTTGACACCGACAATAGGAAGATCATCTTTTACCTATGAAAACCTTGTTAGATACGAAGTCACTCCTTAACACTTTATCACCTTGGTGGAATTAAACTTATCCTCCAATACCAGTTCCCGGTTCTGGTTCGTATTATAGAAAAAATTCTAAAGAGCCATCCACATATCATGTGCATTTTTCTTCCAAGAAAAATGAGGTATTAAGGAATCCTTCACACCATCAAGGATGATCAATCTCGCCTTCATATCCAAATATTCCCATATATCAAAATCCTTAGGGTCGGTTGACTTCTTAATCTCTTTCTCAACAAAATCTAAGATCCTATTGATCTGCAAGACCAACTTGATCCTTTGCTTCCAAGGAGTATAGTTGGACAATCCCTACAACCTGTCCTCATACCGGAGACCTACCTACAACTTCGACATTGTAGTGAATCCTTCACTCACACTGTGACCAACTCCCTCTCACGATGTACTTCGCTGCACACAAATTTGATTTAGTGACTTCCAAAGTAGCTCAGACATGCAATGATACCATGTTGAATTTCCATGACCTTGGCTCTAGGTTAGAGTCTTAAAATCATTAATGCTACCAAAACAAGAATATCAACCATGAACTACTTTGCACAACGGAAATATAAAACAGTAAATCACATATGCACAAATATAAACAGTTTTAAAAAAATTGTACAATAATGTACAATCACCAAACTTCGTTATATTAAACCAAAATATGAATAATACAATAGTCTATGGTATACAAAATACAATGACAAAATCGGTGTTGTATCTCATCCTACAGGTCCTTCACTTCCGTACTGCTCACTAGTTGTTCCTTAGTCCATCAAGGCGACAACACACCAAGACTCCTGGAGGGTTACTGCCTAACACTACTGCAAGTCACTTATGTAGAGTGTACACGGGTTGATCCCATCTGCTCGATGAGTAGGCCTAATTACTGAGCTCCAAAATTCCAGGCTAGGAGCTACCTTTTTCCATCAAGGTACTGCACTTCAACACCAATATTCACCCAACCTTTAGCTCCTCTTCGTCACTTTAAGATAACTCGTCTAGGGCTACTTAGGGAAATCAACACGCCACCCTCCACCAGACAACTGATGCCCAATACTACTATCAGTTCTACTCCTAGAATGGAATCTTCACCTCCTAAGAGATTCCTCCACACGGCACCAACAGGCTGCAAAAATAACTTATCCAAAACTAATCCTAAACTAGGATTCAATGCCTACAATCATTCACCAAGATAAAAACCCCCGTCTAATGCTTGAAGTCTGCTCCACTGCTGCAACCTAGGGCATCATCACAGTCCCTTTTCCAGCCCTTACTTCTGCCCATATTTGCACCTAAGAACTGCGACTATCCTTCAGTGAGAGGTTATCCCTGCATGCTGCAACATTTGGATAGTTTCAAGACCTTAACGCAAACTTCCCTCCCTTTTATTACAACGACTATCTACAACACCTTCAAACATGCTTGTGGAAACCTCTTTTAAGGGTTGTCCCACCTCAACAAGCCCTCAAACAACTCCCTCTTCCTGTGACCCTAAATCCAACAACTTGGTGCTCTAGAATTAGCTTCAAAACAACCCTCCAACCTTCGTTGGTCCAGTCCTCCTTGTTGCAACATAGAACAGATGTATCCTCTCTCCAATGAGCCCTTTCTGAGGTAAGTGTTGCCCAAATTGATGCTCAAATAACATTAACTCACCCTCTATTTATATCCAAATGAAGGGCTCCATGAATTTAAGAATAGACACATCTATTGGAAAATTTTAATTCAAGCCCACATTACTTTAATACCAATAATTATTTGGTTAACTTTAAAAATTCATTTCTCCACTTCTACAACTTAGAATTTGAAAATTCTCAAAGTGTTGGATTCTCCTTTCTACCATCTATCATTTCATGCTATCACATGTAGAAATGTACTTCTAGAAACCCCCAAACACGATTGGGTGCAAAACCCCATACTTGAGTTCCTAGCCCACAAGTGATGCTTGTGGTGATTTTCCCTCCAAACCCTAAACCCTAGGGATTGGAGTACCTCCCAAGCTACAAAAATCAACAATTTCTACGCAAGTTGTGTGTGGACCTAGATGGAATTTAACAGTACATTTATGTGGGAAAGGAGCCTTTGTTGTATTATTCCCTTTGTCAAGTGGATTCCAACATAGCCCTCCACATGAATGGGGAGTGATATCCCTGGTCATTATGAGAAGGATTGTAGAAATTAAGTATGAATTTTCTCATGCAAAGTGTGAAGGACCACAATTGGCCATCCAATATCGATCAGGTAGCCTCTCTTTCAAATCCCAACAATGTTAATCAAAATACTCTTAATCTGATAGGAAAGGGAGAGACCCAAACTCTCAGCTCCTTAAATAACACTTCCAATCTCTAGGAAAAGTATATATACACGGGTTTCCAGCTAGCACAATAGGCTTACATTGGCATTACCCAAATATCATTTCTTTCTTAACAGCACTTGTAAAATGCAAGAATTCAAATTTTAAAAAATAAAATATAAATGAAGTACCTGAAGTCATAATCAGGATATATGTGGTTCATAATAAGAATGAGATGAAACAATTTCCTATGACTGAAGTATAAAAATTTGTTATGTCAATTGTTAGAACTTCGAGCCTGTAAACCAAGTTTTGTAAATAGAATGAAATTTAACTTAAAAAATATATCATAAAATACCTTTTCGTACTACATAAAGTCTCCATTGGAGAGGATGAACGATCGTCAAGAAATTATTCAAGGTACGACATGACCTAGCAGACCAAAATTTACATTTCTCTGTAAAACAATGTGGAAAAATACTTTTTCAAAATGTTATAAAAGTCAAATTACTCGAAAATACTAGTCTAACATCTCGAATATTAATAGGACCTCTATCTATAACCTATCATATTTATTGTTAAATCTAGCCTTGCTTTAATAAGTATGTAAGCTAGGATAATGGATAACACTCGATATCATAATGAACACAAATAGGTTCATGAAAACATGAACTTTAAAAAAAAATTCAAACTATAGTGCATAATAATGAATCGATACCAAATCACAACAAGAATAACAAACAACTTACTTGTCTCTCCAATCTATGAGAGAGCTTCTCGTCTACCCCACTAACAAGATTTCCTATAAAGCAATTAGGCAATTACAATGCTCATACACCAAAACATGAAGATGGAAAATAAATTTCTATGAGATATATATTAAATTTTAAGAGAATGCTTTTATGCTTGAAATATTCCAAGGAGTCACAATTTGTTAGCTATTTTGGTTATGATTATTATGTATAAAGAACTAACTTGCGATTTCATCCATTAATCTGTGTGTCAACCACAAGTTCGACGTAATTATTACAAGCGGTTAGCTCAATATTTGTTAGCTACTATGGTACATAAAGGAGATACATATATGTACATCATAAGATGTAAACTGCAAACCCTTCTGTTTTAATGTGTGGCTCAAAAAAATATTAAATGCAAACCCTATTGGATAGGGTAACACACAAAAAGAGAAAAAAAAAGAAGAAGTTTTGTGATGATGTTTTTGCTTGATCAAAGGCAATTTGGAGAATTAATAGACAAAGGTAGACAACAAGTCTTGAAGGGTTTTTTTTAGAGAACTATGTCAATTCACACAAATGGAAGACACCTCACTTCATTAGAAAACACCCTTTGTCAAATACACAAATCTTAATTAGATGATCAAATCCTGCTCAAATTTCAAAAGAAATTTTCATGTCTTTTTCATAAAAGGGCATTCAAACAAATCAAATGCAAGGGCAACTGACCATTAATTAACATGTTGGTACAAATTTGACAAGTAACATTAGTAGCATTATGTTTCTTGCCATCAAACCAATGGATTCACAAAAAACTCTAAAGTTGTTAGCCTAGTAATAACTACATCATGTACAACATTTATATACAAGATTGAGTTTCTCCCAATGTTATGCATGGGTGAACTAGGTTCAGAATTGAATATAGAGTGGACATGGCATGACAAGGGTGAAAGAAAGGTGTAATGTAGATCAATTTTCCTATTTTGTACAATTGAGTAGCTCCTAGTGTTGTGCATGGATGGAATGGGCTCGGACTTGAATACAGAGTGGACATGACAAGACAAGGGTGAAAAGCTTTTAACAGGTGCAATGTAGATCAATTTTCCCTTTTTGTAGAACAGGTCTTCAAGTACATGAGCACCAGGGGCATACCAAATTACTCAAGTTTCATTAGGGATGTCGTTTACCAATGCAATAAGAGGTTTTCCTTGGAGCTAAATAATTTTATTAAACATATCCCAAAACAAAAACAAAAAAAATAATAGAGTTGTGATTGAATTTTTGTAAATCTTCATAACCTCTAAAATGATTCTAATGGATTATAATTGATCGTATTCTATAAAATGCTTCATTTGGGGCAACACACAATGCAAGGTGGTAAAGGTACCTTGCTGCCTGGTTCATGTTCGTGATAACAAAGCTAATATAATGTTTTTTTGGAACATTAGAGTGTAAAATATTGTATTTATATGGGGATACGTTAAGTTTTATTAAAGTTACACATTATTAAATTTGGGCATAGAAATACACACATAAACATAAAATTTATATACCAATATTGCACTAAATTGTTACAATCGCCATTTACTCAATACACAATCAAACGAGAAAATCTCTGATTACCCGTTTTTTTGAGGTAGCAAAAAAAACACCCAATCTTGAAAAGTAGTCATTCAAAATAACCTTTCTATTGGAGCATATTTTTGAAAACTATTGATGCAGCATTAACCCATTTTTTTTAGAGGGCTTATTTTTTACACTTTAAATTTTTTTATTTATCAAGTATAAACATTTGTTTTAAAATGTTAGTGATTTTCATACTAATTTTGAAAAGTGTTGATGCAAAATGAACCCTTTTTGTTTAGAGGGCTTATTTTCTGATGTAATAAGTGCGGATATTTTTTTTTAAATGTTGGTAATAAAAAAAAACATGACTATATATATAAAGAAAAAAAACCAATAAAAATGTAAAAATAAAAAAATAAAAATAAAAACCCAAAAAAAATTTAAGAAAAAAGAGCAAAATTAACTTTTATATATATATATATATATATATATATATATATATATATATATATATATATATATATATATATATATATATATATATATATATATATATATGTAAACCCAAAAAATTGAAAAAAAAAAAACAAAATTAACATATACATATATATAATTAAAAAACTGAGGAAATAATTTCAAAAAACACATAATTTAAAGAAAAAAACCACATAATTAAAAAATAATTAAAATTTTAAAAATTAAAATTAACCTTTTTTAAATTTAGAAAGAAAATTAAAATAATTAAAATAAAATATTTTAAATGATTTTAAAAAAACATTTAAAAAAACTAAGAATTAAAATAAACAATTAAAAATAAAAAAATTCAAAATAATAGTAATAATAATAATGAAAAAAACTATTTCTTTTTTAATTTAAAAAAAATCAAAAATAAATTAATTAATTAAAAAATTAAATTTAAAAAAAAAAAAATTAAAGAATAATTAATATATATATATATTATTTATTTATTTATTTATTTAATCCCTGTTTGTTTGTTTTTTAAATAAATTACGAATTTTATTTTATTTTATTTTTTTTAATTTGTTTTTTAATTATTAATTTTTATGTTTTTGTTTTTTAATTATTATTTTAGACTTTTTTAATAAATTTTAATTTGTTTTTTTAATATGCTTTTTTTTCTCTCTTTTTGATTTTTTAATAGTTTTTTTTAACTAACTTCTTTGAATCTAATACTAATACAAATAGTTTTACAAACAAATTAAAAGTTATGAATAACTTTGTTGCTATTAATAATATTAATAAATATAAATTTAATATTGATAATGATAAGAATAATAATATTATTATTAATAAATAAATCTTTAGTATTAATAATAATAAATTTGAGAATACTGACATAAATAGTGTAGATTCTTCCAACAATCATAATAATAATAATAATTTTGAATTTAAGAATAATTTTAATGGTAACAATAATAATGTTGGAACATCTTTGTTCTCTCCTAGCAATAAGGTTGTTAATCTTTCTAAATTTTCTTTTGATCACCATCTCTATGGTCTTTTGGAGAAGGGTTTAATTTTTTCCCTAGCTCCGAGGAAAATTCCGATGCTAGATATTATTTGTGACGTTGAATACAGGATTATAGATTTACCTTATTCGACCAAATATGTTATTTGACAAGACTGTGTTTTTATTTTGAGAAAAGGTAAGTCTTTGAGGAGCAACCTTTCCAAGCCATAATTTGAAGCTCTAAAGTCCTTAAACAACAACCTTGATATTTTTGTCCTTAAGGTTGACAAAGGAGGTGCTACAATCATCTTAAACAAGGAATATTACCGTAGCAAGATGTTAGATCACCTTTACAATAGTGGGACCTATAAGAATCTTGAGAAGAATCCCCTTAAGAAGGTTTCTAAAGTTGTTTCTTTAACCATTAAGTCTAGTATCTCTATCAAATCCCTTAGTAAGAAACTCATCGAAAGTAACCTCCTCACTCTGAGGATCTATGGTCTTCCTAAGATCCATAAGGAAGGGCCCCACCTTCGCCCCATAGTAAATACCATTGGTGGCCTGACATATATTCTCACTAAATTTTTAGCCAATAAGCTTATACCCCTTGTTGGTCGGACCGATCCTTTGTCAAAGATTCAACCTCGTTTATTAACGAATTGAAGGGCACTATCATGGATCTGAATGATAGGTGGTTAGTTTCGATTTGGTTTCATTATACACCAAGATTCCTAGCAGTGATGCTATTGATGTCATAAATCACATCATTGATCCTGATACTACTCATCTTGTTAAGATTTGTCTCACCTCCACTTTCTTTAGCTTCGAAGGTGTAATCTTCGAACAAACATGTGGTGTGGCGATGGGTTCTGCCTTATCCCCCATTGTGGCTAATATTTTCATGGAGGATATTGGATCCAAGGCCCTCTCCTCTGCTCTGTTCCAACCTAAGCTTTGGAAGAGATTTGTAAAAGACACCTGCGTCATCTGGTCTTATGGTAAAGAGAAGTTGGACCTTTTCCTCCATCATCTTAACATCCAATCTGACTCCATTAAGTTTATTATGGAATACGAAGTAGATGATAGCTTACCTTTCCTTAACGTTCTTATCAAAAGAAAATATGATGGTTCTTTATCCTATCAAAGGCTACCGAAAGAAAACACACACTGAGCAATATCTACATGCAAGTTCGCATCATTTCCCTGCTCAGAAGCAAGGTGTTCTTAGCACCTTAGCTACCAGAGCATTTAGAATTTCAGATAGATTCCACCTTGATGAAGAGAAATCCCACCTCCTAAGCGTCTTCAATAAGAACAATTATGACAATTCCTAATGCCTCAGAGCTTTTCATAAAGCTGAAAAAGGTCCTAGAAACAAAAAATATTATAAAGATTGGGTTTCTGGAGTGCATATCCCATTCATTCAAGGAACCATGGATAAGGTTGCCAGGGTCATTAAGAAACATAATGTTTCCTCAACTTTCAAGCCCCTTATCATTATTTGAAGCTCTTTAAGATCTATGAAGGACCCAATAAACCCTAAATATGGTAAATGTGTTTACATCATTCCTTGCTCCTGTGGAAACCCTTACATTGGTGAAATTGGTCGATCCATTAATCAAAGAATTTTTGAACATGCGAATGACTTTAAACATGGTAGATATCGCTCCTCTGCATTAACAAAACATGCTGAGAAGACTAACCATCACATTTGCATTGAAAAAGATAAAGTCATTGCTAGGATTGATCATTTTCATCACTGTAAATTAAGGAAGGCCTTAATAATTGAAAAAAAGGCCGATGAATTTGAATAGAGACGATGGTTGGCGCATTAGCAGGTGTTGGATCCCTGCCCTATCCTCTTAGTTGACCTATTTTAATTCCTATGGGGCTTTGTTTTATTTTTTATTTTTATTTTTAAAATTTAATTAATTAATTTTTTTTAATTTTTTAATCAACAAATATATATATATATATATATATATATATATATATATATATATATATATATATATATATATATATATATATATATATATATATATATATATATATATATATATATATATATATATATATATTAAAAATAAAATAAAAATATCAACTTAAATTTAATCAATTATTAATAGAAATAATCTAATTTTCTCGTTTGGTAAGTACTTAATCAATTTTCCTCCTAATTTAGTCAAACTAGTCGTTATACTATAACAACTAGTTTGATCCTTTCTGCATCTATTTAAATCGTAGACCTTGATATGTACTCTCATCCTGTCGTGAAGATGAACCAAAATAGTTGGTTTGAAACGCATCGACGAAATTGTTTCATATGTGATTATTACCGAAATATTTTTATTCAAAATTTATGGATCACAGAAGCCATCTCTCAAACATTGAAACCCTGCTCGGTAAGGCCGTGGAAGATAAAATTCACCATTTTGAACGGGCACGTTTACGGGTCTAAAAGATGAAGTCGAATTTAGCATTTTTAAAAAGCTGCAGAGATTCTTCTATTATTCTCTCTTTTTCCTGGATTAAGCACCCCCTCAATAATTTTAGGAACCACCGGGTATTCCTATTAGCAAGCCTTGTGATTATTAGGTTATAGATTGCCAAAATTCGTAAATCGTTCAATCTCCTATCTCGGAAGCTCCTCTCCTTGCATTAGATCTATCTAATTACATTTTTTTTTACACTTGGTCGATTATTGATGCTAGATATGTGTTAAAAGCTGATTGATGGGAAGACCTATGGAAGAGGAAGTAGTCCTCAAAGTTTCGAAAACTTTCATAGAACTCCACTCTGGCAGTCAGCTCCGATTCTTTGAAAAGAAGAGTGGATAGAAATCAGATCCTTATGCTCCGGTCATTGACTCTTGTTGCTGCTCAACAGACGGAAGGTTTTATTTCTTCGCCAACACCTTCTCCAGGATTAACCGAGTATGAGTCTCTTGGTTCTCCTAGCAATGCCCCCAATGATTCCGTGTCAGACCTTGTTCTTGCTTAAGGTGAGTCCTTTCTTAACCGATTTCACTTTATTTCGCCCCTTTCTCCCCATTATCATCCTCCCTGCACTCCTGCTCTCAATTCACCCTCTGCCCCCCAATATAATTCGATCCCTAACCTTCACTACAACCGATCCCAAACCTATCATATCCCTGCGACCGAGCTGTACAATGCTCAGGATGACTATAAACCAAGCACAAGCTCTCTTGCTACAACGACCCCTAGAATGACCTTTTCGGTCACTGCCCTATCAAGAGATGGCCGCCCCCCTCGTCTACCTCCATCCCTTCTCCTTCTTCCCATATTCCTTTCTCCAATCATCCGTTGGCATCAACTCCTAAAACGACAACAGTCTCTCCCATCACTGACCTATCAGAAAGAATCGATGCCCCTTGCATTTCTTTCCCTTCCATTGCTAGTAGATTTGAAATCAAATGCCCCTCTTCTTCCTACCATCATTCTTCCTCTTCGGAATCCTATTTTTTAACTAACTCTTTTGAATCTAATACAAATACAAATAGTTTTAAAAATAAATGAAAAGTTAATGAATAACTTTATTAATATTAATAATATTAATAAACATAACTTTAATAATTTAAATATAAAATCTAATACTAATAATGATAAGAATAATAATATTAGTATTAATAAAGAAATATTTAATATTAATAATAACAAATTTGAGAATATTGACATAAATAGTGTAGATACTTCCAACAATAATAATAATAATTTTGAATTTAAGAATAATTCTAATGGTAACAATAATAATGTTGGAAAATATTTTTTCCCTCCTAGCAATAAGGTTGTTAATCTTTCTATTTTTTCTTTTGATCGTCATGTCTATGGTCTTTTGGAGAAGGGTTTTTATTTTTCCGTAGCTCCCATGAAAATTTCGATACTAGATATTATTTGTGACATTGAATACAAGATTAGAGATTTAACTGATTCGACCAAAGACGTTATTAGACAAGACTGTGTTGTAATTTTGAGAAAATATAAGCCTTCGAGGAGCAGCCTTTCCAAGTCGGAATTTCAAGCTCTAAAGTCCTTAAACAAAAACCCTGATATTGTTGTTCTTAAGGCTAACAAAGGAGGTACTACAATCATCTTAAACAAGGAATATTATCGTAGCAAGATGTTAGATCACCTTTACAATAGTGGGAGTTATAAGAATCTTGAGAAGAATCCCCTTAAGAAGGTTTCTAAAGTTTTTGCTTTAACCATTAAGTCTAGTATATCTATCAGATCCCTTAGTAAGAAACACATCGAAAGTAACCCCTTCACTCTGAGGATCTACGGTATTTCTAAGATCCATAAGGAAGGGGGATCCCTTCGCCCCATAGTAAACATCAGGTGGCCCGACATATCTTCTCGCTAAATTTTTAGCAAATAAGCTTAGACACCTTGTTCGTCGGACCGATTCCTTTGTCAAAGATTCAACCTCGTTTATTAACGAATTGAAGGGCACTATCATGGATATGAATGATAGGCTGGTTATTTTTGATGTGTTTTCATTATACACCAAGATTCCTATCAACAACTCTATTGATGTCATAAATTGCGTCACTGATCCTGATACTTCTCATCTTCTTAAGATTTGTCTCACCTCCACTTTCTTTAGATTCGAAGGTTTAATCTTTGAACAAATATGCGGTGTGGCAATGTTTTCTCCCTTATCCCCCATTGTGGCTAATATTTTCATGAAGGATCTTGAATCCAAGGCCCTCTACTCTGCTCTGTTCCAACCTAATATTTGGAAGTATTTGTAGATGACACCTGCATCATCTGTTCTCATGGTAAAGAGAAGTTGTACCTTTTCCTCCATCATATTAACACCCAATCTGACTCCATTATGTTTACTGTGGAATACGAAGTAGATGACAGCTTACATTTTATTGATGTTCTTATCACAAGAAAAGATGGCGGTTATTTCTCCCATCAATTTTATCGAAAGAAAACACACACTGAGAAATATCTACGTGCAAGTTCACATCATTTCCCTGCTCAAAAGCAAGGTGTTCTTAGCACCTTAGCTACCATAGCATTTATAATTTCAAACATATTCCACCTTGATGAAGAGAAATCCCACCTCCTAAGCGTCTTCAATAAGAATGGCTATTAAAATTCCCAATACCTCAAAGCTTTTCATAAATCTGAAAAAGGTCCTAGAAAAAAAAAGATTCTATCCCATTCATTCAAGGAACCACAGATAATATTGCCAGTGTCCTTAAGAAATATAATTTTTCCTCAAATTTCAAGCCCCTTATCACTATTTGAAGCTATTTAAGATCTGTGAAGGACCCAGTAAACCCTAAAGATGGTAAAGGTGTTTACATCATTCCTTGATCTTGTGGAACCCCTTACAATGGTGAAACTGGTCGATCCACTAATCAAAGAAATTGTGAACATGCAGCTAACCTTAAACATGGTAGATCTCACTCCTTTGCATTGGAAAAACATGCTGAGAAGACTAACCATCACATTTGCATTGAAGAAGATAAACTCATTCCTAGGATTGATCATTTTCATCATCATAAATTAAGGGAGGCCTTAGAAATTGAAAAAAAGGTCGGTGAATCTGAATATAGATGATGGTTGGAGCATTAGCAGGTGTTGGATCCTTGCCCTATCCTCTTAGTTAACCTATTTTAATTCCTCTGGGTCTTTGTTTTATTTTTTAATTTTTATTTAATTTTTTTTTAAATAAATTTTTTTTTTCATTATATATATATCTATATATATATATATATATATATATATATATATATATATATATATATATATTTAATTATTTATTTATAACCACTATTTTTAATTTATTAATCAATAGAAATAATTCAAATTTCTCGTTTGGTAAGTAATTAATCAATTTTCCTCCTAATTTAGTCAAAATAACCGTTATACCATAACAACTAGTTTTATCCTCTCCTACATATATTTAAATCGTAGGCCCTAATCTGTGCTCTCATCATATCCTGAAGATGAACCAAAATAGTTGGTTCGAAACACGTTGAAGAAATTTTTTCGTATGTCATTATCACCGAAATATTTTTATTCACAATTTATGGATCACAGAAGCCATCTCTCAAACATTGAAACCCTGCTCGGTAAGGCCATGGCAGATAAAATTCACCATTTTGAACGAGCACGTTTACAGGTCTAAAAGATGAAGTCAAATTTAGCCTTTTTAAAAATATGCAAAGATTCTTCTATAATTCCCTTGTTTGCCCAGATTAAGCACCCCCTCAATAATTTGAGGAACCACCAGGTATTCCTATCAGCAAGCCTTGTGATTATTAGGTTGGAGATTGCCAAAATTCATAAATCGCTCTATATCCTATCCGGGAAGCTCCTCTCCTTGCATTTAGATTTGTCTAATTCCATTTCTGTTGACACTTGGTCGATTATTGATGCTAGATTTGTGTTAAAATTTGATCACTGGAAAGACCTATGCAAGAGGAAGCAGTCCTAAAAGTTTCGAAAAAATTCAGATAATTCTACTCCGCCAGTCAACTCCGATTCTTTGAACATAAGAGTGGACAAAAATCAGATCTACGCACTCCAGTCATTAGTTCTTGTTGCTGCTCAACAGGAAAAAGGTTATATTTCTACGCTGACACCTTCTCCAGGATTAATCGAGCATGAGTCTCTCGGTTCTCCTAGCAATGTCCCCAATGATTCAGTGTCATACTTGTTCTTGCTTCAGGTGAGTCCTTTCTTGACCGAATTCACTCTATTTCAGCCATTTCTCCCCATTCTCATCATCCCTGCACTCCCACTCCCAATTCACCCTCTACCCCCCAATCTAATCTGATCCCTAACCTTCACTGCAACTGATCCCAAACCTATCCTATCCCTACAACCGAGTTGTACAATGCTCAGGATGAATATACACCAAGCACAAGCTCTCTTTCTACGACAACCCCTGGAACAAACTTTTCTGTCACTGACCTATCGAGAAATGGCCGCCCTCCCTTTTCTGTGTCCTTCCCTTATCCTTATTCTCATATTCCTCTCTCCAATCATCCCTCGACATCAAATCCTAAAATGACAATAGTCTCTCCCATCACTGACCTATCGGGAAGAATCAATGCCCCTTGCATTTCTTTCCCTTCCATTGCTAGCAGATCTGAAATTGAATTCCCCTCTTCTTCCTGCCATCATTCTTCCTCTCCCAAATCCTATTTTTTAACTAACTCTTTTGAATCTAATACTAATACGAATAGTTTTAAAAAAAACTTAAAAGTTTTTTTTCCGAAAAAGAAAAATTGAACTTTCTGTTATGATCATAGAAGGTTACATAGTATATGCCCTTGGCATTTCGAAAACTGAATGTTTTTCTTCAAAAATAGGAGAAAGAGAAAAACATAGATTTACAACTATTAGGAAAACAACACCACTCTTTTCACTAGCCTTATCAAGCTTTTCAAAGTATAGCACCTGTGTTGACACCTAAGATTTCCTTTAAAGGAAAAACAGCCCTAAACAGGAGTCAAAACCAGGCCTTTTGCTGATTTTTACACAAAAAACATATGGGTAGTAGACACTATTCCAGATGTACAAATTTTTTTAAACAGGAAAAAAACCTCTTTGTTATCTCCCGAATCTCCTCTAACGAGGAAAACAATCCGAAACACAGATAAAAGGAGAATTGTTCAGTATAAAAAATTATGTATAATCATTTAAACAAAAGTTGTATAATAATGTGAAAATAAATAAATAAAAAAACAAAAATAAAAGATTGATTTTCATTTAGAGTGAAAATGGAGGTTGATCCAGGACCCAGACAAAATCTCCTTCAAATTATTTGATTACCCAGAACCCCATAGCTTGTTATATGCCCTCCTTAGATAGGAGGTCTGCATCCATGTTTCATTCCCTTTAAAAACAAATTAAAAGTTATGAATAACTTTGTTACTATTTATAATATTAATAAACATAACTTTAATAATTTAAATATAAAATCTAATACTGATAATGATAAGAATAATAATATTAGTATTAATAAAGAAATCTTTAATATTGATAATAATAAATTTGAGAATACTGACATAAATAGTGTAGATTCTTCCAACAATAATAATAATAATAACTTTGAATTTAAGAATAATTAGAATGGTAACAATAATAATGTTGATCCGGATGCGGATGAACAGTAAGACAATGGGGCTCATTGGCTATGGCCAATTCCCAAGGCATCCGGCGCGTGGTAGCCACATGGGCCTCCACGGCGCCACCACACCCGCATTTACTAAGGCTGCAGGTAGCATTTATTCAACCCAACGCCGGCATAACAAGGCCTCTGTTCTGCCTGGCTCGACCATTATAACTCTCCCTCTCTGGATAACCGAGACCACTGTCTATCGTCAAGCTCGCATGGTGACCCTGCTCGGCAATTTGAGGGTCTATATGGTGCCTTTGAATAGCACATGCCCGCCCCACTGCGCGGAGCCGAATGTTCGCACAAGCACGGGCAGGCGATGTTCGATTTACAGTTGCATTGAGTTCGAATCAGGCGCTCATTTCTCCCACAGTGTTCTTTGCTCGGGTGTCCACAGTGCTACACCGCTCCCTCCTCGCGCTCCTGTGCAGATTGGCCCGGGTTCTACCACTGCTGCCGACTCACTCCCGCCTCCCCAGCCTCACGACATTGCAATGCCTAGACTGAGGCCACGCATGGCTGCGAGGCGCGGAAGCCCCAGAGGAAGATCGACGAGCAATAACCCCTCCTCCAGCAGGCTCTCTTCTGATTCTCCCCCGGCTTATGATTATGGCTCTCCCTCTGTCTCTCGCACGCCCAATGCTCCTCTTCGCACCACCTCCCCTGCTCCTCCTTCTGCCAGCAACCGCATCATTCGGCAAACCACTCAAAGAGCAGATTTGAGGTTCGATAGCGCCTCCAATCGGCCTACTATCACTGCATACATCACCATCACTTTGTGTGAGGATGCTCCTCCGTCCCCTCGTGCCCCCCCTCCTGGCGAGCCTCGCCCCTCCCTTGCTCCCTCTCATAATGCAGCCTCACCTAATCATGCAGACCTTGACACACCACCCTCCGGTGCAGCCTTTCCCTCACCGTCGTAGGTCAATTCTGAAGCAGAACAAGCTGCGGATGAGTGCAACAAGCAGAGCGATGTCGAAGATCCTGGAGCTGCCTTTAGCTGCCCGATAGTGGAAGAGCAGCCATCGCCTTCCAACTCCATCTGAAATTGCTATGTCGGGACGCAGTAGGCTCGTTCAACCAGGTTTTCCTGTTAGCAATGTTGGTTTTTACAGCACTTTACAGTTCTCTAGTTTTTGGTTCATGTCAATGTTAGTTTTTTGCTACTGTGATAAAACAAACACTTGTACTACACCGGTTTCCCTGCACATGGGCGGTGTAAATATTGCTCTCAAGCTGGTTTCCCTGTATGGGCAGCTTCGAACCAGAATTACGCTTGGCTTTCAAGCCCAGTCTCAGGCTAATCCAGCTGAGCTGAGGCAGTTTTGTATCAATATACATACATAAATAGAATTAGTCAGATTTAGAAAGAAAAAAAAAACAATAATAATGTTGGAACATCTTTGTTCCCTCCTAGCAATAAGGTTGTTAATCTTTCTAAATTCTCTTTTGATCTTCATGTCTATGGTGTTTTGGAAAAGGGTTTAACTTTTTCCCTAGCTACCAGGAAAATTTCGATGCTAGATATTATTTGTGACATTGAATATGGGGTTAGAGATTTACCTGATTTGACCAAAGATGTTATTAGACAAGGCTATGCTATTATTTTGAGAAAATCTAAGCCTCCGAGGAGAAATCTTTCCAAGCCAAAATTTGAAGCTCTAAAGTCCTTAAACAACAACCATGCTATTGTTGTTCTTAAGGCTAGCAAAGGAGGTGCTACAATCATATTAAACAAGGAATATTACCGTACCGAGATGTTAGAACAACTTTACAATAGTGGGAGCTATAAGAAGCTTGAGAAGAATCCCCTTAAGATTTCTAAAAATTTTGCTTTAGCCATTGAGTCCAGTAGCTCTATCAGCTCCCTTAGTAAGAAACTCATCGAAAGTAACCCCCTCACTCCGAGGGTCTATGGTATTCCTAAGATCCATAAGGAAGGGGGCCCCCTTCGTCCCATAGTAAACATCATTGGTGGCCCGACATATCTTCTCGCTAAATTTTTAGCCAATAAGCTTAGACACCTTGTTGGTTGGACCGATTCCTTTGTCAAAGATTCAACCTCGTTTATTAACGAATTGAAGGGCACTATCATGGATATGAATGATAGGCTGCTTAGTTTTGATGTGTTTTCATTATACACCAAGATTCCTATCAACAACTCTATTGATGTCATAAATTGCGTCATTGATCCTGATACTGCTCATCTTCTTAATATTTGTCTCACCTCCACTTTCTTTAGATTCGAAAGTTTAATCTTCAAACAAATATGCAGTGTGGCGATGGGTTCTCCCTTATCCCCTATTGTGGCTAATATTTTCATGAAGGATATTGAATCCAAGGCCCTCTACTCTGCTCTGTTCCAACCTAAGATTTGGAAGTATTTGTAGATGACACCTGCATCATCTATTCTCATGGTAAAGAGAAGTTGGACCTTTTCCTCCATCATATTAACACCCAATCTGACTCCATTATGTTTACTATGGAATACGAAGTAGATGGTAGCTTACATTTTATTGACGTTCTTATCACAAGAAAAGATGATAGTTCTTTCTCCCATCAAGTTTATCGAAAGAAAACACACACAGAGAAATATCTACATGCAAGTTCACATCATTTCCCTGCTCAGAAGCAAGGTGTTCTTAGCACCTTAGCTACCATAGCATTTATAATTTCAAATATATTCCACCTTGATGAAGAGAAATCCCACCTCCTAAGCGTCTTCAATAATAATGGCTATTAAAATTCCCAATACCTCAAAGATTTTCATAAATCTGAAAAAGGTCCTAAAAAAAAAGATTCTATCCTGTTCATTCAAGGAACCACAGATAATATTGCCAGTGTCCTTAAGAAATATAATTTTTCCTCAAATTTCAAGCCCCTTATCACTATTTGAAGTTATTTAATATCTGTGAAGGACCCAGTAAACCCTAAAGATGGTAAAGGTGTTTACATCATTCCTTGCTCTTGTGGAACCCCTTACAATGGTGAAACTGGTCGATCCACTAATAAAAGAATTTGTGAACATGCGGCTAACCTTAAACATGGTAGATCTCACTCCTCTGCATTGGAAAAACATGCTGAGAAGACTAACCATCACATTTGCATTGAAGAAGATAAATTCATTCCTAGGATTGATCATTTTCATCATCATAAATTAAGGGAGGCCTTAGAAATTGAAAAAAAGGTCGGCGAATCTGAATATAGACGATGGTTGGAGCATTAGCAAGTGTTGGATCCCTACCCTATCCTCTTAGTTAACCTATTTTAATTCCTCTGGGTCTTTGTTTTATTTTTTAATTTTTTTTTAAATAATTTTTCTTTTTTTTAATCAATATATATATATATATATATATATTTAATTAATTTTTTCTAACCACTATTTTTAATTTATTAATCAATAGAAATAATTCAAATTTCTCGTTTGGTAAGTAATTAATCAATTTTCCTTCTAATTTAGTCAAAATAACCGTTATACTATAACAACTAGTTTGATCCTCTCCTACATATATTTAAATCGTAGGCCCTAATCTGTGCTCTCATCCTATCCTGAAGATGACCCAAAATAGTTGGTTCGAAACACGTTGAAGAAATATTTTCGTATGTCATTATCACCGAAATATTTTTATTCACAATTTATGGATCACAGAAGCCATCTCTCAAACATTGAAACCCTACTCGGTAAGGCCATGGCAGATAAAATTCACCATTTTGAACGAGCACGTTTACGGGTCTCAAAGATGAAGTCAAATTTAGTCTTTTTAAAAATCTGCAAAGATTCTTCTATAATTCCCTCGTTTTCCCAGATTAAGCACCCCTCAATAATTTGAGGAACCACCGCGTATTCATATCAGAAAGCCTTGTGATTATTAGGTTGGAGATTGCCAAAATTCATAAATTACTCTATATCCTATCTGGGAAGCTCCTCTCCTTGCATTTATATTTGTCTAATTCCATTTCTGTTGACACTTGGTCGATTATTGATGCTAGATCTGTGTTAAAAGTTGATCAATGGAAAGACCTATGGAAGAGGAAGCAGTCCTAAAAGTTTCGAAAAAATTCAGATAATTCTACTCTGGCAGTCAACTCCGATTCTTTGAACATAAGATTGGACAAAATCAGATCTCCGCGCTCCAGTCATTGGTTCTTGTTGCTACTCAACAGGAAAAAGGTTCTATTTCTATGCTGACACCTTCTCCAGGATTAATCGAGCATGAGTCTCTCGGTTCTCCTAGCGATGTCCCTAATGATTCAGTGTCATACCTTGTTCTTGCTTCAAGTGAGTCCTTTCTTGACCAAATTCACTCTAATTCACCCATTTCTCCCCATTCTCATCATCCCTGCACTCCCACTCTCAATTCACCCTCTACCCCCCAATCTAATCTAGTCCCTAACCTTCACTGCAACTGATCCCAAACCTATCCTATCCCTACAACCGAGTTGTACAATGCTCAGGATGAATATACACCAAGCACAAGCTCTCTTTCTACGACAACCCCTGGAACGACCTTTTCTGTCACTGACCTATCAAGAGATGGCCGCCCTCCCTTTTCTGCGTCCTTCCCTTATCCTTATTCTCATATTCCTCTCTCCAATCATCCCTCGACATCAACTCCTAAAACGACAACAGTCTCTCCCATCACTGACCTATTGGGAAGAATCAATTCCCCTTGCATTTCTTTCCCTTCCATTGCTAGCAGATCTGAAATTGAATGCCCCTCTTCTTCCTGCCATCATTCTTCTTCTCCCAAATCCTATTTTTTAACTAACTCTTTTGAATCTAATACTAATACGAATAGTTTTAAAAACAAATTAAAAAAAAAATTCCAAAAAAGAAAAATTGAAATTTCTGTTATGATCATAGAAGGTTACATAGTATATGCCCTTGGCATTTCGAAAACTGAATGTTTTTCTTCAAACATAGGAGAAAGAGAAAAACATAGATTTGCAGCTATTAGGAAAACAACGCCACTCTTTTCAGTAGCCTTATCAAGCTTTAATTTCAAAGTATAGCACCTGTGTTGACCCCCAAGATTTCCTTTAAAGGAAAAACAGCCCTAAATAGGAGTCAAAACCAGGCCTTTTGCTGATTTTTACACAAAAAACATATGGGTAGTAGACACTATTCCAGATGTACAAAGTTTTTTAAACAGGAAAAAAACCCCTTTGTTATCTCCCGAATCTCCTCTAATGAGGAAAACATTCCGAAACAGAGATAAAAGGAGAATTGTTCAGTATAAAAAATTTTGTATAATCATTTAAACAAAAGTTGTATAATAATGTGAAAATAAATAAATAAAAAAACAAAAAGAAAAGATTTATTTTCATTTACACTGCAAATGGAGGTTGATCCAGGACCCAGACCAAATCTCCTTCAAATTATTTGATTACCTAGAACCCCATAGCTTGTTATATTCCCTCCTTAGATAGGAGGTCTGCATCCCTGTTTCATTCCCTTTAAAAACAAATTAAAAGTTATGAATAACTTTGTTACTATTTATAATATTAATAAACATAACTTTAATAATTTAAATATAAAATCTAATACTGATAATGATAAGAATAATAATATTAGTATTAAAGAAATATTTAATATTGATAATAATAAATTTGAGAATACTGACATAAATAGTGTAGATTCTTCCAACAATAATAATAATAATAATTTTGAATTTAAGAATAATTAGAATGGTAACAATAATAATGTTGTAACATCTTTGTTCCCTCCTAGCAATAAGGTTGTTAATCTTTCTAAATTTTCTTTTGATCTTCATGTCTATGGTGTTTTGGAGAAGGGTTTAACTATTTCCCTAGCTACCAGGAAAATTTCGATGCTAGATATTATTTGTGACATTGAATATGGGGTTAGAGATTTACCTGATTTGACCAAAGATGTTATTAGACAAGGCTATGCTGTTATTTTGAGAAAATCTAAGCCTCCGAGGAGAAATCTTTCCAAGCCGAAATTTGAAGCTCTAAAGTCCTTAAGCAACAACCCTTCTATTGTTGTTCTTAAGGCTGGCAAAGGAGGTGCTACAATCATCTTAAACAAGGAATATTACCGTACCGAGATGTTAGAACAACTTTACAATAGAGGGAGCTATAAGAAGCTTGAGAAGAATCCCCTTAAGAAGGTTTCTAAAGATTTTGCTTTAGCCATTGAGTCCAATAGCTCTATCAGCTCCCTTAGTAAGAAACTCATCGAAAGTAAACCCCTCACTCCGAGGGTCTATGGTATTCCTAAGATCCATAAGGAAGGGGGCCCCCTTTGCCACATAGTAAACATCATTGGTGGCCCGACATATCTTCTCGCTAAATTTTTAGCCAATAAGCCTAGACCCCTTGTTGGTCAGACCGATTCCTTTGTCAAAGATTCAACCTCTTTTATTAACGAACTGAAGGGCACTATCATGGATATGAATGATAGGCTGGTTAGTTTTGATGTGTTTTCATTATACACCAAGATTCCTATCAACAACTCTATTGATGTCATAAATTGCGTCACTAATCTTGATACTGCTCATCTTCTTAAGATTTGTCTCACCTCCACTTTCTTTAGATTCGAAGGTTTAATCTTCGAACAAATATGCAGTGTGGCGATGGGTTCTCCCTTATCCCCCATTGTGGCTAATATTTTCATGAAGGATCTTGAATCCAAGTCCCTCTACTCTGCTCTGTTCCAACCTAAGATTTGAAGGTATTTGTAGATGACACCTGCATCATCTGTTCTCATGGTAAAGAGAAGTTGGACCTTTTCCTCCATCATATTAACACCCAATCTGACTCCATTATGTTTACTATGGAATACGAAGTAGATATTAGCTTACATTTTATTGACGTTCTTATCACAATAAAAGATGACGGTTCTTTCTCCCATCAAGTTTATCGAAAGAAAACACACACTGAGAAATATCTACATGCAAGTTCACATCATTTCCCTTTTCAAAAGCAAGGTGTTCTTAGCACCTTAGCTACCATAGCATTTATAATTTCAAATATATTCCACCTTTATGAAGATAAATCCCACCTCCTAAGCGTCTTCAATAAGAATGGCTATTAAAATTCACAATACCTCAAAGCTTTTCATAAATCTAAAAAAGGTCCTAGAAAAAAAAAGATTCTATCCCGTTCATTCAAGGAATCACAGATAATATTGCCAGTGTCCTTAAGAAATATAATTTTTCCTCAAATTTCAAGCCCCTTATCACTATTTGAAGCTATTTGAGATCTGTGAAGGACCCAGTAAACCCTAAAGATGGTAAAGGTGTTTACATCATTCCTTGCTCTTGTGGAACCCCTTACAATGGTGAAACTGGTCGATCCACTAATCAAAGAATTTGTGAACATGCGGCTAACCTTAAACATGGTAGATCTTACTCCTTTGCATTGGAAAAACATGCTGAGAAGACTAACCATCACATTTGCATTGAAAAAGATAAATTCATTCCTAGGATTGATCATTTTCATCATCATAAATTAAGGGAGGCCTTAGAAATTGAAAAAAAGGTCGGCGAATCTGAATATAGACGATGGTTGGAGCATTAGCAGGTGTTGGATCCCTGCCCTATCCTCTTAGTTAACCTATTTTAATTCCTCTGGGTCTTTGTTTTATTTTTTAATTTTTATTTATTTATTTTTTTAAATAATTTTTTTTTCTTTTTAATCAATATATATATATATACATATATATATATATATATATATATATATATATATATATATATATATATATATATATATATATATTTAATTAATTATTTATTTATAACCACTATTTTTAATTTATTAATCAATAGAAATAATTCAAATTTCTCGTTTGGTAAGTAATTAATCAATTTTCCTCCTAATTTAGTCAAAATAACCGTTATACTATAACAACTAGTTTGATCCTCTCATACATATATTTAAATCGTAGGCCCTAATCTGTGCTCTCATCCTATCCTGAAGATGAACCAAAATAGTTGGTTCGAAACACATTGAAGAAATATTTTCGTATGTCATTATCACCGAAATATTTTTATTCACAATTTATGGATCACAGAAGCCATCTCTCAAACATTGAAACCCTGCTCGGTAAGGCCATGGCAGATAAAATTCACCATTTTTAACGAGCACGTTTATAGGTCTCAAAGATGAAGTCAAATTTAGCCTTTTTAAAAATCTGCAAAGATTCTTCTATAATTCCCTCGTTTGCCCAGATTAAGCACCCCCTCAATAATTTGAGGAACCACCGGGTATTCCTATCAGCAAGCCTTGTGATTATTAGGTTGGAGATTGCAAAAATTCATAAATCGATCTATATCCTATCTGGGAAGCTCCTCTCCTTGCATTTAGATTTGTCTAATTCCATTTATGTTGACACTTGGTCGATTATTGATGCTAGATCTGTGTTAAAAGTTGATCACTGGAAAGACCTATGGAAGAGGAAGCAGTCCTAAAAGTTTCGAAAAAATTCAGATAATTCTACTCTGGCAGTCAACTCTGATTCTTTGAACATAAGAGTGGACAAAAATCAGATCTCTGCGCTCTAATCATTGGTTCTTGTTGCTGCTCAACAGGAAAAAGGTTCTATTTCTACACTGACACCTTCTCCAGGATTAATCGAGCATGAGTCTCTCGGTTCTCCTAGCGATGTCCCCAATGATTCAGTGTCATACCTTGTTCTTGCTTCAGGTGAGTCATTTCTTGACCGAATTCACTCTATTTCACCCATTTCTCTCCATTCTCATCATCCCTGCACTCCCACTCTCAATTCACTCTCTACCCCCCAATCTAATCTATTCCCTAACCTTAACTGCAACTAATCCAAAACCTATCCTATCACTACAACAGAGTTGTACAATGCTCAGGATGAATATGCACCAAGCACAAGCTCTCTTTCTACGACAACCCCTGGAACGACCTTTTCTGTCACTGACCTATCAAGAGATGGCCACCCTCCCTTTTCTACGTCCTTCCCTTATCCTTATTCTCATATTCCTCTCTCCAATCATCCCTCGACATCAACTCCTAAAACGACAACAGTCTCTCCCATCACTGACCTATCAGGAAGAATCAATGCCCCTTGCATTTCTTTCCCTTCCATTGCTAGCAGATCTGAAATTGAATGCCCCTCTTCTTCCTACCATCATTCTTCCTCTCCCAAATCCTATTTTTTAACTAAATCTTTTGAATCTAATACTAATACGAATAGTTTTAAAAAAAATTAAATGTTTTTTTCCGAAAAAGAAAAATTGAACTTTCTGTTATGATCATAGAAGGTTACATAGTATATGCCCTTGGCATTTCGAAAACTGAATGTTTTTCTTCAAACATAGGAGAAAGAGAAAAACATAGATTTGCAGCTATTAGGAAAACAACGCCACTCTTTTCACTAGCCTTATCAATCTTTTCAAAGTATAGCAACTGTGTTGACCCCCAAGATTTCCTTTAAAGGAAAAACATCCCTAAACAGGAGTCAAAACCAGGCCTTTTGCTGATTTTTACACAAAAAACATATGGGTAGTAGACACTATTCCAGATGTACAAATTTTTTTAAACAGGAAAAAAGCCCCTTTGTTATCTCCTGAATCTCCTCTAACGAGGAAAACAATCTGAAACAGAGATAAAAGGAGAATTGTTCAGTATAAAAAATTCCGTATAATCATTTAAACAAAAGTTGTATAATAATTTGAAAATAAATAAATAAACAAACAAAAAGAAAAGATTGATTTTAATTTAGAGTGCAAATGGATGTTGATCCAGGACCCAGACCAAATCTCCTTCAAATTATTTGATTACCCAGAACCCCATAGCTTGCTATATGCCCTCCTTAGATAGGAGGTCTGCATCCATGTTTCATTCCCTTTAAAA